>CM077155.1:55996740-56301446 GCA_039583875.1 Platanthera guangdongensis
CCTACCCCCACCGCAGCAAGCCATGGAGATAGGAAGAAGGGGAAGAGGAAATAGGAGAAATCTCCCAGCCCATCGAAGAAGGGAAGGAAGAGTGTTCCTATACTGTGACTTCCACTAGGTAGAGGGTCACGCCACAGCTACCCGCCCCGAATTCCTGGAAGTGAGAGAGGCAAGAACCCCAGCCCAGCAGTAGCTGCCGGTGCTGATTGAAGAAGTTCTACCCAGAGAGGGGAGAGATGACGTATGTGAGGACCGGGTCGACATAGGAACCCGAGGAGCTATAGGATTGATCCATGGTGGAGTGGGGATTTAGGCCACTCTGAAGGCAATCCTTCATGTCATGTACCGTCGGAGTGTCGCTTCGACATCCCAGACCCACCCCCAGAAGAGAGGATCATCTTCTTAAGGAAGGACATACCGGATTATGAGGATCCATTCTGCGATGCACTGGTCATCCAGGCAATCATCGAAGGCTACATCATCTCTTGGATCTTGGTTGACAACGGGAGCTCCGTCAACGTCGTTTTCAAGAAGGCATTTGACGGGATGAAGGTGGAACAAAGGAGGGTGTTGGCCTAGGACGGACCCCTATTCGGATTTTCAGGGGAAAGGAAGGAGATAGAAGGTGGAGTCAGACTCCAAGTGTAGTTGGGGGGACATCAAGGAACTGTCGGTTCGTCATTATTGATGCTCCTAGTAGTTACGATGCCATCTTCGGAAGACCCCTCATTAGCGCCTTCCGTTATGTGTCATCGTCCTTCCACTAGTGCCTCAAGTTTAACACTAGAGGGATCCAAGTTAGGGTCAAAGGAGACCCCAGGATGGCAAGGCAATGCTACATCACGGTCGTCAACACCATATCCGGGCTTGCCAGGGCAAAGGAGTTGGAGAAGATCATGGAGAGCTTGGATAGAGGTATTAGAGGAGAAGGAGGTGAATGACGGCCACCATGCCTAAGCAGCCTGAAGAAGCCTTGCTTTGGTGCGGACATTTTCCCTTTCATGTTGTTTTTGTAATGAGTCTACCATTGAACGGAAGAGTCAGGAGGTCATGTATCTTAAAATCTTCCCCGTTTGAGGATATTGAACTTAGTATGGTTCGAATGGCATGTCTAGCCCCACCCCCAAGAGGTTCTCCTCGTCCAGGATCCCACTAGCTGGATGTGTCGAAAGTGCCTCGGTGGTGAGAAGGAACCAACCCCCGAGAGGATCTCCTCATCTAAGATCTCACTACTTGGATGGGTCAAATGTGCCTCGGTGGCGAGAAGGTTCCAACCCAGAGAGGGTCTGCTCATCCAGGCTCCCACTTGCTTGATTGGTCTAATGTGACTCGGTAGTAAGCTCTTGTCCCGAGAGGATCTCCTCACCCAGGCTCCCACTAGCTGGATGGGTCGAATGTGCCTCAGTGCAGTGCGAGTCGGGCACCCGCCCCTACCTCCTCTCAGGGGGGCGGGTGCGGCGCCAGCCCGGCAACCGCCCCGACCTCCTCTCGGGGGGGGGGGGGGGGGGGGGGCGAGCCCGACACCCTCCCTAGCCTCCTCTCAATGTGGGCGGGTGTGCCGCAAGCCCGACACCCGCCCCGGCCTCCTCTCGGGGGGGTGGGGGTGGGGGGTGGTGGGGCGGGTGTGGCACGAGCATGGTGTAACACCCATATCCGTCACATAGCATATAGCAGTATGTCCCGTCGTGGCCCAACGCCATATACTATGGACAGACCGAAGGATTACGAAATGAAACCATCCTTCTAATAACACACATCCTACACAGAGTACATTATAGAGGAAGCATTTTAAGAGTTGCAAAGTAAAGAACCCAAGCCAAAAGCATGAATGCCCACTAAATAGCCAAATTAGGAATGAGCGTACAAAATACACCAAGTACTTGGCCTTATGGACTTACAAGAGTTTACTTAAATTAATAGTGTCTCCCAAACATCGGCTCGCAGGCCAGTCACACATGAGTATAACAAGTAAATGTTCGTATTGGCCTTCGAGGGTCAGCTCAGCAACAAGGGATTTTGCCCGTTATCTGCCACTAGGCTCTGCAGCACCTGCAAACAACAATCCACCGCAGCGGTAGCAAACAAACACAACGGTCAGCTAAAGCAGACCAAATTATAATGACCCCGACCCTTAACTCAGGGAGGCGATGCTCCTTCCTTACACTTTGTTAGCATAGCCAAATAGTAGTGAAATTACAATTCATCACAGGCGTAGGAACGCACGACCATACACCTCGTGTTCTCAGGGCACATTTTTAGTGAACCAGGTCAAAATCAGTGGTCTCACCACCGCCTACAGGACGGCAAACCTCGTGAGCATTATAGTCTTTCCAGCCTAAGCCTAAGACCCTCCATCTATGCCAACGACAAGTACCACATACTTTAGGTCGCTTGTACAGAATGACATAGAGCCGGTATGGTTCCACCTAACCCGTTGCTCACACCACAACGTTAATTTAAGACATATGCGCGGGTCAAGCTTCCCCGAGTCCCAAATCGATCACACACTTTATATAACCCAGTTATGTCCAAGTTGGCTCCCAGGCCACCAAGATGACAGAATCACGCTTCTGCCTAGTTTTTTCGGTGCACCTTAGAGCTAATCCCAAAGATTCTCTGTTGCAATCTACCGCGTAGAAAAACCCGAAAATAACCTTCGACGCGGAGTCTACTCCGACCAATCCTGCATAATGAAACATCACCGATCCAGATCAACTTGTTCGGGCGGGATTCACACACTATACCTGTGTCCGTACTTCGATTCCGGACTCTATATGCAAAACAAGGGGGACAATTCATATCGACCCGAAGGAGCACCTCACACTCACCGCATACTTGCGAGAGCGGGTTTCCTGTGCAGAAATAAAGAGGACTTCGTATGTCCAAGTAGAGAATTGTTACCCATGTGTTTCTCTTTGGCTCCATGAAGATCTAGACGGATGAAAAGCGCCGCAACGGCCTTGCCTCCGTAGATCTATACTCGGCTTTTGATTTGGGGCTCCGAAGCTCCACCGGTGACTAGATATCTCCTCCTCCTTCTTCCTTGCTCTCCCCTCTCTCTAAGGCTGTTATAAAGAGAAATCTCATAGAGAAATGAGGGTTTTAAACAATATTCTCAGCCTTATACCAGCAGGGGAAAGGTTGACCCGTTGGATCCTATTTGAAGGAAATGAACGGCTACGATTCGCCCTGAAAATTACAATTTCTGTGTCGAACACGGCTTGTGACACGCCCGTGTCCAAGGCTGTGTGCCTCAATTGAGGACGAAACCATCACATCCCGACCAAGACACGGGCTTAGACATGCCCGTGTTAACCTTGACATGCTCGTGTCAATAAGTACATGCCCGTGTTGCGGGGCGTGTTCCTCAATCGATAAAGGGAAAAAGACAACCCGAAGTGGATACAGGTTCTCGACTCGCCCGTGTTTCCTTTGACATGCCGTGTCAACCAGAACACGCCTGTAGAGCAGGTCGTGTTCCTCACCCAACACAGCCCAGCTAACAGCCCAAGCACGACATAGCACTGGACACGTCGGTGTCTCAGGCCGTGTTCGCTGTCTCGACGATCGTCGAGCGCATTTCGTCGACCACTCGGCAAGTTCATCGAACCCGAGCACGAAACAGCCTCGGACACGCCCGTGTCCCAAGCCGTGTGACCCTTACCAAGCACTAAACTTGGCTCTAAACACTACCCGTCCCTCTTTTGAGTTTCTAGGAGTTACAATTCTCTCCCTCTTAAAACAATTTCGTCCTGAAATTACAGAAAGGAAAAGATACACAAAACCTAAATGGTACCTTAGTGGAATACCTCTGCGTACTCCTCAAGCATGGTCTGCTCTCACTCCCACGAGAGCTCCTCCCGACCGCAGTTGTCCCATTGGACCTTGACCATCCCGATGTCCTTGTTACGCAGTCGCTTGACTTCCGAGTACTTAATGCGAATGGGCTTGACCTTCGTCGTCAACCCATTATTAATCGGAACTTGATCGACCGCAATCACTTGTGAAGGCTCTTGCACCACCTTCCGCAACACCGATATGTGGAATACGTCGTGTAGACTACTAAGTTCCACTAATAGCTTTAATCGATAAGCTGCTTCGCCAATTCGCTCTAGGACCTCAAACGGTCCAAGGTACCTCGGGCTCAGCTTCTTCAAGCATCATACCAGTGAGACACCCTTGAACGACTTCATCTTCAAGTATACCCAGTCGTCAATAGCAAACTCAACCTCCCAATGCTTGGCATTATAGTATTTAGCCTGCCTGTCCTAAGCGATCATCAATCATTCTGGTATTATATGCACCAATGAAGTGGCACCTTCCACTTCTTGACATTTGTACAGCTTCGACCCACCCGTCTCCAACCAGGACAACGACATGCGACATTTTCTACCATAAAGGTCTCGAAGGGAGCCATATGAATACTTACTTGGTAGCTATTATGATAAGCAAACTTCACCATGTACAGGTGATCTTCCCACCGCTCTCTGAAATCCATGACGCACATGCGAAGCATGTCCTCCATCATTCTATTGACCCTCTCGGTTTTACCATCCATCTGCGGACGACATGCCGTGCTGAACCTCAGCTTTGTTCCGAACATTTGTTGCACCAACCTCCAGCCATTGGACGTGAAATGCCCATTTCGGTCACTCACGATGCTGCGGGGCACACCGTATAGTCGAACGATGTTATCTACGTAGAGTTTTGCCAGTTTATCCACCGAATCATTCTTCATATTCGTAATGAAGTACGATACCTTCGTCAAACTATCTACGATCACCCAGATGGCCTCGTTTCTCTTCTACGACCTTGGCAACCCAGGCACAAAATCCATCGAAATATCGTCAAACTTCCACTCCATGATAGGTAAGGACTTTAAGAAACTTCCAGGCTTTTGGTATTCAACCTTCACTAAGGCGCACGTTTGACACTTCACCACATAAAGTGCCACGTCCTTCTTAAGTCCTGGCCACCAGAACAACTTTTTCATATAATAATACATTTTGGTGCTTCCTGGGTGAATCACGTACTTGGTATGATGAGCCTCGTAACTTAATTCCTCCTGTAGTTCACCCATACTTTGGATGCACAACGATTACCCCTCCATAATGGTCCATTACACAATCATAGATTGGGAATTTAATCCATCCAAAATCTCAGCCATGATCTGCTTCATGTCGTTATCCAAAATCAGAGCTCGCTGAATCCTATCAGCAAGGTCGCACTGCACCTTGTCCAGTTCAATTGTGCTTTGGCACTAGACTTCATGTCAGCTCAAGAGGTCTCCAAAGCCTCCAACTCACGAACCAACCGCTCATCATGCATCGACAACCAAACAATCCGTGGGCGAGCTTTGGGACTAAACGCATCTACAACCGGAGTACTTTATCCAGGCATGTAATGTTCCTTAAAGGTGTTGTCCCCCAGGAACTTCAAACACCTCCGTTGTCGCATGATTAAATCCTTTTTATCCAAAATATACTTCAGGCTCGTATGATCGGTATAGATATCGACCTTCACATCGTACACGTAATGCCTCCAAATTTTCAAAACGAATATCACGGTCGATAACTCCAAGTCATGGGCCGGATAATTTCTCTCGTAATCCTTCGGCTGGCGCAAACTAAACGCTATTAAACTCCCATGCTTCTGCAGCACACAACCTATGTCGATGCCTGAAGCATCACTGAAAAACTCAAATCCTTTAGAACCACAAGGCGTACTTAAGACATGTGCCATGGTCAAATGACACTTTAGTTCTTCGAAAGCTTGTGCGCACTCAGGCGTCCAAACAAACTTCTGATCCTTCCTTGTCAAAGTAGTGAGGGGAAATTATATCCATGAGAAGTTCTCCACGTAGCGCCTATAATGGCCGGAAAGCGCCAGAAAATTCCGCAATTCCGCAATCGTAGACAACACAGGCCACTCCCATATAGCAACTACCTTTGACGGATCTACCGCAGTCCCTTCTCCACTAACTATATGACCAATAAACGGCACCGAGGCCAACCAAAACTCGCATTTGGAGAGCTTGGCGTACAGTTGGTTCCTCCTCAGCGTCTCCCACACCAAAAGCAGATGCTTAAAGTGATCCTCCTCACACTACGAGTACACTAATATATCTTCGATAGAGACTATCACGAAATGGTCAAAGTACTCTCTGAACGTTCTGTTCATCAGCTCCATAAACAAGGATGGCACATTAGTCAGCCCAAACGGCATGACAGTAAACTCATAATGCTCATACCGCGTGCTGAAAGCTGTCTTGAGGATGTCACTTTCTCTTATCCTCAACTGATAATATCCTGATTTAAGGTCCAATCTCGAGTACACCGATGACCCAACTAACTGATCGAACAGATCATCAATTCTTGGGATCGGATACTTATTCTTTTTTGTTAACTTGATCAGCTCTCGATAATCAATACAGAGTTGCAAGCTTCTGTCCTTCTTCTTAACAAAGAGGACTGGTGCACTCCAAGGAGATGAACTTGGACGCACATAACCATGTTCCAACAGCTCTTGAAGTTGAACTTTCAGTTCCGTCATAACCTTAGGCGATAACCGATACGGAGAGCATGACACAGGTTTGGCACCACGCCGAACCGCCTTAAAAACTTGAAGAGTGCACATCAACGTCTTGCTCGACCCCCATCATGCATGAGAATGTCGTCTCACGATCGGCATCCAGTCCCAAACTGACCACCTTACGGTTGCAATCGTTGTACGCACACTGCTCCGATAGCCAGTCCATTCCAAGGATCACATCGCACTCTACTATCGGTGGTAGCGACGCTCGCAAGTCATCAATGTGACTCCCATGCCTTACCTTTATGCAATAAACTCTATCCGTGTGCATAGGGCACCCGTAGGCAGCAGCCCATCCAATTTATCCCTTCCAACGAAGAAGGTACTCCGATGCGCAATACAAACTCTTCGGACAAAAGGAATGCGAAGCTTCTGTATCGAACAGTGGTCTCGCCAAATAATCGAAAATCAAAACAAAGCCTAACATAACCTGTCATATGCTAACACGCGTAGGGCAACAAGAATTTAAAGTGTATTTGCTATACATACCTGTCCCCACGCGAGACTGCTTCATTGCCTCTTGCTGGCTAAGGTTGTATACTTTTGGCTGGGTTGTGGCATAATGCGATGAAGTTGTCTCTAATCCCTTGCCCTTCTCTTCATAAGTAGATCCAGGTTTCTTTTCGGACTTCCGACATCCTCTCCAACAGTCTCGGGCAAAATGTCCCGGCTTCGCACAATTAAAACATATAATTGACTTTCACCCAATTGCTGCTTCAGATCCAGTCTTCTGTGCCACTAGAATACCTCTACGTTCTTTGACACTCTATCATATAGCTGCTCCTGTCATAGCTTTCTTTGTCTTCTGTGCGCCATTACGACAATCTCGGGAATAGTTCCCTTCCATGTGTAATACCCGCTATCCGTCGCATAGCATATAGCAGTAGGTCCGGCCGGGGCCCGACGCCATATACCACAGACAGATTGGGTGGTTACTCAATCGAAACCATCCAACTAATATCAACGTCAAACACAGAGCATTCTAGCAGAAGCAATTTTAATGGTTACATAAATAAATAACCCAATGCTAGCATGAATGTCCACTAACAAGCCTCGGAATGAACGTACAAATACACAAGTACAATGGCCTTAAGGCCTTACAATTGTTTACATAAATAGAAGTGTTTTCCAAACCTCGGCATGCAGGCCGACCATACATGAATAAAAGAAAACACTAAGCATTAGGACTTCGAGGGACAGCACAGCAACTTGGGCTTTAGCCCTCTATTTACCGCTCAGCTCCGCAGCACCTGCAAGAACAATCCACCGCAACGATGGCAAACCAAAGCAACGGTCAGCAATGCTGACCAAATTATAACGATCCCGCCCCCAACTCGGGGCGGCGATGCTCCTTCCCTGCTCTTTATTAGCATAACCAAGCAGTATATAAATACATTACATCACAGGCATTGGCACGAACTACCACACGCCCCGTGCACTCAGGGCACATTCTCGGTGAACCGGTCAATGTCACGTCAATTTAAGCCATAGACACCCCGACTCACCACCGCCACTTTGACGGCCAAACTATGAGCATTTGTCTTCCCGGCATGGGTCACGTCAATTTAAGCCATAGACCACCGAAGACCCTCATTTATGCCAACGGCTCACACCGAACGACATGGAACGGGTATGGTTCCGCCTAACCCGTGCTCACATCGCAATGACAATTTAAGCCATATGCGCGGGGTCAAACTTCTCCGAGTCCCATTTCTGTCACACAGTTCACATAACCCGGTTATGTTCAAGTTGGCTCCTAGGCCACCATGTTGGCAGAATCATGCATCTGCCCAGTTTTCCGGGTGCACCTTGGAGTTAACCCCCAAGGCTCCCTACTGCAATCTACCGCGTAGAAAACACAAAAAACAACCAATTGCATGGAGTCTTCTCCAGCCATTTATGCAATGCAACATCACCGATCCAGAACAACTTGTCCGGGTAGGCTTCACACATCATGCATATATCCGTTCTCAATTACGGACTCTACATGTACGCAACAGGGACTATTCATGTCTACCCGAAGGAACGCCTCAAACTCACCGCAAACTCGCGAGAGCGGGCTTTCCTATGCAAAAGAAGTAGAGCTTCACATGCTCAAATAGAGAATCGTTAACCTAGCGTTCTTCCCTGGCGCCATGGAAAAGTAAGTGGATGGAAAGCACCGCACTCTCCTTGCCTCCGTAGATCCGAAGTCAGTTCGCGATTTGGAGCTCTGAAGCTCTGCCGATGACCGGATCTAAGCTTCTTCTTCCTCCTTTGCTCTCCCCTCTCTCTAGAATAAGAAAGAGAACCACTCAAGTGAAATGAGTGTTTCAAAGGACCAATCCTGGGTATATCCCTGTAGGAATAACCCCCAACCGTCGGATCCCAAATAAGGAAACGAACGACAATGATTCGTAGCTGAAAATTAAAACCCGGGCCAAACATGGCCTGCGGCACGCCCGTGTCCAGGACCATGTCCCTCATTCACCGTCAAAATCGACACGTCTCGAAAAACACATGGGCATCCAACACGCACATGTTCGACCTGATACGCCCGTGTCAGCCAGTACACGCCCGTGTTCCCGGGCGTGTTCTCCCAACAACACAAGACGCACACCAACCCGAGACTCACACGGGTCTTGGACATGCCCGTGTCCTATTTGACACATCAGTGTCACCCCAAACACGGCTGGGCTCCAGGCCGTGTTCACTGTCTCGACACTTCGTCGAGTGCAATTCGTCGACCACCTGATACGGCCTTGGACACGCCCGTGTCCTAGGCCGTGTTCTGTGTCTCGACATTTCGTCGAGCGGAAATCGTCGACTTGCCTGGAAGATCGTCGACACGAGCTCGACACGCCCTGAGACACACCCGTGTCTCGGGTCATGTTCGCTGCTCGACGATCGTCGACTCTAGAATTCGTCGACCTCACGGCCAAATCGTCGACTCGAGCCTAACATGCCCTGGGACACGCCCATGTCCCAGTCCATGTGCCCCCTGCCAAATTCCAAATTTGGCCCAAAACGCCTCCCGTCGCTCTTTTGAGTTTCGGGGCGTTACAACTATCCCCCTCTTAAAAGAATTTTGTCCTCGAAATTACAAAAAGGAAAGAAACATAAAACTTAAACGGTACCTGAGTGAAATAACTCCAGGTACTCCTCAAGCATAGTCTGCTCTCACTCCCAAGAGAGCTCCTCTCGACCGCAATTATCCCAACGGACCTTGACCATCCTGATCTCTTTATTGCGTAGCCGCTTTATTTCCGAGTGCTCAATACGTACGGGCTTGACCTTCGTCGTCAACCCACTATCAACCGGCACTTGATCGACCGCGATCACTTGCGTAGGCTCTTACACCGCCTTCCGTAGCACTGATATATGGAATACATCATGTAGACCACTAAGCTCCACTGACAGCTTCAACCGGTATGCTGCTTCACCAATCCGCTCCAGAACCTCAAATGGTCCAAGGTACCTCGGGCTTAGCTTCCTCAAGCGCCGCACCCGCGAGACACCCTTGAACGGCTTGATCTTCAAGTACACCCAATCGCCAACAGCGAACTCCACGTTCCTGTGCTTTGCATTATAGTACTTAGATTGGCAGTCCTGAGCGATTATAAACCTCTCCCGAATGGTTCTCACCAAATAAGTAGCATCCTCCACCTCTAGTAGTTTATACAACTTTGATTCACCTGTTTCCAACCAGGACAATGACGTGCGACATTTTCTACCACAAAGGGCCTTGAAGGGCTCCATTTGAATCCTCGTCTGGTAGCTATTGTCGTAAGCGAATTCCACCAAGTATAGGTGATCTTCCCATTGCTTTCCAAAGTCCAGGACACACATGCGAAGCATGTATTCCATTGTCCTATTATCCCTCTCGGTCTGCCCATCCGTTTGCTGATGAAAGATTGTGCTAAAACTCAGCTTTGTTCCCAACATCTGCTGCACCAGCCTCCAATCATTGGACGTGAACCGCCCATCTCGGTCACTCATGATGCTGCAGGGCACACCATGAAGCCGTACAATATTATCCACATATAACTTTGTCAATTTCTCAACCGAATCAATCTTCTTATGCGGAATGAAATAAGACACCTTCGTTAGACGATCTACGACCACCCAAATGGCGTCGTTCCCCTTTTGTGACCTTGGCAACCCGTGCACAAAGTTTATAGTAATGTCGTCGAACTTCTACTCCGGAATAGGCAATGATTTCAAGAATCCTCCCGGCTTTTGGCATTCTGACCTCACCAAGGCGCAAGTTTGACACTTCGCCACGTAGTGCGCCACATCCTTTTTCAGTCCTGGCCACCAGAACAATTTCTTAACATCGCGGTACATCTTCGTGCTCCCCGGGTGAATTGAGTACTTGGTATGATGTGCCTCGTACAACAATTCCACCCACAAATTGCCCACGCTTGGGACGCACAGACGACCATCTTTCCAAAGTAATCCGTCCTCCACAATGAATTGGGAATTTTACCCATCCAGAGCCTCTATCATGAGTTGCTTCATGTGGACACCCATATCCAACGCCTGCTGAATCCGATCAGCCAGGTCATATTGGACTTCAGTCCAATTTAATACTGCTTCAGCACTTGATTGCTTATCAACGCAAAAGATCTCCAACGCCTCTAACTCCCGAACCAACCGCTCATCATGGTCCGACAGCCAATTGTATTGAGCTGGGGCCTGGCGAATCAATGCGTCCGCAACTGCATTGCCTTTACCAGGCACGTAGTGGATCTTGAATGTATAGTCTCCTAGGAACTCCATCCATCTACGCTACCGTATGTTCAGATCTTTCTGATCAATCAAATATTTCAGGCTCTTTTGATCAGTGTAGATATCAATCTTCACACCGTACAAATAATGTCTCCGCAGCTTCAAGGAAAAAATCACGGCAGCTAACTCCAAGTCAGGGACCGGATAGTTCCTCTCGTGCACCTTCAGCTATCTCGAGCCATATGCTATAGCGCTTCCATGTTGTAACAGCACACAACCCAAACCACTTCCCGAAGCATCGCTATAAATCTCATAACCTTCGGTACCACTCGGCGAACTCAATACAGGCGCCATGGTCAACCGACATTTCAACTCCTCAAAAGCTCGCGCGTACTCCGGCATCCAAACGAACTTCTGCTCCTTCCTCGTCAAAGTAGTGAGAGGTAACGCTATCCGCGAGAAGTTCTCTATGAAGCGCCTATAATAGCTGGAAAGCTCCAGAAAGCTCTGGACTTCCGCTACAGTAGAAAGCTCAGGCCACTCTCGTATCGCAACAATCTTCGCCGGATCCACTGCAATACCTTCCCCACTCACTATATGACAGAGCAACGCCACTGAGGACAACCAAAACTCGCACTTCGAGAACTTAGCATACAATTGATTCCTCCTTAGCGTCTCCAAAACCAAATGAAGATGCCTGAAGTGATCTTCCTCACTCTGCGAGTACACTGAAATATCGTCGATGAAGACGATCACAAAATGGTCCAAGTACTCCCTGAAGGTCCTATTCATCAAATCCATGAACACGGACGGCGCATTCGTCAGCCCAAACGGCATGACCGTAATCTCATAATGCCCGTATCTTGTACTGAACGCTGTCTTAGGGATATCACTCTCCCTTATACTCAGCTGATAGTAACCAGACTTGAGATCCAACTTAGAGTACACCGTCGACCCGACCAACTGATCAAAAAGATCATCGATCCTTGGGATTGGGTACTTGTTCTTTTCCATTAGCCTGTCCAGCTCTCGGTAATCAATACAAAGTCTCAAGCTTCCATCCTTCTTCTTCACAAAAGGACCGGTGCGCTCCAAGGCGACGAACTTGGGTGCACATAACCTTGATCCAGCAACTCTTGAAGTTGCATCTTCAGCTCCGCCATCTCCTTAGGCGCTAACCGATATGAAGAGTGTATGACCGGTTTGGCATCACACCAAACAGCCTTAACCATCTGAAGTGCAGACACCAGCGTCATGCTCGACCCCTTTCAAGCCCACAAATGTCGTCTCACGACCAGTTCCCAACTTGACTTTCTTGCGATATCGATCAATGTATGCTTGCTGCTCCGAGAGCCAGTCCATATCAAAGATTATGTCGAGCTCCCCTAACGGTAGTAACGACGCTTATAAGTTATAGTCCTGACTCCCTATCCTCACCTAAACGCAACAGATTCTACTCGCGCGCAATGAGCATCATTAGACAACAACACATCCAATTTGTCTTTTACCATGGAAGAAGGTACTACGACGCTCAATACAAATCCTTTGGTCAAAAGGGAACGGAAGCTCCATAAGTGAACGGTGCTCTCGACGAATTAATCGAAAATCAGAACAAAGCTTAGCACAAATAGTTCTAAGCTAACATGCTCATGGGCAATAAGTATTTAAAGCTAAACTGTTATAACTTTATGTCGTACCTGTCATCACAACATCACACTTCTTCTCGGACTTGGGGCGTCTGCTCCAGCAGTCTCGGGCAAAGTGCCCCGACTTTCCACAATTAAAGCATGCCCCCGGGGTTCGACCCGTAGTCATCTCAGAAGCACCGGAAGAAGGAGCTGGACACGAAGTCCTAGCCTTCTTATACCACCTACGGTACGCAGACTTTGAGGAGTTCGAGATTTTGAACTCCGTCTTCTGCATATCCAATTCCTTGCTTTCTTGGATTCGATTCAGATCTCTGGCACTTTGTCCTATACCCACTCTTGACATAGCTATATTTAACTTCTGAGCACCATTCAGACAATGTTGGGCAAAGTGCCCTTCCTTGCCACACTTAAAACAACCATATGGAGCCTGACCAGTAGACATTTTAGACTTCTTGTTCCTCCTCCTTTGGTTTTTAGACTTTGCAGAATCTGGAGAGTCTAGTACCCTAAACTCTGACATCAAATTAACTTTTGCCAAATCTACTTCCAAAGATCTAGCCGATTCCACCAAGGCTCGGAATCCAAATAATTTTGGTCCTAGCAGCAGAACTCGCAATTCGCCGCGCAGGCCATTATAAATCTTATCGACCATCGACTACTCTCTCTCCACTTCAGATCCTGGGTAGCGTCTTATCATCAGAAATTCTTGCAAAAATTCCTCAACTGAGTGCGTACCCTACACTAAAAGCATGTTCAACTGCTGCCCCAAAGGTCCTATAAATGTTGTTTGCTCCATCACACCACCCGGCATTGGAATTACCTCAAAAATACGGGACTGCACACGTCTTTCATTTTGTGCACCAATCACAGGGAACACTGCTTCCACCACCATTCTTATGGTTTCAGCGGAGGGAAGGGTTGCAGGCACATCACCAGGTGCACTATAATCCTCAGAAATCGGATGTTCTGACATCCCAGCACCGCTTCTGGTCACCTATAGTCATACAAAACACCGTTAAGCGACCATACAAAATTGCAAAAGGTAATTATATGAACACGCAGGTTCCTCAAACACGTATATTTTAATTCCTAAGTGGACATTCATGGGTTCTTTTGATGTTATAACGACGACGTACATACATGTGCTCACCACCCCTTAAAAAGAATTCGTCCACGAATTCAGTTAAGCATGATCGAAACCAGTAGTCTGATACCAAATTGTAACACCCCCTATCCGTCGCATAGCATATATCAGTAGCTCCAGCCGGGGACCGATGCCATATACCACAGGCAGATTGGGTGGTTACTCAATGGAAACCATCCAACTAATATCAACGTCCTACACAGAGCATTCTAGCGGAAGCAATTTTAATGGTTACATTAATAAAGAACCCAACGCTAGAATGAATGTCCACTAACAAGCCATGGAATGAACGTTCAAATACACAAGTACAATGGCCTTAATGCCTTACAATTGTTTACTCAAATAGAAGTGTTTTCCAAACCTCGGCACGTAGGCTGGCCATACATGAATAAAAGAAAACACTAAGCATTAGGCCTTCGAGGGCCAGCACAGCAACTTGGGCTTTAGCCCGCTATTTACCGCTCAGCTTCGTAGCACCTGCAAGTACAATCCACCGCAACGGTGGAAAACCAAAGCAACGGTCAGCAATGCTGACCAAATTATAACGATCCCGCCCCTAACTTGGGGTGACGATGCTGCTTCCCTGCTCTTTATTAGCATAACCAAGCAGTATATAAATACATTACATCACAGACATTGGCACGCACAGCCACACGCCCCATGCACTCAGGGCACATTCTCGATGAACCGGTCAATGTCACGTCAATTTAAGCCATAGACACCCCGGTCTCACCATCGCCACTTTGACGACCAAACTATGAGCATTTGTCTTCCCGGCATGGGTCACGTCAATTTAAGCCATAGACCGCCGAAGACCCTCATTTATGCCAACGGCTCACACCGAACAACATAGAATGGTTACGGTTCCGCCTAACCCGTGCTCACATCGCAACGACAATTTAAGCCATATGTGCGAGTCAAACTTCTCTGAGTCCCATTTCCGTCACACAGTTCACCTAACCCGGTTATGTTCAAGTTGGCTCCTAGGCCACCATGTTGGCAGAATCACACATCTGACCAGTTTTCCGGGTGCACCTTGGAGTTAACCCCAAAGGCTCCCTGCTGCAATCTACCGCGTAGAAAACCCGAAAACAACCAATTACACGTAGTCTTCTCCGACCATTTATGCAATGCAACATCATCGATCTAGACCAACTTGTCCGGGTAGGTTTCACACATCATGCCTATATCTATTCTCGATTACGGACTCTATATGTACGCAATGAGGACTATTCATGTCTACCCGAAGGAACGCCTCAAACTCACCGCAAACTCGTGACAGCGGTCTTCCCTATACAAAGAAGTAGAGCTTCACATGCTCAAGTAGAGAATCATTACCCTAGCGTTCTTCCTTGGCGCCATGGAAAAGTAAGCAGATTAAAAGCACTGCACTCTCCCTACCTCCGTAGATCCGAAGTCGGTTCGCGATTTGGAGCTCCGAAGCTCCGCCGGTGACCGGATCTAGGCTTCTTTTCCTCCTTTGCTCTCCCCTCTCTCTCGACTTAGAAAGAGAACCACTCAAGTGAAATGAGGGTTTCAAAGGTCCAATCCCGGGTATATCCCTGTAGGAATACCCCCCAACCATCGGATCCCAAAATAAGCAAATGAACGGCTACGATTCGTAGCTGAAAAGTAAAACTTGGGACGAACACGGCCTGCGACACGCCCGTTTCCAGGGCCGTGTCCCTCATTCGCCGTCAAAATTGACGTGTCTCGAAAAACACACGGGCATCCGACACGCCCGTGTTCGACCTGACACGCCCGTATCATCCAGTACACGCCTGTGTTCCCGGGCGTGTTCTCCCAACAACACAGGACCAACACCAACCCGAGACTCACATGGGTCTTGGACATGCCCGTGTTAACCCCGAACACGCCTGGGCTCCAGGCCGTGTTCACTATCTTGACACTTCGTCGAGCGCAGTTCGTCGACCACCTGACACGGCCTTGGACACGACTCTGCCCTAGGCCGTGTTACGTGTCTTGAAATTTCATCGAGCGGAAATCGTCGACTTCCCTAACAGATCGTCGACACGAGCTCAACACGCCCTGATACACGCCCGTGTCTCGGGCCGTGTTCGCTGCTCGACGATCGTCGACTCCAGAATTCATCGACCTTACGGCCAAATCGTCGACTCAAGCCTGACACGCCCTAGGACACGCTCGTGTCCCAGGCCGTGTGCCCCCTGCCAAATTCCAAATTTGGCCCAAAACGCCTCCCATCGCTCTTTTGAGTTTCGGGGCGTTACACCATGCGATAATTAAAACAATCATATGGACCCTGACTAGTATACATTTTATACTTCTTTTTACTCCTCCTTTGTTATGCAGACTTTGTAGAATCTGGAGAGTTTAGTACCCTGAACTCCGACGTCTGATTGGCTTTGCCAAATCTACTTCCAAAGATCTAGCCGGCTCCACCAAGGCTCGGAATCCCAAAACTTTTGGTCCTGCAGTAAAACTCGTAACTCGCCGTGCATGCCATTATAAAATCTATCTACCATAGACTGCTCGCTCTCCACTTCAGAGCCTGGGTAGCATCTTATCATTAGAAACGCCTGCAAATATTCCTCAATTGAGTGAGTACCCTGCACTAAAAGAATGTTCAACTGCTGACCCAATGGTCGTTTAAATGCCGTTTTCTCCATCACACCACCCGGCGTTGGAGTTAACTCAGGAATAGGGGACAGTACACATCCTCCATTTTGTGCATCAATCACAGCGAAGACTGCTTCAACCACCATTCTTATGGTTTTAACGGAGGGAAGGGTTGCAGGCACGTCATTAGGTGCACTACTTTCCTCAGAAATCGAGCGTTCTGACCGCCCTGCGCCACTCCTAGTCACCTATAGTCGAACAACACACCGTTAATTGACCAAACAAAATTGCAAAAAGCAATTATAGGAACACGCAGGTTCATCAAACATGTGTATTTTCATTCGTAACTAGACATTCATGGGTTCTTTTATGATATAATGATGACGCACACACATGTGCTGAACACCCCTTAAAAGAATTCGTCCACGAATTCATTTAAGCATGACCGAAATCGGTAGTCCATTTTTCACCACTCTTCATCATCTTCCTTCATCCTCCATGGCACCTAGCTCGGCATTGGCTAGGGTGGGGGAGATCTTAAAGGTCTTTCGAGTGTGAGGTGGGACCTCCACGCTAGAGCCAATGGTCATTCCCTAAATTCAATTCTCTCACCAAGGGACGGCTTGGGAGAAGTAGGTGAGAGCTGCACCCTTGGTCGGAACTCTAGGTGGAGCCTAATCTCAATTCCAACATTTTGGTGTGGTGAGCGTGGACCGCAGCTCATACAGAAGTTTCCAAATAGGTTCCATGGCGGGAGATAATGGAGGTGGTGATGATACCAACCAGCTCCCTTGCCCAACACCATTTGTAGGGAGGGAAGAGTTCATGGCGTCGATCCAAGGAATCATGGAAATACTGCGAAGTATTTCCCCTCGGGGTGACTTCTCAACTCCCACCCCTAGGATCTAGTTCCCAGGGGCCTCGGCGAGACAACCTCCATGGGTCTCCGCGAACCAGCTTCTAGCGGTCTAGACGAGATGACCCCAGGAGAGGTACAAGAAAGAGCACCAGGAAGACGACCCGGGAAGGAAAGAATGAGAGAGGGGGTCGAGCGAGACCTTAACGGCCGGGTGTTATTCCCCAACCCAGCATGTGTTAGCCTCCCAGGCGAGCAGGTCGTGCGAGTGGAGCATGCGAGACCACCAAGTAGGGGGTCATCCTTTAGCGAGTTGATTGTCTCAGCTCCCGATCACGATGAGTTCAAAGAACCTAACATGACTTAATATACCGGGAAGGATGACCCCATCCAGCACCTGCAGTGGTTTGAAGATGCGGTCTCTATCAGGCCGAATAGGGATGCATTTAAGTGTCGCCTCTTCGCGATCATGTTGAAAGACAAGGAAAAGGGATTGGTTCCATCAACTCCCAGCGAGATAAATCTACGAGTTTGAATACTTAAGCCGGAGCTTTCAGTTTCGCTTCTCCACTTCTAAAAAGAGGAAGAAGAGTCTCGAGTCCATCTTCTTGATAAGTCAGAGGGAGGACGTGTCGTTGGCCTAATATGTGGATAGGTTCCAAGAAGAGATCCTGAACATCAAGGAGATGTCGGGGTATACCCTCTAGTTGGCATTTACGGTGGGGTTGCGTGAAGAATTCTTCAAGATGAGTCTGACCCGAACGACCCCCTTATCCTTTGAAGAACTGATGGAAAGGGCGGCAGAGGAGATAGCAATTGAGGTGGCCAACCCGACATTCGTCAAGAAGTTGGTGAGGTTTATCAGAGGCAAAGTCGAAGGAGCAAGGTGGCTCGAGGCATTAGGAGGGAATAAGGAGAGAAGAGTAGAGAGCTTAGGTGTTCTATGGACCTCAAGAAGGTTAGGAGCCAGGTTGGAGACAACATGGAGGGCTCGTTCAGGGTCTTGGAAGAGGTCCCGTCCAGGGTGGGGGGAACTTCCATAGAGGCCAAGGGAGGATCAACTTCCAGAGACAAGCCGCTAGGCAGCTCCTACCCCCACCACAGCAAGCCATGGATATAGGAAGAAGGGGAAGAGGAAATAGGAGAAATCACCCAGCCCATCGAAGAAATGAAAGAAAAGTGTTGCCGTACTATGACTTCCACCAGGTAGAGGGTCACGCCACAGCTACATGCCCCGAATTCCTCAAGGTAAGAGAGGTGAAAGCCCCAACTCAGCAGCAGCCGCCATTGCATATTAGAGAAGTTCTACCCAGAGAGGGGGGAGATGACGTATGTGAGGACCGGGTCGACATAGGAACCTGAGGAGGTGTATGAGTGATCCACAATGGAGTGGGGATTGAGGCCACTAGGAAGGTAATCCTTCATGTCTTGTACCGTCAGAGCATCACTTCGGCATCCCAGACCCCACCCCAGAGGATAGGATCACCTTCTTAATGAAGAACATGCAGGATTATGATGATCTGTTCTTGTATGCGCTGGTAATCCAATAAGTCATCGAAGGCTACACTCTATCCTGGATCTTGGTTGAAAACGGGAGCTCCGTTAACGTCATTTTCAAGAAGGTGTTTGATGGGATGAAGTTGGAACCAAGGAGGGTGTTGGACTCGAACGGACCCATGTTCTGATCTTCAGGGGAAAGGAATGAGGTAGAAGGTGGAGTCGGACTCCAAGTGAAATTAGGAGGGACCTCAAGGAACTATCAGTTCGTCATTGTTGACGCTCCGAGAAGTTACTATGCCATCTTCGGAATACCCCTCTTCAGTGCCTTCTGTTGTGTGCCATCATCCTTCCACTAGTGCCTCAAGTTTAATATTGGTCGGATACAAGTCATGGTCAGAGGAGATGCCAGTATGGCAAGGCAGTGCTACGTCACGACTGTTAACACCATCTCTTGTCTAGCCAGGGCAGAGGAGATGGAGAAAATCATGGAGAGCTTGGGAAGGATAGAGGTATCAGAGGAGAGGGAGGTGAATGACGACCATTATGCCCAAGCAGTCCGAAAAAGCCTTGCTTTGGTGAGGAAATTTTCCCTTTCATGTCATTTTTTAATGAGCCTACCCTTAACCGGAAGAGTCAGGAGGTCGTATATCTTAAAATCTTCCCGATTTGAGGATGTTGAATTTAGTATGGTTCGAATGGCATGTCTAGCCCCACCCCCTAGAGGATCTCCTCGTCCAGGTTCCCACTAGCTGGATGGGTCGAAAGTGCATCAGTGGCGAGAAGGAACAAACACCCGAGAGGATCTCCTCATCCAAGCTCCCACTACCTGGATGGGTCGAAAGTGCATCATTGGCGAGAAGGAACAAACACCCGAGAGGATCTCCTCATCCAAGCTCCCACTACCTGGATGGGTCAAATGTGCCTCGGTGGCGAGAAGGTTCCAACCCCGAGAGGATCTCCTCTTCCAGGCTCCCACTAGCTTGATTGGTCGAATATGCCTTGGCAGTAAGTTCTTGTCCCGAGAGGATATCCTCAACGAGGTTCCCACTAGCTGGATGGGTCGAATGTGCCTCGGTGGCGAGTAGGTTCCAACCCCAAGAGGATCTCCTCATCCAGGCTCCCACTAGCTGGATGTGTCAAATGTGCCTTGGTTGTAAGCTCTTGTCTTGAGAGGATCTCCTCACCCAGGCTCCCACTAGTTGGATGGGTCGAATGTGCCACAATGGCGAGTAAGTTCCAACCCTAAGAGTATCTCCTCATCCATGATCCCACTAGCTGGATGGGTCGAATGTGCCTCAGTGGCGAGAATGTTCAAACCCCTAGAGGTTCTCCTCATTCAGGCTCCCACTAGCTGGATGGGTCGAATGTGCCTCAGTGGCGAGTAAGTTCCAACCCCGAGAAGATCTCCTCACCTAGGCTCCCACTAGCTGGATGGGTCGAATGTGCCTCGGTAGTAAGCTCTTATCATGAGAGGATCTCCGCATCCAGGCTCCCACTAGCTGGATGGGTCGAATGTGCCTCGATGACAGGAAGGTTCCAACCCTGAGAGGATCTCCTCATCCAGGCTCCCACTAGCTGGATGGGTTGAATGTGCCTCTATAGTAAGCTCTTGTACCGAGAGGATCTCCTCACCCAGGCTGCCACTAGTTGGATGGGTCGAATGTGCCTCGGTGGCGAGTAAGTTCCAACCCCGAGAGGATCTCCTCATTCAGGCTCCCACTAGCTGGATGTGTCGAATGTGCCTCGGTGGCGAGAAGGTTGCAACCCCAAGAGGATCTCCTCATCCAGGCTCCCACTAGCTGGATGGGTAGAATGTGCCTCTGTAGTAAGCTCTTATCCTGAGAGGATCTCCTCATCCAGGCTCCCACTAACTGGATGAGTCGAATGTGCCTCGGTGGCGAGAAGGTGCCAACCCCCGAGAGGATCTCCTCATCCAGACTCTCACTAGCTGGTTGGGTTGAATTGCCTCGATGGAGTGAAAGTTCCTACCCCCGAGGGGATCTCGTCATCTAGGCTCCCATTAGATGGTATGACAGGTTGACCTCTTAGGGAGGTTAAGTGAATTCTACCCAGAGGGGATCTCGCCACCCAGGTTCCCATTAGCTGGAATGGCAGGTTGACCCCTCGAAGAGGCCAATTATTTTCGGTTGCGAGAGAGCTACACTGAGCGAATACGTTGGGTTGGATGTTTCTTTCCGATCGTGGAATTCGCTCAAAAAAAGATAGGATTGTGTACAACCACGTATTCATGGAATGGGGTCCCCCGACAGACACGAGTCTTGCTACACATTTATAAGTTTTTAGAGGGTTTTGCACTCTTGGATGCAAATTTATGTTTAATCTACATAATATACTAGTAGGGGTAGGAAACATTTGCCTACATTGTTAGTGCTTTGTGTACTCTAAGGGATGAGTGTGGCGCGAGCACAGCACCCGCCCTGGCCTCCTCTCAGGGAGAGAGTGCGTCACAAGCCCGACACCCGCCCCGGCCTCCTCTCAAGGGGATGGGTGTGGCGCGAGCCTGTCACCCGCCCCAGCCTCCTCTCAGGAGGGAGGGTGTGGTGCGTGCCCGACACCTTCCCTGTCCTCCTCTCATGGGGGCGGGTGTGGCATGAGCCCAGCACCCGCCATGGCCAACTCTCTGCTTGAGCAGCTCTCCCGTCTTGAGCAGCTCGCCCAACACCCGACACGGCCTCCGCCCGGCTTGAGGAGCTCGCCCGGCTTGAGGGTCTGCTATTTTTCCCCTGGTGGGCTGTGAATAGCTATTTAAAACATTGGAGTTTGGTTGTTGGCAGACCATCCCCGGGGTATTTTAGTAATTTTAGAGCAGCGGCATTGCGCTATTGTCAAGCCATCCCAAAAATCTATAAATAGACCCTTGGGGTGCCTTGGAAAGGGATCCATGTTTCGCCACTCTTCATCCTCTTCGTTCATCCTCCAAGGCACATAGCTCGGCATTGGCTAGAGAGGGGGAGATCTCAAAGTTCTTTCTGGTGTGTGGTGGGGCCTCAATGCTAGAGCTAAGGGTCATTCCCCAAATTCAAGTCTCTCACCAAGGGACGGCTTGGGAGAAGTAGGTGTGAGCTGCACCCTAGGTCTAAGCTCAAGGTGGAGCCGAATCTCGGTTCCAACAGTATCCTTCCAGGAAGAATTCTCATTCTTCCAGTGACCATACATAGAGTCACGGTCATACCTATTAGTAGGGAGTTTTACCCTTTTAACAGGAATGGATGGCTTAGCTGGAGCTTTTTCCTTTCCTTAGAAAGAGGCAGCTCTGGTGTTTCCCTTGAATCTAACTCCTCTCTTATTTCTCTGAGAGCTGAAGGAGTTAATAATGGGCAACACTGAGTTAGGCTTAGAAAACTTGCCCCAACTCTCTTCTCCCTTAAGAGCTTTTCTTCTAGATCCCAAATAAGATCATTTTTATACTTTATGGTTCCTATCTGTATAAAAGTAATATTGTTCAACTGATTGACTTCCCTTATTTTTTGTTCCAGCATGACTGTTGTCTCAGAATGTTGTGAAGCAGCAAGCTATAGAGATGCAATCTCTTGAGTCTTATTTTTAGTCAGTTGCTTACTTCTTTTGAATTCTTCCAGAAGATCACCATACTTATCAATCATTTGATTGATTTCATTCGTAGATTCAGAATCATATTCATCCTTAGATGAAGATGATTCTGAACCTGAACTAATTTTATAGCTTGACTTAGATGAAGAGCTGAATGGAAAGTGTACCTTAGATGGACCAGGATGATCTTGGCAAGAATCCTTATCTAATCTAGCCATAAGCCCAATGTAGGCTTCATCTTCGTCATCTGACTCTGAGGAGGATGAGTTAGTCAAGCTTTTCTCCTTCTTAGTAATGAAGGTTTTCTCCTTCTTGCCCTTCTTATGGTGATGATATTTCTCATCAGCCTCCTTCTTCTTCAAAGGAGATTCAGCCACAACATGCCCTGGCTTGTTGCAACAAAAACATATAATCTTATTAGAAACCTGTTTACTAGGTTTGTGTCATGGCTGCCTTCCTTCGAAGGTTGTTCCTGGTTTTGTAGTAGTCCTCCTTTTTTTGTAAGGAAGAAGAAGGTCTACTCCTCCACCCCTTCTTCTTCATCAGCTTCATGAACTGCCTTGAGAAAGCAGCAAATTTCTTATCATACTTATTTCATTCTAATGTCTCTTGATCTGAATCATCAGACTCAGCTAGACTTCTTGGGATAGAAGAATTTCTCTCTTTGCTCCTCTTAAAACTATCTACCTTGAAGGCCACTGTTGATTCTTTGGCCTGAGCTTTGCTAGTCTTCTCTTCCTCCTTGCTTGCAGTGAGCTTTATTTCATATAACAGAAGCTTCCCAAACAAAGTGGATGGTGGAGTCTCTGCCAGCTTTACCACTTATTTAATGACATATATCTTAGTGTCCCAGTCCCTCGTAAGACATAAGAAACTTATCATTTAGCTCATAGTTACTAAAGACCCGACCATACATCCTTAGCACATTTACAGTTCTGAAAAACCGTTCATAGCAGCTAGCTATGGTCTCCTTGATCTTCCTGAAAGCCTCAAACTCTTGATTGAGCATAGACTTCCTATCATCTCTAACTTCCTCAGTTCCTTCCATGTATATCACTAGAGTGTCCCACATTTCCTTTGAGGTCTTGTAGTGCACCAGGTTTTGAAAAGTAGAGTCATCTCTGGCACTAATTATAATGTTCTATGCCCTCTTATCCATTGCAACCAAGATGATTTTATCTTTAGTCATTTTTGCATAACTCTTAGGAATCTTGACATTTGCATCAAGAATAGACACTTTCATTGGAATGAATCATCCTTCTTATAATGTGACATAAATCCTAGGGTCTGATGCTTCCATAAACAATCTGACCTGTTCTTTTCAGATTCCAAAATTTTTTTCCTGCATAGAGGAATCTTCATAGAACCTAGTTCCTTATGGTTCTCTCCTGAACCCATACTGATCTTTTCTCAGCTACCCTTTGAGAACTACTCCGACTGTTAAGCCTTTCTTGAGCAACCTCTCTCTGATACTACTTAAAAGTCTTTGAATACAAGGGTAGCTAATCACCTAGAAGGGGAGGGGGTGAATAGGTTATTAAGGTGTTTTTGAATCTCTTAAAGTTCTTTAAGCCTTTAGTTGATTTTAGTCTTGTTGTGATTGATTAGTTCAACTTTCAAGACATTCATACACAACACACCAGATATTTATAGTGGTTTCCCAGTATATAGGTACATCCACTGTCCCTCCTGCTTTTTTAACAGAATTTTAAAGAAGGCACTTCTCCAATAACTTGGCTCCTTAGATATTACAACACAATCCCACTAGATCACACAGTCTCCACAGAGACCTTTAACACAGGAACTCAGCTCAACCATACAGTAATCACCTGATCACCTACCACATGCATAAATGCCCCCATAACACAGGCTGAAACCACAGCCCTACCACATACAGATCCAAGACTGGATCCTGCCACTCAGATCTATACCATATCCTACACTCAGGCTTTATAACTTAGGCTTACAATAAAGATCTCACGAGATCCACCATTCAGACTTTATAATCTAGGCTTACAACACAAATCTTGAACAAATCCTACAGAATTTGAATATAATAGTTGATTTGACTCAAGTGAAATTAATCACTGAGTCAATTGCCTCCGAAGCTGAGAGAATCTCAGCCCTATCTTCTTCACAACAACAAGGTTCATGTTCTTTAAGAATCTGTTGCTTGTGTGGAAGTAAGCACAGAACCTTTATTTTGATTATGCTGATGAAGGAGAGAAAGGAGAGATCTTCTATCAGCTATAATATTTTGTAGAACATAGATTGCTCTACCTCTTCTTCACAGATCCATAGATTGATCTACAATTTTGGCTCGGCTTGGATCTTGAAGCAACTTCGGCTAGGGCTGGCCTTGGCTAATTCTACTTCCTCAGAGAAATCCTTTGATCCTGCTATAGCAGATGTTGATTGCTGCAGGTAAATCAGAAACCCTTCAAAATCATTGAATTGATGCTCTTGTCTCTATAACAATGGCGAGGGAAGAAGTCGAAGTCCCGCTCCTCTATTTTTAAATGAATTGATCTCTCAGAAAGTTTATTTGATCCTAATCTCATCCACTATTTATAATCCCGTTATCCAGCTAGATGATTGACATGCGTCGCTGCTTAATCAGTTGATTATATCCTTAGTTTTATAGAATGAGACTGACGACGATGTTAGTAATGGATTATAGCTCTTCCTTAGGCATTTTGAACTTTGTTTACTTTGTGTTGACATTGCTGACGTCAGCCATTGTGGACTTAGAAAATTTCAGACAACTACCCAAGTGTTGAGTGCGTTGAGTGAACAAGCATTACTCAACAAATCTAGACTTAGGAATTTTTCAGCTCTGCTAGGCGTTGAGTGAGTAAGCTCCACTCAATGCTTTTTAACTTAGTCAACTTCTCAGCTTGTCCAGGCATTGAGAGTGTTGAGTGTATAAGCTTCACTCAACGCTTTTTTCCTTAGCTTCAACTTCAGCTCTTTCTGCATCCTTGGCATTGAGAGGGTTGAGTGAACTGGCTTCACTCAATGATTCTGGACTTAGATAATTTTGCTCTGCATGAAGTAGTTGAGAGATTTGAGTGTATAGGCTTCACACAATGCTTTTATACTTAGCCAAATCTCCTTCTATCTGAAGATGTTGAGTGAGCTAGCCTCACTCAACGCTTTCTGCCTTTGACGCTGAAATTTGGCATTGAGTACGTTGAGTGTATAAACTTCACTCAATGATTCTGGACTTAGAAAAATTCTGCTTTGCATGAAGGCATTGAGTGTGTTGACTACACTCACCACTTTCTCCCTTTGGCATTGACAGCAGCGGCATGACTCAATGCTTTCTCCCTTTTGGTGTTGAGTGAGCTGACTTCACTTAACGATATTGTACTTAGATAGAATTTTCTGTCTTTCTTCCAAGGATTTGACTGAATCAGCATGGCGTTGAATGAACTGTCTTCGCTCAACGCTTCTGGAATTAACTAATTTTCTATGACGAATTTTCTCTGTCTTTGACATAAACAACATGACTCAACGCTTTTGGCTATATGGCATTGAGCGAGTTGACTTCACTCAATGCCTATTGACTTAGCAACTTTTCTGCCTTGCCAACCCTTAAAGCTTTGACAGTCTGCCATCTCTCAACGTTGTTAGCTGTATGGCGTTGAGTGAACTGGCTTCACTCAACGCATGTGGACTTAGTAATTCTTCTACGCTGCAACTTGCTTCTGGTTCTCCTGACATTGAGTGAGCTTGCTTCACTCAACGCCTGTGGACTTACGTAATTTCCTGCCTTTCCAATCAGCTTCTTTGAGTCCACCTGTCAATATCACTTGGACCACCTGTCCAAACAATATGTGTTCGATCCCTAGTTGGATTTGTGCTAGGTTCACTAAACTAGGATGTTTGACCCAACATGTATAGCCAGGGTCATGTATGAGTTCTAGAGTCTAGGCCATGTCCTTAGAGTGAACACCATATGGAGCAGCCATCAATAGACTGCAGAAGACTCAAGACTTAGAGAAATCTCAAACTCAGAAAATGAGTTCGACGTTCGTCGAACTCAGGTCGAGGAAAGTCGTGCTCATCTCGACGAAATCAAAGACAATTCTCTAAGCTGAGCTCGACGAACTTGAATCTCAGTTTGACGAATTCCAGAGTATACTTCAACATTCCAAGTCTAGAATTCTTCACTTAACTCCAGTCGATGAACTTAGTTCTCAGGTTGACGAACTTAGTTCTCAGGTCGACGATCTTACTTCTCAGGTCGACGAACCCAGTTCTGAGGTCGACTATTTCTGGACACGTTACTTCAACATTCTTAAGTCCAAGAAACATGGAATTCTGAACTCCAGTCGACGAAGTTATATTCTTGTAACATCCCATTTGCAATTAGACCCCTCTACTTAGGTTGGGATTGGGAATGTGGTGGGGCATGGGTTTAGGCTAGGTGTGAACCATGAGATTAGGGTTTAGTTACATGGGGCCCATAGCAGGGCCCAAGATAGTCTAAGTCAAACCAGCCCAAATTAGGGTCCTAGCCACACATTGATTCCACCATTGCATCCCTAGCCCTAACACCAACCTAAGGAAGCCAAAAGCCATATCACAATGTCGCAAATTGACGAGAGTTGACCCAAGTCAACAATAGTCTTAATTTGGTCAAAACCCCACCTAAAGGCCCAAATAGTCCAAGTGGGCCATCACCATGGCCCAACCCAAGTTGGGTGGTGTCATAGGGTCTACAACCTTCAGGTGGGGTTAGCCCACTAATCAAGTTGACTCAGTCAACTCTAAAAAGTCAACTTGGTCAAACATGTGGCCTAAAGAGGAAAATAAAGGCTAAGCCCATTTCCCATGGGCAAAGCCCACTAACCATGGCCCATGACCAGCCCAAGTGGTCAAAGACAACTTTTAACCCCCAAAATCAGGAGAGGGACTACATGCAAAGGGGTAAAAAAGGAAATTTGGGGGAAAATAGGAGAGAGAAGTGGAATGAAGAGGAAGGATGGCCACATTACCACTATTTCAGCTACAAAAGCTTGTTGGCCGACCTCCTCAGGCAATTCTAGAGGAATTTGGAGCATGGTGGCCACTTGGCACCATGGGTGGAGAAACCAAAGCTCAACCCGAGCTCCACCTTGGACATATCTCCCCATACACCCACTATCAGCCCAATCTAGCCACACCATCAGCTTCAGAGAGGGGAAACGATTGGAGAACGAGTCCTGGAATAAGGAATTTGCTGAAGAATCGAGGAAACGGGGAGGAGTCACCGGAGCAAGCTCGGCAATGGCTTACTGTTGCCAAACTCGCCGCCAAACCTCATTAAGGTTTCGTTTCACCTCACCTCTACACGTACTAGAATCCTACATCGATTAGGAGAGATATCGTGCTCAATTGAGCCCGATACCATGGGAGCAGAGAGACAAATTCTTGAGATTTTCTTCTTGATCGGGATCGATGGAGGAGCCGCCTCCGACCGCCTCACCGCCGGGAAATGCCAACACCCACCTCAACGGAGGTGGTGGCAATAATCGCCGGCGGTGGCGCCGACCCTGGTGGCCAGAAATGAGATTTCTTCTTGATCCAGGTCAGGATCATCCTAGCCGTTGGCTGGAGGTTGGGGATAAACGGATGTCGTCTGTTTCATCTCAAATGATTTATATATTTTAATTAATGAACAGTACCTATTTTGTCACACATTCATACAGTTCTTGCACGGTGAAAATAGGCCTCTTAAATGCAAATTTAGATCCAGAGATCAAAATGAAAATTGTAGGCCTAGGTCATACCTTAAAATTGCCACCCTAAAGTTCCAATTTGAAATAGTAGAACTCCCTGTAGGGCTGTTCTACTAGGACTGGTCCTAGGTAAGGGTAGAAATTCAAATGCCAGCCCATGCCAAACCAGAAGTCCACATAACCGAAAATTTTGGACAACTGCTTGACTAGGGTAGACGTAAACTCTGTCCAAAAATTGTAATTTTTGGGAAAAAGTTTTCTATAGTATTTGTGAAAATACACAAAAGTAAATTAATGAAATATTTAGAGTAATATGACTCTAAATGGCCCCAAATTTTGGTGTCATGCCCTTGGGTTCATTATTGGCCCATGATAAAAGTTTCAGTCACTTTTGACTTCTGCAAGATGGGAATTCCCCCTTGCATGTGAAGAGTTAACTTAGGTTTGGGGTGCATATAGCCAAATTTACCAAAATGTGAATTTACCCCTTATTATACATGGTATGGCTACAAAACTCAGGACATGAGTTCATAGGGATGGATTTTACCCCTCATAGAAATATTGGGATTGTTGGAAGCAAAAATCCCATTATTTGCAATTTTTTGAAAATTAGGCCATTTAATGATAAAAAATTTAAAAATAGGTTATTTGTAAGTTAAAATTCTCAAATTTTGTCAAGGACTAAATGGAGGCATACTCAACCCATGGAAAATTTTATGGGTCTGTTAGAAGAATATGACTTGGAATTATATAGAATTTACAGTTTTGCCCTTTTATGGAAATTATTTAAAAATGATGGACATTACAGAAGAAATATTATAAAAAAACTTCTTGGTGATTTAATTATGTGTTTATGACCTTGTGTAATTATCTTGATATTTTGGGTGCCTCTATAGGTTTAAAATCCAAATAATGTCATTTTTGTAATATTTATCATTTGAAGTTTTGATGAACCAAATTATTGCCTAGAGCCATGAAATTTTGTATTTAGAATTATTTTAGCAATATACACCTACAGTAATGTTCCAAGAATTTTTAGAGATATATTTAATGTACTTCATTTGTAAAGTGGCCAATTCATGGATTTATCTTTAAATAAAATTTAAATGGAAATATAAATGGGAAAATTACAATACTTGGAAACCAGTCATAATTATCCTAGATGATCATTACAAAAATTTATTAGACAAGGGGGATCACTTAATATAGTACTTCATGTATAAAGTGGTGTAGGCCACTTAATTAAATGATTTAATTTAGGGTCTTTAATGACTTAGAGAAATAGTGAAAACTCCACATAATCATCATCATACATCATACCATCCTATGATAAGTGGTTAGGATCACATTGACCAAGATATCGGAAGTCATACATTATATGTGGTAGCAGGTCATGGATTGTGACTAGCACAGTTAGCCTAAACTGCTAGGACCACCGGGGGATATGTTTAACCATTGAGGTGAGAATTGCATTAGAGTAATAAGCCCTGGTTGGTCTCCTATAGTTCACTACTGGATCACGAGGGGTGGAGTGCAAACCATAAGGACAGTGGTTAAAACGGAGATCGACGGACGACCGCTGATTTCCACGGTAATATCTTAAGTGATTAGGATTGTTCCAAAGCAACAACGAGAGCTGAGGGTGAATTATGGGTAGTCATCAACTAAACTAAATATCCTTGAGAAAGGGAGCTTTGGGCGTAATCCCATCATAGTTCCTAGTGCCTCTGAGAGCCCTTCACCGGGTATACCCTGGGCAGTCCTGGGATTAACCTTAAATCACTAAGTATAATAACCCGTAGACAAGAGAAGTCTAATAGGTTAAGACATTGTGGTTCATTCTTGCCCGTGATGGGTTTGAGGGGTTCTGAATAAAATCACTATGTGCAATCTCACCCGCAATGGGTTGGAGGGATTCAGGACGGCTTGGTCCTGCGAGCTGGAGGCTCGGGTTGGAATATCTTGCATATGCATAAACTGTGGTGGGTCTTGCGGTATTGGGCCAATCATCACACCGATGGCAGTACAGTGGCTCTGGCGAGGTGTGATGGTTTGAGGGGCCAGTGGGTTGTTTTAAACTGCGGTCTGGAGGACGATCCCCGAAAATTCACACTCGACCAAAAAGACTGGTGGGTAGCCAACAATTAGTATGCAGAGGCTCTAGAGTGCACCTAGGACGTGTATAGAGGCATATGGGAGGTCTAGGCCTGATAGTGTGATACCCGCCTAGGAGTGGAGATGCCCGCTCCACTGCTGTTGTAGCCACAACGATGGTACCAGAGAGTGATACTAGCTCCGAAAAGTGGGAACTAAAGGTCTGTGATCAAAGAGTCGTTGTATGTGAGTTGCACTTGCATGACTCATAAATAACTGCATGCATTCATTCATATTAGGACATACACTTCATTGATCCTTATCATATAAATTAGTATGAGCTCTTTTATATGATAAGTTAAATTTTGGGAACTCTAACTTATATGTTTGTATGCGCACTCATATAAGTTAGGGTACTTCTGTGATGTATAATAGCAGTAGATTTTTATACTTTATTTACTGCACTTTGCTTACGTCTAGTTTTACTTACTTCTTTACTGTACCTTCTTCTATATTTGGACTATATACATAGAACTGCTAGTGCAGATTTACTGTTTACATTCATACTTGGTAGCATAGTGTAACACCCCCTATCCGTCGCATAGCATATAGTAGTAGGTCCGGCCGGGGCCCGACGTCATATACCACAGACAGACCGGGTGGTTACGTATGGAAACCATCCAACCAATCTCAACGTCCTACACAGAGCATTCTAGCGGAAGCAGTTTATAAGAGTTGTAAACAAGAACCCAGCATCAAGCACGAATGTCCACTAGTACAATTTAGGAATGTTATACAAAATACCCAAAACCGGCCTTAAGGCCTTACAAAGTGTTTCACTTGAAGATTACATGTTTTACAAACCACGGCACGCAGGCCGGTCATTCATGAATAAAGCAGTAAACACTTCTACTTGGGCCTTCGAGGGCCAGCTTCGCAAAAAGGGCTTTAGCCCGCTATTGACCGCTTGGTCCAGCTGCACCTGCAAGCAACAAACCACCGCACGGTGGTAAAACAAGGCAACGGTCAGCAATGCTGACCAAATTATAACGATCCCGCCCCCAACTCGGGGCGGCGATGCTCCTTCCCTTCATTTCATTAGCATATGCGAGCAATGTATATAACCATAGCCATTTCATCACAGACGTTGGCTCGTACGGCCGCACGCCCCGTGCACTCAGGGCACATTCTCGGTGAACCGGTCGATGTCACGTCAATTAAAGCCATTAACATTCCGGACTCATGACGGCCACTTAGACGGCCAAACCTATGAGCAATTTGTCTTCATGGCATGGGTCACGTCAATTTAAGCCATTGACCGCCGAAGACTCACATCTATGCCAACGGTGAGTGCCACGTAACCTTAGGTCTATCTAACCGAACGACATAAAGCGGGCACAGCTCCATCTAACCCGTGCTCAATTCGCAACGATAATTTAAGCCATTTGCGCGGGTCAAACTTTCACCGAGTCCCATTCTACCGCAAGTCACATAACTCAGTTATGTTCGAGTTGGCTCTCAGGCCACCAAGCTGGCAAGATCTCGTATCCGCCCAGTTTTCCGGGTGCACCTTTGGGTTAGTCCCCAAGGCTCCCTGCTGCAATCTACCGCGTAGAAAACCCGAAAACAACCAATAGCACGGAGTCTTCTCCGGCCTTATGCAATGCAACATCACCGATCCAGACTAACATGTCTGGGTAGGCTTCACACATCATGTCTATGTCCGTTCTCGCATACGGACTCTAAACAACGGGGACTTTACATATCTACCCGAAGGAATGCCTCCAACTCTTCGCAAACTCGCGAGAGCGGGCTTCCTATGCTAAGAAAGAGAGCTATTCATGCTCAAGATGAGGATCGTTACCCTTGAGTTCCTCTTTGGCGCCATCGAAAAGTAATCGGATAGAAATCACCGCACTTGCGTTGCCTCCGTGGATCCGGAGTCGGCTCGCGATTCGGAGTTCCGAAGCTCCTCCAATGGCGGGATCTAGTTCTTCTTCCTCCAATGGCTCTCCTCTTTCTCCAAGGACTTGGAGAGATGATAAGGTAAGAAAATGATGGATTTCCAAGTCAACTCACGGGTATATCCTCTCAGGAACAACCCCCAGCCGTTGGATCTCAACCTAAGAAAACGAGCGGCTTTGATTCGGGGCTGAAATGCCCAATCTGGGCCGAACACGGCCTGGCACACGCCCGTGTCCAGGGCCGTGTGCCGCATTCGCCGTCAAAATCGAATCTCCTGGAACCTCACACGGGTATCGAACACGCCCGTGTTCGAGCTGACACGCCCGTGTTCCAGCTGACACGGCCGTGTAGCCGGCCGTGTACCCCATGATTTTTCCCCCATTTTCAACCCGAGCACTGCACGGGTTCTAGGACACGCCCATGTCCTTGCCCGTGTCACCTTGACACGCCTGGGCCGCAGGCCGTGTACACGGGACATTTCGTCGAGGAGAAGATCGACGACTCGATGACACGGCCTTGGACACGCCCGTGTCCTAGGCCGTGTGCCTTGTCTCGACGATCGTCGAGTGAATCTCGACAACTCCCCGGGACGATCGTCGACACGGGTCGACACGCCCTGCGACACGCCCGTGTCGCAGGCCGTGTGCCCATTCTCGACGAATCGTCGAGTGTAACTCGACGACTTCACGGCTAAGTGTCGACACGCCCTGCGACACCCCCGTGTCGCAGGCCGTGTGCCCATTCTCGACGAATCGTCGAGTATAACTCGACGACTTCGCGGCTAAGTGTCGACACACGCTTGACACGCCCTGGGACACGCCCGTGTCCCAGGCCGTGTGCCTTCTGCCAGAACCCAAACTGGCCCAAAACGTCCCCCCCCCCCTTCGCTATTTTGAGTTTTGGGGTGTTACAACTCTCCCCCTCTTAAAAGAATTTCGCCCACGAAATTACATAAGGAAAGACATACAAAACAAAAATTATACCTGAGCGGAACAACTTCGGATACTCGTCAAGCATAGTCTGCTCTCGCTCCCAAGAGAGCTCCTCACGACCGCAATTGACCCACCGGACCTTGACCATCCTGATCTCTTTATTGCGTAGTCGCTTGACCTCCGAGTCCTCAATCCGCACGGGCTTGACCTTTGTCGTTAACCCACTATCCACCGGCACTTGATCGACCGCGATCATTTGCGTAGGATCTTGCACCGCCTTCCGAAGCTCCGAAATGTGGAATACATCGTGTAAACCACTTAGCTCCACTGAAAGCTTCAACCTATAGGCCGCTTCTCCAACTCGCTCCAGAACCTCGAACGGTCCAAGGTAACTCGGGCTTAGCTTTTTCAATCGTCGCACCCGCGAGACACCCTTGAACGGCTTGATCTTTAAGTATACATAATCGCCCACAGCGAACTCCACGTTCCTGTGCTTGGCATTACAGTACTTTGCTTGCCGGTCCTGAGCGTTAAGCAACCTCTCCCGAATCGTTCTCACCAAAGAAGGAGCATCCTCCACTTCCGATCGCTTATACAACTTTGACTCACCCGTTTCTAACCAAGACAACGGCGTGCGACATTTGCTACCATATAGGGCCTCGAAGGGCGTCGTATGAATACTCGCTTGGTAGCTGTTGTTGTATGCGAACTCCACCAAATAAAGGTGGTCTTCCCATTGCTTTCCAAAACCCAAGACACACATGCGGAGCATGTCTTCCATGGTTCTATTAACCCTCTCGGTCTGCCCATCCGTTTGCGGATGGGTGGCTGTGCTGAATTTCAACTTTGTTCCCAACATTTGTTGCACCAGCCTCCAATCATTGGACGTGAACCGCCCATCTCGGTCACTCACGATGCTGCGGAGCACACCATGACGCCGTACTATGTTATCCACATAAAAACGTTGCTAACTTCTCCACCGGATCATCCTTCCTATGCAGAATAAAATGCAACACCTTCGTTAATCGATCCACGACCACCCAAATGGCGTCGTTTCCCCTTTTGCGACCTTGGCAAACCGTGCACAAAGTCCATAGAGATGTCGTCGAATTTCCATTCCGGAATGGGAAAGGACTTAAGAACTCCTCCCGGCTTTTGGCACTCCGCCTTCACCAAGGCGCAAGTTTGGCACTTCACTACGTAGAGCGCCACATCCTTCTTTAAACCCGGCCACCAAAATAGTTTCTACACATCAATATACAACTTCGTGCTCCCCGGGTGAATCGAGTACTTGGTATGGTATGCCTCGTACAACAACTCCACCCGCAAATTGCCCACACTTGGGACGCACAAAAGGCCGTCTCTCCAAAGCAATTCGTCCTCCACGACGAATTGGGAATTTGGCCCATCCAGAGCCTCTACCATGAACTGCTTCAGCACTTGATTGCTTGTCCATACAAACGATCCCCAATGCCTCCAACTCTCGCACCAACCGCTCATCTTGCACCGATAGCCAATGGGCTCGAGCTGGGGCTTGGCGACTCACCGCGTCAGCAACCGCATTCCCATTATCAGGCGCGTAGTGGATCTCAAATGTATAGTCTCCCAAGAACTCCATCCATCTACGCTGTCGTATATTCAGATCCTTCTGATCAATCAGATGCTTCACGCTCTTGTGATCGGCGTAGAGATCCACTTTCACACCGTATACAATTATGCCTCCATAGCTTCAAGGCAAAACTCACGGCCATACGCTATTACGCTTCCGTGTTGCAGTAGCGCGCAACCCAAACCGCTGCCCTACGCATCATTAAAAATCTCATTGCCTTCGGTTCCACTTGGCGAAGTCAGCACAGGCGTCGTAGTCAACCGACATTATAACTCCTCAAAAGCTCGCGCGCACTCCGGCGTCCAAAAGAACTTATGATCCTTCCTCGTCATAGTAGTGAGAGGTAACGCTATCCGCGAGAAGTTCTCCACGAAGTGCCTATAATAGCCGGCAAGCCCCAAAAAGCTCCGGACTTCTGCTACCGTAGCAAGCTCAGGCCACTCCCGTATCGCAACAATCTTCGCCGGATCCACAGCAATACCCTCTCCACTCACTATATGCCCGAGGAACGCCACTGAGGATAGCCAAAACTCGCACTTCGAGAACTTGGCATACAACTGGTTTCTCCTTAGCGTCTCCAACACCAAATGAAGATGCTTGAAGTGATCTTCCTCACTTTGCGAGTACACCAAAATATCGTCGATGAAGACGATCACGAAATGGTCCAAGTACTCTCTGAACGTCCTGTTCATCAAATCCATGAATACTGACGGCGCATTAGTCAGCCCAAACGGCATGACCGTAAACTCATAATGCCCGTATCTCGTACTAAACGCTGTCTTCGGGATATCACTCTCCCTTATCCGCAGCTGATAGTACCCAGACTTGAGATCTAACTTCGAGTACACCGTAGACCCGTCTAACTGATCAAAGAGATCATCAATCCTAGGGATCGGGTACTTGTTCTTCTCAGTCAGCTTGTTTAGCTCCCGATAATCAATACACAACCTCAAGCTTCCGTCCTTCTTCTTAACAAAGAGGACTGGTGCGCTCCAAGGTGAAGAACTCGGGCGCACATACCCTTGCTCCAACAACTCTTGCAGTTGAACTTTCAGCTCCGCCATTTCCGTAGGCGCTAGCCGACAAGGAGAGCGTGACACAGGCCTTGCACCTGGTACAAGCTCAAACATGGAATCTATCTCCTATCGAGGCGGGGCTCCAGGAAGATCTCTAGGGAACACATCAGGGTACTTCGATACCACTGAAATACAATCCAAAGTGGGCTTCGGCTTTGCAACCTCCACTAGTGTAAAGAACAGTTCTGCTCCGGCACGAACCGCCTTCACCACCTGAAGAGCAAACGCCAACATCTTGCTCGACCTCTTCGAGCCCGTAAAGGTCATCTCACGACTTGCTCCCGGCTTGACTTCCTTGCTACCGCATCTATATTGGCTTGCTGCTCCGAGAGCCAGTCCATACCAAATATAACGTCGAACTCCTGATTCCCAATCCAAAACTAAGCGCAACAACGTCTACCCGCGCACAATGAGCACCATTGGACTATAACGCATCAAATTCGTCTTTTACCATCGAAGGAGGTCCCTAAACGAACGGTGCTCTCGCAGATAAAGAAAGTCATAACATGGCTTAACACTAGTAGTTCTAAGCTAACATGCACAAGAGTGACAAGTATTTAAAGAAAAACTATCTCTAAACCATACCTGTCGTCACGACGGCGTGCTTCCTCCAGGGCTTTAGGCACTCACGAGCATAATGCCCCGGCTCGCCACAGTTGAAACATGTGCCCGGGGTCTGACCCGTAGTCGTCCCAGAAGCACCAGAAAGAGCTTGACCCGAAGTCCTATGCTTCTTATACCATTTTCGATATGCCGACTTTGAGGTGTTCGGCACTTTGAATGTCGTTTCCTTTGTACTGACATCCTTGACTGCTCCTGACGTAGGTTTCTTACCCTTCCGAGCACCATTCCAACAGTCTCGGGCAAAGTGCCCTTTCTTTCCACAAGTATAACAAGTGTAAGTAGCTTTACTAGTCGATTTCATAACCCCTTTCTCCAGCATTCTGCCGGATACAGCTCTTATGGGGTTTGTATAGTTCGATACCATGGTCGCTGGCATCGGGAGGGTCTTCCTCAACTCTGCCTCCAATGATCTAGCTGATTCCACCAAGGCTCGGAATCCCAATAACTTTGGTCCTAGCAATAGGACTCGTAACTCGGCGCGTAGGCCGTTATAGAATCTATCGACTGTAGCTTGCTCATTATCCGACTCAAAGCATGGGTAGCGACTTATCATAAGAAATGCTTGCAAATATTCCTCAACTGTGTGCGCTCCCTGCACTAAATGCATATTCAGCTGCTGCCCCAATGGTCTACCAAAGGTCATCTGCTGCATCGCGCCCACCGGCGTTGAAGCCACAACAGGGGCGCAGGGTTGTACATTTCCTCCTAGCTGTGCACCCGTCACAGTGAACACCGCTTCTACGATCCTTCTAACGGTTTCATACGAAGGAGGAGGCTCAAACACCTCACCGGGTGCACTACGCTCCTCAGAAACCGGACATTCTGGCTGTCCAGCACCGCTTCCGGTCACCTATAGTGGTACAAAACACCGTCAAGCGACCAAATAAAATTGTGAACAACAATTATAGGAACACGCAGGTTCCTCAAACAAGAGTATTTTCATTCCTAAGTGGACATTCATGGGTTCTTTTACCGTTATAACGATGACGCACACAATGTGCTCACCACCCCTTAAAAAGAATTCGGCCATGAATTCAGCTTGGGATACCAAATTGTAACACCCCCTTTTACATATAGCGTTATACCACAGACAGACCGGGTGGTTACGTATGGAAACCATCCAACCAATCTCAACGTCCTACACAGAGCATTCTACGGAAGCAGTTTATAAGAGTTGTGCATCACCACCCCTTAAAAAGAATTACGTGCCATACAAACCACGGCACGCAGGAATTCATGAATAAAGCAGTAAACAAGGCCCGCCACCAAAGGGCTTTAGCTGGCAGTAGCTGCACCTGCACGGTGGTACAGTCAAATGCTGACCAAATTATAACATCCCGCCCCCCTCGGGGCGGCGATGCTCCTTCCCTCCATTAGTCGCATAGCCATTTCATCACAGACATTGGCTCGTACGGCCGCACGCCCCGTGCACTAGGTGAACCGTCGATTTCACATCAATTAAAGCCATTAACATTCCGGACTCACCACCGCCACTTAGACGCTATGAGCAATTTGTCTTCATGGCATGGGTCACGTCAATTTAAGCCATTGACCGCCGAAGACTCACATCTATGCCAACGGTGAGTGCCACGTAACCTTAGGTCTCTCTAACCGAACGACATAAAGCGGGTACGGCTCCATCTAACTCACTTCGCAACAGCCATTTGCGCCAAACTTTCGAGTCCCATTCTACCGCAAGTAACTCAGTTATGTTCGAGTTGGCTCTCAGGCCACCAAGCAAGATCTCGTATCCGCCCAGCGTGCACCTTTGGGTTAGCAAGCAATCTACCGCGTAGAAAACCCGAAAACAACCAATAAGATGCAATGCAACATCACCGATCCAGACTAACATGTCCGGGTAGGCTTCACACATCCCATGTCCGTTCTCTCATACATAAACAAGACTTTACATATCTACCCACGCCTCCAACTCTTCGCAAACTCACGAGAGCGGGCTTCCTAGCTAGCTATTCATTCAAGATATCGTTACCCTTGAGTTCCTCTTTGGCGCCATCGAAAAGTTCGGATAGAAATCACCGCACTTGCGTTGCCTCCGTGGATCCGGAGTCGGCTCGCGACGGAGTTCCGAAAACCAGTTCTTCTTAAGGCTCTCCTCTTTCTACTTGGAGAGATGATAAGGTAAGAAAATGATGGTCCAAGTCAACTCACGGGTATACTTGAACAACCCCCAGCCGTTGGATCTCAACCTAAGAAAACGAGCGGCTTTGATGTTGCCCAATTGGGCCGAACACGGCCTGGCAACCACGGCATTCGCCGTCAAAATCATCTCCTGGAACCTCACAGGTCATTCATGAATAACGGCCGTGTAGCCGGCCGTGTACCCCAGATTTTCCCCCCATTTTACCCGAACTGCACTTCTAGGACACGCCCGTGTCCTTGCCCGGTCACCTTGACTGCCTGGGCCGAGGCCGGTACACGGGACATTTCGCGAGGGAAGATCGACGACTCGTAACGGCCTTGGAACCGCCCGTGTCCTAGGCCGTGTGCCTTGTCTCGACGATCTCGAGTGAATCTCGATGACTCCCCGGGACGATAGTGTCGACACGCCCTGCGACACGCCCGTGTCGCAGGCCGTGTGCCCATTCTCGACGAATCGTCGAGTGTAACTCGACGACTTCACGGCTAAGTGTCGACACGGGTCGACACGCCCTGCGACACGCCCGTATCGCAGGCCGTGTGCCCATTCTCGACGAATCGTCGAGTATAACTCGACGACTTCGCGGCTAAGTGTCGACACACGCTTGACACGCCCTGGGACACGCCCGTGTCCCAGGCCGTGTGCCTTCTGCCAGAACCCAAACTGGCCCAAAACGTTCCCCCCCCCCTTCGCTATTTTGAGTTTTGGGGTGTTACACATAGATTCCTTGTCACCTACTCCCCTTTTGATTACCCCTTGTTCTCCCCCTATTTGTCCTCCTACACGGTGCCTAGGAGTTGCGGGGCAAGGTTCGGAGGAAACAACTTAGTCTTTTTGACTAATGGTCGGTGACCAAACTATTTTTATGAGCTCGAGGAGATGGAGCACCAGCACGACCAGCAGGATAAGGTGACAAAACGTGAGGAGTTGATACCACCACCACCTACTACGACTACTACAGAGTTTCCTCAGGTGGGATGAGTACGAGGATAGTTTTGCTTCCGCATTTGTTGTGTGAGGAGAGTTGATATTCATGTACAGGGCATAAGCCCTTTTACTCTTCTTATTATTTCTTCTCATTGTGCACTGGATGTACTTCCATTTTATTATATGATATGTACTGTGACTGTGAACTGGTTTGTAGTTCTTTCTACATTACTGCTATACTTCTTACTCTCCTTGGCAAATAGGTTATGTGATCGTTCTAGCCGGCAAAATCGGCCTGTTGCGATGTCGACTAACACGTGTGTTAGTGCCACCATAAGACTACAGTTCTGGGCATAAGACCGAGAGCCTCCTTGGTAAGGGGGAAGGGTCTTACAATTCTCAGCTCGACGAACTTAATGCACATAATTGACGGGTCTAGAGAAAGCAATTATCAGTCCTTAGGTCGATGATCTTGGATCTCAGCTCGATGAACAAAGATTATCTGGTCGATGAACTTGACTTCTCTGATCGATGAACTCTGGACACAGATCGACGAATTCTGCTCAACAAATTCTGTAAAGTTCCAGACATAGAAATTTTCCTCCTTCTGTCCTTTTCTATTGTAATAATTACTGAGTAATCAATGCTTAAATATTCTCTGAATATTACCGTTAGAAGCAAGCATTGATTACGGTCTTCATCAGGACTATTGCTTGTCGTTTTTCCATGGGACAGTTGGAGAAATCAATCAATGCAAATATTCCCCAGGCCAACACATTAAATGAAGAAAGGAATTCAAATTTCAAAGTGAAATTATATGAAAAATATAAATGGGATTTTCTTCGTCACTCTCGATAGAACAGAACAGAACAAAACAGAACAAATAGCAATACATGAGAATAGAAAAACTAACACAGAGAATATACAGCATACAGAGTTCACAGGGCAACAACACTGTCAAGATACAAGAAGCCCTAGCACTTGACCAGAGAAAAGAACAACAAGCTGAAGAAGAAGAAGAACATACATTCAAGATCAAGAGTCTTCTTCCTTCTACATCCCAGGATTCTTCAAAGGACAACAAACATTCTATCTGTCAAGAAGTTCCTGAAGTTCTTCTAGTCAAAGCAAAAGTTTGAAGACCTATCACTCTGCAGCAAGGCTTCAACTTCCTGAACCATTCTATATCTCAGGGGGATCCTTTGCTAACATCATTTTTCCACTAGAGTCTTCTCAGTTGAATCTGAGAAAGAGAAGATAAAATCACTCTCTCATCCCCCACTGTATAAAGGCTTCTTAACTCCCTTCAAAAGTTATTCCTGGTTGCAAGTCATCTGGTCAAAAGACTTGAGGATTGGTTTTTGAGCACCTGATCAAAAGCTCATTGGTGGCAGTCACCTGATCAAAAACGCGAGTGGATTCCTACCAGGGTGGTAGAAGAGTGGATGTACCCAAGTTTAGGGGAACCAATATAAAATTCTTGTGTTATCTGGGTTGCTCTTTTTCTTTTTTTCTTGCTATGACTGTGCTTTCTAGGTTGCTGTGTTTGTGTTTTTAATTTAATTCCCGCAGCACTAGTAATAGATTGATTTAATTAGCAAAAATTTAATAAACCCTAAATACTCTATTCACCCCCCTATAGAGTATTTCAGATCTAACCCTTACTTTCAATTGGTATCAGAGCAAGTTTACTTTAGTTGTACAAGTTAACCCCTTGAACCAAAAGATCCTGTGTTAGATCTGAGTTTTATTTCTGTTAGATTGATATTTACAGCATGACACAGAACAAGGACTATGCAAGCACCAGACCTCCAGCATGCAATCTAAATAGTTTTGTCATCTAGAAGGCAGGAATCAAGTTATATATGAACTCTATTGATGAGGATATCTACAATTCCATCTTGATAGGTCCTCCTCAAAGCTACTGCCTCTACATCTACAGCACCTTCAAGCACAAATGCAGTTCCACCACCTGAGTGGACTAAAGAACAAAAGAAAGCTAAAGTTGTTGATGCCAAGGCTATGAACATTCTGGCCCAAATAATGTCAGATGACATCTTCCAGAAAGTGGATGAATGCACATCAGCCAAGGCCATTTGGGATTCCCTTAATCAAATGGTGGCTGGATCTGCTGATGAAAGGAAAGACATCAGATCCAACCTCATATCACAATATGAGAACTTCAAGAAGGAGGATGCAGAATCAGTTGCAGATATGTACAATAGGCTGAGCTCAATCATCAATGAGCTAAAGACACTGAACAAGGACATCACCCTCACTGAGGTGAATGATAAAACTCCTCATGTGCTTCCCAAGCTCATGGGATTCAAGGATCTGGCCAATCAAGGAGGCCAGGGCCCTAAATGAGATTTCCACAGAATCTCTTTTAGGAAAGTTCAAGTCTTATGAGAAGCTGATCAAATCCAGAGAAGCAACTGAGCAGAGAACACCTCCACCATCAAGGAAGGAGCACAGTATAGCTTTTAAAGCTGTTGAATAAACTGAAGCCTCAATAGTGAATGAAGAGCTGATGAGTCTCTTTGTTAAGAGATTCTATAAAATGACAAGGAAGGATTTCAAAAGAAAGTCATCTAGGCAGGATGACAAGCCAAGGTATGACAAAACCCCCACTAAAGAAGTGGTTTGCTTTGGCGGTAGGAAACCTGGACACTTCTTCTTAGAGTGTCCAGAAAATCAAAACATGGAAAAGAGAAGAGAGAATGATTCTAGAAGACAGCAAAGCGGCATGCCTTCCTCCATCAAATACAAGAAGAAGGAGAAAGGCTTGTAACTAAATCTTGGAGTGAAACTGAGGATGAATCCACATCCTACAGCTCCAGTGAAGTTAAGGAAGAGGCAAGGGCTAAGGAATTATGCCTTATGGCAATTGATGCCTCTAGGAGTCAATCAGATGAAGAAGAGTCTGACAATGAAGAAGCTTCAGAAACAAAAGCTAATCAGGAAAAGGGCTGTCCAATGATTATTCAAACATGGTACCTGGACAGTGGATGCTCCAAACCCATGACTGACAGCAAGGAAAACCTAATCAACTACAAGTCTAAGCTGGCACCAAAGGTAATCTTTGGTGATTCAAAGTGTGGCCAGTCTGAAGGCTATGGAGAAGTAAGGATTGGAGCTGTCACATTCAAAATGGTGACCTATGTAAGTGGACTCAAGCATAACCTCATCTCCATAAGCCAATTATGTGATGAAGGTTATCAGGTACATTTCAATTAAAAAACTTGTATTATTTCTAATAAAGAAAAACAAAATGTTTTAATTGGAAATAGACAAGGAAACATTTATTTAGTTGATTTCTATTCTACCAATTCAGATATCTGTCTGTTTAATATAGTTTGCACTCAAAATGAATTATGGCATTAAAGACTAGGACATGTAAACATGAAAAACATTGTTAGGCTATCTAAAGACAGTCTTGTAAGAGGTTTACCTTCTTGTCCCAACAAGAAGGAAGGCCTTTGCAGGGCTTGTCAACTAGGCAAGCAAACTAAATCTAGCTTTAAATTAATTAATAAAAGTGATTCACCTAGGATCTTGTACTTACTACACATGGATCTCTTTGGAACCATTGCTGTACAAAGCCTAGGAGGGAAATCATATAAATTAGTCATTGTAGATGAATTCTCAAGATTCACTCGGGTGTTCTTTCTGAGATATAAGACAGATACCTTTAAAGTTCTTACAGATTTTCTCAGTACCATACAGATTAAGTACTCTACTCATGTTGCATTGATCAGAAGTGATTATGGTACATAGTTTGAGTCTCTTCTTATGCATGAGTTCTGTGAGAATGAAGGTATCAGGCACTGCTTCTCAGCTCGTAGAACTCCCCAACAAAAAGGGGTAGCTAAAAGGAAGAATAGAACCCTGATTGAAGATGCAGGCACATTACTTGCAGATGTTTATATGCCACTATCCTTTTAGGCATTAGCTTCAAGCACAGCAAATTATGTACTGAACAGAAGCTTGATACATAAACTAAAGAATAGGACTCCCTATGAATTACTTAAATGGAAGAAACCTAAAAAAACATTTTTAAAAGTATTTGGATGCTTATGCTATATACATAATAATAACAAGAAATACATTAGAAAGTTTGAAGCTAAGGCTGAAGAGGGAATTTTTCTAGGATATTCCCAAGTAAGCAAATCTTATAGGGTGTTTAACAAATCAAATTTAAAAATTGAGGAATCTATACATGTTACCTTTGATGAAACTAACATGTATTATAAGGAGAAAGAGATTTCTATAAGTAATCCTTTGCAGGTACCTGACTTGTGTGAGAATTTAGATGGACTAAGCCTCACCCAAGAGGCTCCAACACATCCTTGTCCACAAGTTGATGAAGACAGTGAAGAAGAAAGCACTGAAGTGACTGAACTTCATTCAACAGCAAATAAAATTCCACAAGAGGAATTAAATCAAAATTTTGTTGCTGAACCAACTCCACCCACTGATCTGGTCACACTAAGAGATCACCCTAGATCCCAAGTGATTGGAGAAATATTAGTAGGTGTACAAACAAGGCATCAACTCAACCAAGATGTGATGTATGCTTGTTTTCTCTCTCAAGTTGAACCTCAATCCATAAAAGATGCTGAGCAAGATACCCACTGGATCATTGCAATGCAAGAGGAACTCAACCAGTTTAGGAGGTGTAGAGTTTGGGATTTGGTTCCAAGACCCAAAGACTACCCAGTCATTGGAACCAAATGGGTATATAGAAATAAACTAGTTGCTCAAGGTGCAATTATAAGCAACAAGGCTAGGCTTGTTGCTCAAGGATATATGCAAGAAGAAGGCATAGACTATGATCAGACCTTTGCACCATTTGCAAGGTTAGAGGCAATCAGAATCTTTCTTGTCTATGCTGCCTACAAGAAGTTCAAGGTATATCAGATGGATGAAAAAAGTGCTTTTCTAAATGGAATATAAAAGAAGAGGTTTATTTTGAACAACCTCCAGGTTTTGTTTCTCCAACTCATCCCACTTATGTATTTAGATTGCATAAAGCCCTCTATACTCTAAACCAAGCTCCAAGAGCTTGGTATGAGACCTTAGCTAGCTTCCTGATAGAGCATAAATTCACTATAGGCATAGTAAATAAAATATTATTCACTATGCACCATAAGGATAAAATCTTGATAGTAAAAATTTATGTGGATGACATCATATTTGGGTTTACTGACTGTAAACTATGCAAGAGGTTTTCAGACCTTATGCATTCTAAGTTTGAGATGAGTAACATGGGTGAGCTCTCCTACTTCCTTGGTAACCAAGTGAAGCAGCTACCTGATGGCATCTTCATCTCCCAAGCTAAGTATGATAAAGAGCTTCTTAAGAAGTATGGGATGGCTGATGCCTCAGCAAAGAAAACACCTATGGCTACTAATGTTGTAATAGATTCTGATCCACATGGGAAACATGTTGACCAGAAGTTGTATAGGGGCATTGTTGGGTCTCTATTATATCTTATAGCTAGTAGACCTGATATAATGTTTGACACATCCCTTTATCCTAGGTTTCAAGTGAACACTAAAGAATCTCACGTAATTTTTCTAAAATGAATTTTGAGATATATAAAGAGTTGTCCCAGTCTACGCCTATAGTATCCTGCAGAGTCAGAATTTGATTTAACTAGATATTCGGATGCTGACTTTGCTGGATGCAGGGTTGACAGGAAAAGTACCTCAGGAACTTGCCAGTTCCTTGGTATGAGATTAGTGTCTTGGTTCTATAAGAAACAATCATCCGTGTCTACATCAATAGCTGAAGCAGAATACATAGTTGCTGGCAGTTGTTGTTCCCAGATCTTGTGGATTCAAAATCAACTCTTATACTATGATTTCAACTTAAATAATTCAACTCTACTATGTGATAACACAGTGCTATATCCATAGCGCAGAATCCAGTCCATCACAGTAGGACTAAGCATATAAACATTAGGCGTCATTTCATTAGAGAGTGTGTAGACAAAAATAAAATTAAACTTGTCTATATCTACACTGATTTACAAAGAGCTGATATTTTCACCAAACCCCTAGATGAAAGAAATCACTTGTTCTTTATAAATCAGCTTGGAATGATCAATGGAGAAGCCTTAGTTTAATTTCTGTATGCACTCGATGAATTTGACAAAGTTCGTCGAACGGAGCTCGACAAACTGGGGAAAGTTCTTAAGATATTCCTCGAACGGAGTTTGACGAACTCTCTGTGAGTGAAGTCATTTTCGTCGAACGGAGATCGATGAATCTACTTCAGAAAACTTTCGTCGAACGGAGCTCGACGAAATGTCTTCAAATATTCAGACTGAGCTCTACAAATTATTTAACTGCAAATTATTTCGTCGACCTCAGATCGAAGAATTATTTTATTTCTCGTGGAACGGAGTTTGTCGATTCATATTCTAGAAAACCTTATATCTAGGTTTTCTTCGACCTCCATCCCACGCTTTCAGTTCCTTTGCACTTGATCGTCATTTTTCTCTTACAGGTGCTCTAATGGCGATTCCAGTAGGAAATCTTGCGACATTGAAATTTGACACTAGCTTTGATGTCGAATTCGATTCCTTCTAGCATTCAGACCCAATCTTCCTGGAAATCCTACAACTGCTTAAAGAATAGCAGTTAAAAGACACTGATGTCAACCAGGATCAAACTTGCCAGCACTGAAATCAGGGAGTGGGTCTATACCTCCTCCACCACAGATGAGAACGCCCTGACAGGGATAGTATCTGGTAATGTTATTTCTCTTACTCCCGCCAACCTAACAGAAATTTTTGGGTTAAGTAATGGTGAAGAAGAATTGGAAATTGACACTGAGGAATATGATGTGATGCTTGGTATGATGGGTTATGCTAGAGAAACCCCAAATAAGTTGCTGAAGAAACACATGTCTGCTGAATTTGAATTCCTAGCAGACATTGTGGGAAAAGTGCTGATGGGCAAGCACACTGCACATGACTACATCACCAGACACCAATTCCTTATTATGTGTGCTGTGGTTAACAAGAAAAAGTTAAACTGGGCTCAGATCATGTTTGATCTGATTAAGAAAAAGAATACAAAAAAGAGGTCTATTTTGGAAGGATCTTAGAGATCTTACTAAAAGAAAAGACTGTTGAATCCCCGGTCTCCTAGACCATATTCATCAATGCCTCTAGGAGGCTCACTTGTGCTCTCTTTGGCAGGTGGGAGGGGACTATCACCAAGCCCACCAAGGCTTCTTCCTCCTCCACCAGGGATTCTGAGAGTACTAGGGCTGCTCCAGCCACTTCCCACCATACTGAAGAGATCCCTCCTCCACATCCATCACCTCCAGCCATCCAACCTAATCCTCAGATGGCACATCAACTTCCCTCCTCCTCCTCCACCATTCCTTCTCTTCAACAACCACAATAACACCCACAACGACCAATTCATATTCCTACTCCAGCTCCCTCTCCTGTAACTTCTCTATACATAGATATCACTCACATCCCCTCTTCCCCCATCAGGAATCTCAATAATCCTCCCATTCTCAATCACCACAACAAACCCCACCTCAATCCCCTCATGGTACACACAATCCTTTACCCCCCCCCCCATCTGGACAACATCCCATTATTCAGTCTACCTTAACCCCCCCCCTCAATACATCTACTCCTCAGGATGAACTAATGCAAGATGTCCAACCTCCACCTCCACCTCCACCATCCTCCTCCATTTATACCTCTGTCTCTACTACTATACCTTCTACATCACCCTCTGTAGCTCCATTATTGGATCCCTCCATCATACCACCACTCATTGCACTTCTAACTCCCCTTATTAAAACCATCATAGTAGAGGCCATTTCACATCTTGCTTCTTCCATTTCCTCCCTAGCTGCATAAATATCTGCTCTCTCTGCTCCTTCCTCTTCAGTTAGGGGTCTGGCTTCAGTATGCACTGAAACCAGGTAGGTGGAGATACTCCATGAAGAAGAAGTAGCAGCAGCAACAACAATAACATCAATAGTAGTAGCAGCAGCAGCAGCAGTAGCAGTAGATGCAGTAGAAATAGAAGAAGCAATAGAAACAAAAGAAGCAGTAGCACCTACAGATGTTGATAAAGATTTAATTGATTTCATTAATTTTATTGAAATAGATATGGAAATAGATACTGTGGATGATACAGTAACAGAGGAAATAATAACTGCTGGTGATTTTATTATAAATCCCACAGTAGATTTATTAAATTTATTGAGAACTTTTGATACAGTTCATTTGAACTTTCTGCCAGAGGACATCACTAAGCCATCCATGGCTAATATTCCTTACACCACACCAATAAGCCCCAAAGTTGTCAAGTAACTAAAGACCAGTTTTGTAGTAATGGAGACTCCAGTAATTCCATCTCCACCACAAGATGTTTCACCCATTGTCTCATCTCCTCTTGCCCTAGTTTTTATTATGGATCATTCACCACTGCCTGATCTTGATGCACTGATCATGGCAGATATAGAAGAGGAAAATAAGTCAATTGCTGAAAGCACTGAAGTGTACAGTTCTCCAGTTCCAGCTCCTTCTCCAGCTCTAGTTCCAGCTCCTCCTCCAACTCCCTCCCAGGTTGAGAAACCTCTGATATCTGCTGAAGCCCTTAAAGAAATAAATGTAATGTATGATAATCCACAAGATTCTGATGATGATGATGAGGAGGAGGAGGAGGACTCAGCTGATGAGCCCAAGAAAAATAAAGTGTCTAAGAAGAAGAAAGCTCCTCCACCTCCTGAAACAAAATTAAATCCAGCAAATGACACACCATAATATATACTTTAAAAGATCACACCTTATAAGGGCATGCCAGCATGGATGTGGCTGTCCAAGAACCAACAGAAAGAAAGGAAGAAAAGCAGAAGATATTCTCCTCCTCCACAGAGATTCAGAAAGGACGCCCCTCCTCCTCCTCCACCAGCTGCTGGTGCTTCTAGTTCTTCAACTCCAAGGACTACGCAGTTTCAAATCTATCAAAGATAGCAGGGTAGATCCTCATCTTTAGGAAGCAGCCAGCAAAAGCATTATTCATCTAGCAAGCAGCACTAACAACAACAGCATCAACATCAACAACAACAATAGCAACAATTCCCTGAACATCAAAAGGCTGAAAGCCCCAAAAGACCTGCTTCCCCACCTGTACCATTTGAAGATCCAGAGACAGTAACAACAGCTAGTATGGCCATGTTCCAGGAACTGGTTGGCCTTTCCATGATTAACAAAGCTAAAGCTGAAGGGAAGGATACCTCTCAATACTTTATAATGTCTAAATACAGAAAGGAAGAACTGAACAGGTTTGCTAAGGCTAACAAGTTCTTTAATGTTGATGATTATATGAAACTACATCCAAAAGTAATAGTGCCCGGGGCTACATCTCTTAATATCATTGGGGATGCTGACATGACAATGACCAAGGCTCAAGCTACATATCTTAACATGGAGATTAAGTTTACACAGCCAAGTGAGAAGGCCAAAGAGGAAAAGCACAAGGAACAAAGGAAGAAGAAAAAAATTATAAATTGTTTATATTCTGATACAAAGCTTTATGTATATATATCTGCTGCACATTTAAATTTTTCATGTCAGATATATGTTTTATTGCTTTGTTATTAATGTGAGTCTGTAATTAGTGACCTTACCCAAATAGGGGGAGATTGTTGGATCCCTAGTTGGATTTGGGCTAGGTTCACTAAACTAGGATGTTTGACCCAACATGTATAGCCATGGTCATGTATGAGTTCTAGAGTCTAGACCATGTCCTTAGAGTCAACACCACATGGACCAACCATCAACAGACTGCAGAAGAGTCAAGACTTACAGAAATCTCAAACTCAAAAAATGAGTTCGACGTTCGTAGAACTCAGGTCGATGAAAGTCGTGCTCAGCTTGACGAAATCAGAGAAAATTCTCTGAGCTGAGCTCGACGAACTTGAATCTCAGTTCGACAAATTCCAGAGTATACTTAAACATTCCAAGACTAGAATTCTTCACTTAACTCCAGTCGACGAACTTAGTTCTCAGGTTGACGAACTTAGTTCTCAGGTCGACGAACCCAGTTCTGAGGTCGATGATTTCTGGACATGCTACTTCAACATTCTTAACTCCAAGAAACATGGAATTCTTAACTCCAATCGACGAAGTTATATTCTCATCTTGACGAACTTGATGCACAGAATTGACGGGTCTAGAGAAAGTAGTTATCAGTTCTTAGGTTGACGATCTTGGATCTCAGCTCGACGAACAAAGATTATCTGGTCGACGAACTTGACTTCTCTGATCGACGAACTCTGGACAAAGATCGACGAATTCTGCTCAATGAATTCGGTAAAGTTCCAGACTTAGAAATTTTCCTCCTTCTATCATGTTCTATTGTAATAATTCCTGAGTAATCAATGCTTAAATATTCTCTGAATATTACTGTTAGAAGCAAGCATTGATTACGGTCTTCATCAGGATTATTGCTTGCCATTTTTCTATGGGAAAGTTTGGGAAATCAATCAATGAAAATATTCTCCAGGCCGTCAGCATTAAATGAATAAAGGAATTCAAATTTCAAAGTGAAATTATATGAAAAATATAAAAGGGATTTTCTTCATCTCTCTCGATAAAACAGAACAGAACAGAATAGAACAGAACAGATAGCAATACAAGAGAATAGAAAAATAGACACAGAGAATATACAGCATACAAAGCTCACAGGGAAACAACACTGTCAAGAGACAAGAAGCCCTAGCCCTTGAGCAGAGAAAAGAACAACAAGCTGAAGAAGAAGAAGAACTTACATTCAAGATCAAGAGTCTTCTTCCTTCTATATCCCAAGATTCTTCAAAGGACAACAAACATTCTATCTGTCAAGAAGTTCCTGAAGTTCTTCCGGTCAAAGCAAAAGTTTGAAGACCTATCACCCTGCAGCAAGGCTTCAACTTCCTGAACCATTCTATATCTCAGGGGGAGCCTTTGCTAACATAATTTTTCCACTAGAGACTTCTCAGTTGTATCTGAGAAAGAGAAGACAAAATCACTCTCTCATCCCCCACTATATAAAGGGTTCTTAACTCCCTTCAAACGTTATTCCTGGTTACAAGTCAGCTGATCAAAAGACTTGAGGATTGATTTTTGAGCACCTGATCAAAAGCTCATTGGTGGCAATCTCTGATCAAAAACCTGAGTGGATTCCAACGAGGGTGGTAGAAAAGTGGATGTACCCAAGTTTAAGGGAACCACTATAAAATCCTTGTATTATCTGGGTTGCTCTTTTTCTTTTGATCTTGCTATGGCTGTGCTTTCTAGGTTGCTGTGTTTGTGTTTTTAATTTAATTCATGCAGCACTAGTAATAAATTGATTTAATTAGCAAAAATTTTATAAACCCTAAATACTCTATTCACACCCCCCTCTAGAGTATTTCAGATCTAACCCTTACTTTCAATATAACATAGACTAACATGCATGCATGAACTTAAAAATACATCAAATATAACTATGTGTATACCATTGACTTGTTTGACTTCTTACAAATCTGGGAAATTGGGATTAATGGATCCAACAACACCACTGGCTCAATACTGAGGAAGGAACTAAATTCTAATGGTAAGTTCCAAGCTGATGTGGCTAAAAGGCTATCTTATGTAAGTCTGGTTCCCACGACAAGATTTCCAAAAAGTTGTTTGAGCTGCTAGCAAGGATAATCCTTTCGAAAGGACTGATTGGGGAAGAGTTCTATTTGATAGAATAATAGAGTGCATAGCTAAACCTAACGTGGGTAGAATTCTATCACTACTTCTCCTTCAGATTGTTCTAGGGATCATTAACCAGAGGTTACGAATAAGGATCCATCATATGAAAAGGATGGATTCTATGATGCTGAATAGATGGGACATTATCCTGCAGCAACATGGTGAGACTTCTACAAAGAAAAAGAAGCCAACAGTTCAAGTTACAGAGGAAAGTTCTGAAAGCAGCTCATTAGAGAAATCAGAGGAAGAGCCTCATAATCCTAATATGTTTGGGTATACTGAAGAGACCAGAAAGGACATGAGTGCCTAAGTCTCAATATCCTCTGACCCTACAGTAAGGATACAGGTAAGTACGACTCATTCTGAAGAGGCTCCAGCAGATGTTGTGGAGATACCTTCTGTTGATATTACTGAACAAGTGGTTGAGGACATAGTCACTAAGATATCTGTAGTGATGGAGGTGGAGGACTCCAAGTCACCAGATCCAATTAAAGATGCCCATGTACCTTTTATTGAAGATGAGCAAGATGCCTTCAGTCCTCAAATATATGGGGGAATCTTCTGGATCAAGTCATGTAAGAGGTATTTACTGAGGGGGAGCAATCCCATATTCCTTTAGAGAAAAATCTACCTGCTAAAATGTGGAAAAGGATGCTGATGTATGTTGGAAATCATGTTTCACATTCCCTATGTTTGAGAATATCAACTCCCAGGTTTTATTTGATCACGCATTGTGTTCACAGAGTGTGCAGGTTGACAAATGCAAGCAAGCAAACAAGAAGAAGTCTCCTATGGATGCTAATGCCGAGCGACAATAGTTACCGCCAGGCGGTAGCCGTGAATTAATTGGACAGTGAGCTCAAGAAATAACCGTGTCATGCTAGCCGTAATGCCCATGTTAACGCAACGAAATATTTTGGCCAGCCTCTCGGGAAACTAATGCCATGCAGTATTGCTTACCGCGTCGTGCTAGTCTCTCAATGAGTAGCCAGAAGCATTCCTCGAGTAACCGATCTACCGCTAGGCAATAGTTGTTACCGCGCCGTGCTAGCCTCTCGACAAATGTCAAGAAGGATTCCTCGAGTAAACGACCTACCGCCTGGCGATAGTGGCTATTGCGTCGTTCTAGTCGTTTCACGAGAAGGATTCATTGGCTTACACACCAACTGCATGGCGCTACCTTCTACCACAAGCATTAGCTCTATGAAAAGGAAATAATATTTGTTTTGAAATATTATTCCAGATTTGGATGACAGTTGGCACAACAAGCGCGCAAACCTACCGCCGGGCACTAGTCATACCGCCGGTGGTAGCCTGTTTTCATAAAGATGTATTAAAGGCCGCCTTGATTTCTGTGCCTTAGTGATCTGAAAAAGAAAAAGACAGGAGTTCGTGCATTCTAGGGTTTGACCTGCTCGTTATTGCACTCCGTTCCAAAAGTATCCATCAAAGAAGAAGAAAGTCGTCTCCCTCTAATTCATGATCGAAAGACTCCGACGATCCAAGATCTACATAGAATATGAAGAGTCGACCGTTTGCTAGCAAATGAAGATCTCAAGAACCGGCCCGGATCGCTCACGGAGAAGTCGTCAAGAGGAAGAACTACATCTTGTAATCTTTCCTTTTTCTGAATCTTGTGGTGTGGGAAATCGACTGGTACGTGTCGTTGGAATCCGAGGAGGATTGCATAGAAAATCATCCTGTGCATGGAGGTGAAGAGTGGGCTTGAGGACCTTTACTGGAGGGAAAGGGGTAGAGCCAACCGGTTCTGTGGGGCAATGCCCATCCTCAAGCAAGAGCTCGAGCAACTCGATAAAGGCAGCATCCACTGCTTACACTTTGTGTGCAAAAAGTTATAAGTTTGGTCACACATCTGGCTCATGTCTGATGAAAGGTGCCAAGAAAAATTTGCAATTCTTGCTACCAAAGTCTTCTACTATCGTATGGGTGGAACAACTTGGGTAACCAGATCTTTACCCTCATCTTCTTTTTAGTTCTGTTGGCAGGCTAAGGACATGAAGAAAGTGTGGTACTTGTACTCTGGTTGCTCCAAGAACATGATGGGAGATAAAGACAAGTTCCTTATCCTGGAGAAGAAGAAGGGTGGCATGGAGACTTTTGGGGACAACAGCAAAGGATGGATACTGGGGATCGACACAATAGGTAACAAGGCATTTTCTATTTCAAATGTTCTGTTTGTAGATGGCCTTAAGCACAATCTTATTTCAATTAGCCAACTGTTTGATTAAGGTCTAAATGTGGTATTTGAATCTTTCATAAACACATGCAAAATTTTAGATGCCAAAACTTCTAGTGTTTTACTTATTGCTCATAGAACTCATAATGTGTACACTGTTAGTTTTAATGATATATCTGCATCTAATTTGAAATGTCTGGTTACTAAGAATAAGGAATTAGAACTTTGGCATAGCAGGCTAGGACATTCTGGAAGTAAGATTATTGTAAAACTATGAAAAAATAAACTTGTTCGGGGACTTCCCAACTTAAGTGGTAGTTTAAATGTCTTATGCACTTCTTGTCAAAAAGGCAAATTTGTTGAAACCTCTTTCAAAAGCAAAACTGAAGTTTCCACGTCTAGACAACTCGAACTGATTCACAAGGATTTGTATGGACCCCTTAGTACGTGTAGTTGAAAGATATTGTACCTAATCACCTAGAGGGGGGGGGGGTGAATAGGTGACTAAATCTTTTTTAAACTTTTAGGCAGATTGCAGATAATATCACAGATTTATAATTACTTCTTCACAGCAAACAATCAGCAATCACAGAATAAACATGCACACAGTGAACACACAGATTTATAGTGGTTCCCCAAGGTTTGGGTACATCCACTTTCCCCCTTCGCCTATCTAGTAGTGTACTAGATTCAGCCAAACTCCTCCACTATTCCTCAGATCCTCAGATCTTACACTCAGAACCCCAAATGGTTCCTACAGCTCAGGCCCAAGGCCCTACAACTCAGTCTTCTCCAAAGACCTACACTCAGCCTCCACCAAGGCCTACACTCAGCCACAAGGCCTACACTCAGCCACAACAGGCCTACACTCAGAGAAATAGATCTCCTACACTCAGGCACACAGGCCCTACCACTCAGCCTTTATAATTACAGGCTTACAACTCAGATCCCTAAGGATCCTACCAGAAATTTAGAATACAAAGTATATACCTACAACTCAGAAAAAGAGAGATGAGTTGATAGTTTCTTGATGAGTTCTTGAATGAACTCTGCTGAGATCAACCTCACTTGGCTTTCTTCAAAGCTTCTTGAATGTAGAACACAATAGGATTGATTCTCTGCAGCTGTTCATCAATCACTGCAACTTAAGATTCAGAACTAGGTCTGAACCCTTCTTCACAGCCTGGTTCTAACGGCTGTCTTCTGGGAATGGAGCTCTCTCTCCAACTACTTGGATCTTCACTTGAAGGTCTTCAATGAATTGATTTTCAACTACTTTGCATCTGTTGAATATATAAGCCTTTATATAGACTTTCTTCATGGTGACCGGCTGATCCGGTTTCTAACAGCTTTCTGACAACTCTGACAATTGCAGTAGACCGGCTGGATTGGCAGCTGTCATGTCATCCAGTCACTTCTTGAAATATCTGTAACTGTCTGAAAGTGTCGAGACAGTCTGTCTTTAAGTGTCGACACTTATAGACCAAGTGTCGACACAAGTAGACTAAGTGTCGACACTAGCCTTCAAGGTGTCGACACAACTCCTTGTGTTGTAGAATTTATATCTCGACACTGCTTCTACATCATGTGTTGACACTGATATTGTGTGTCGACACAGCTTCTTGTTCTTCAGTACTTAGTTGAATTCTTGTAAGTGTCGACACAACTCCTTTGTGTCGACACATCTTCTTGTGTTGAACTTGTTCAGTGTCGACACATCTTCTTGGTGTCGACACATACCTTCTGTGTTGATACTTGCTGAGTGTCGACACAGCTCCTAGTGTCGACACATTCTTCTTCTATTGAGACTTTGGCTGAGTGTCGACACATCTCCTTTGTGTCGACACTTGTACTTAGAATTTTTGTTGAACTTTGCTGAGTGTCGACACAGCCTCCTAGTGTCGACACTTTCTTTATGTGTTGAGTCTTCTGCTGTGTGTCGACACATTCTTCATTGTGTCGACACTTTATTCATGTGTTGAGTCTTCTGTTGTGTGTCGACACATTCTTCATTATGTCGACACTTATACTTAGACTCTGTTGAAATTTGCTGAGTGTCGACACAGCCTCCAAGTGTCGACACTTTCTGATGTAGACACGGTTCCTCTGGGTGTCGATACTGCTTCTAAGTGTCGACACAGCTTCACTGGACTTCTCTTCATTGAGTGTCGACACAAACTGTATGTGTCGACACTTTCTGTCTGGTGTCGACTCTGCATCCCTGGTGTCGACACAATTACTCCAAGTGTCTACACTGCTTCTCTGGGTGTTGACACAAGTCTTCTTAAGTGTCGACACTTTCCTTCTAGGTGTCGACACATGGACTTAGAAACTTTTTAGCTTTCCCTGCAAATACTTAACCTGCACAAGGCAACTCAAAATACATCAAATACATTTTGATGTATGTCATTGAGTAGGGTGAGGCTTCTTCAAATCAGGTACATTTAAACCAATGTACCCAACAATCTCCCCCTATTTGGAGAAGTCATAACCCTTAGTCAATGATATACACCATACAGAATAAAATCATAGCATGATGTAAAGCAGGATTATATAACAGGGTAAACATAAACATGTATTAAAACAAAACATGTATATACCAATATCTCAGAACAATTATGTAAAAAGGATTAACACACATCACATAGTTCTAAGAACTTCAATATTCTCATTATCCAAAAGTTTACAGAAAGTTTTAATACAAGTGATTACATAGTAAACTTAAGATAATGCTATTCTATTTCTGCTCAGTCTCCTTGATAACTATGCCCTTGCCAGAATGTATCTTTGCTTGAACAGGGGCTTCAGCATCTTCAGTAGCAGCAGGCTTCTTGCCTTTAAGATCCTTCTTCTTTAACTCTTCAGCTTTAATCTTCTGCCTCTCAAAGTAATGATAAGGCTTGGGAAAGTATTTGCTAGGCTCCTGGGCAGTAGGAGGTAGCTTTCCCATCTTTGCCTTTCTTCTATGCTACACAATGGCTTCTTGCCTGGTCTCATGCTTCCTCCACTCCAGTTCAGAAAACCACTTGTTTCTATCTTGAATATTGTCTTTGGCAACCTTCCATGCAGTTAAGATAATATTCCTGGAGGTGGGGCTCCACTGTTCAAAATCAGGCCTTTGTTCAGCTTGCTCTCTGAACCTTTTCTTAGACAATATAGTCTCTTGTTCTTTCAGCAACAAAGCTTCTTGTTCTTTCAGTATAGCCTCTGGCACTGACTGAACCACTTTTTCTATGATGACATTTTGCTTTCCCTCAGGTGGGCTATGTAACACCCCAGTTTTTCAAGAGGCTCAGTCTGCAGTTCAGAATAATTTTTGGGTTTCTGGCAGGAGGCACACGGCCTGTGACACGGGCGTGTCGCAGGGCGTGTCGAGGCTGTGTCGACACTCGGCCCAAGTGTCGACACTTTCGCTCGACAAAGTGTCGAGAGTGGAGAACACGGCCTGCGACACGGGCGTGTCGCAGGGCGTGTCGAGGCCGTGTCGACACTCGGCCCAAGTGTCGACACTTTCGCTCGACAAAGTGTCGAGAGGGTGGCACACGGCCTGCGACACGGGCGTGTCGCAGGGCGTGTCGAGGCCGTGTCGACACTCGTCCCAAGTGTCGACACTTTTGCTCGACAAGGTGTCGAGACTGGGGCACACGGCCTGTGACACGGGCGTGTCACAGGGCGTGTCCCGCTTGGTCGACGATCTTCGCTCGACGTTTTTCCGCGGTGTCGACACAAAGCCTGTCGACGGGTGTCGAGACTTGGCACACGGCTTGGGACACGGGCGTGTTCCAGGTCGTGTCACCTCTCGGGTTGGTTTCGGGGCCGTGTAGTTGGAGGCACACGGCTAGCCACACGGCCGTGTCACTGGGGACACGGGCGTGTCAGATGGAACACGGGCGTGTCGGATGCCCGTGTGCGATTCCAGGCGCGTCGATTTGAGACGGCAAATGGGGCACACGGCCCTGGACACGGGCGTGTGCCAGGCCGTGTTCGGCCCAGGTCTTTTATTTTCCAGGCGAATCGTGGCCTTTCTTTCCCAGATTTTGGGATCTGACGGCTCAGGACTATTCTTAGGAAGTTAAGTCCGATTCTAGGGTGGGAAACCCTCATTTGTTCTCCAAGTCCTCTCTTTCTAAGTTCTTGAGAAAAACTAGAGCAAGGAGGAAGAAGAAGAAGCCTTGGGCTGTAGGAAGGGTTTCAGAGCTCCAAATCGCGAGCCGAGTCCGGATCCGTGAAGCTTGGAGCGTTGCGAAGTTTTCCATCCGGCTATTTTTGCCATGGCAAGGAAGAGGAGTCGGAAGGTAACGACATCTCTCCTCTCGGTCTTTAGGATGCACGTTTTTAGCATCGTTTTCTTCTAGATTTTTGGGCACCAAACTCTCAAATGAGAGGGGCTTTGGTTTGCCAAGGTTCAAGAGGAACCTCCGGGTCGATTGAGTCCGTCCCCGGCATATCTTGCATTAGAGATCCGCTTCGCTAGTGGATTAGGCATGGTGGGTGAAGCCGTAGTCGCGACCGTTAGTCCGACTCGGTGATGTTGCATACGAACTTAGGGATTCGTAGACATTTTTCCGTTGCGGCAAGATGCCGTTTGTGTGGTGGTGGTGATTGTCCCGTTTGCTTGAAAAGGTACGTGTAGTCGAACCCGGACAAGGTTAGCTCCTCGTGGCGGTAGATGGTTTCCTTGAGGGACAAGGTTAGCTCCGTATGAGTTGGAGATGGTTTCCTTGGTGAACAAGGTTAGCTCCGCACGAGTTGGAGATGGTTTCCTTGGTGCGCGGGAACGCTGCAGTACAAAGAGGGATTACGATGTATTTAGTCTTGGTTTGTGTTGTGCCAAGGCGTGGCTATGTCTCCGTGGTCGGCTGGCTACCCCGTGACATGTGCGTCATGTGTGGAGAGTGTCCCGGCGAGACTAGTCCCCTTCTGTGAGACTGACGAGAATGCCAAGCTTGGGGCAAGCCCGGGCAAAGAGGCCATGAGCGGGTGGGGTCCAGCAAGGCTTCTTAGAATCGGTCGGTCTGTGTTTGTTGGAATCCTGACATGAGACGTCAGAGCTTGCAGGCAAGCCCGGGGCTAAGCCCACGAGCGGGTGGGGCCTTGGCAAGAATTCCTTGTGGCGGCCTGTGCGCCGCTTGAGGGAGAGGTGACTCCCTTAGTGTTTGCGGCTTTATGCCAATTGGGGAAACGTGAGTACCCAAATGATGTGATGTTGTGCTAGATGCATACGCTGTAGGGTACCTTGGGTGAAGCCCGAGTGTTGCATTCATGTTGCATAGTAGGCCCCTTACTTTATATGCTCAACCAATAGAGAACATGTTTGATGATTGAGACATCCAAGCCTGTTTTAATGCTTTTCTATTTATAGATGTTTATTTGCATATGAAGTGCTGACTTGCAGGTTGGAGGGTTCCCCGGGGTCCGTTAGGGGCGGCCGGGAGGAGATGTGTTGTTACACAGTTTGAGGTCAGCCTTTGCTGACCCACGTTACTAATAATTTTTACAGGGCAAGGATCGCATGCAGAAGCTAGCACGCCGGCCAGAAAGGCCTAAGCCCCATGAAGTGTTTTTCCCTCTTTTGTAGCACTACATTTTTTTGATGATGTTTGTTTGAGACTCTTTTGTCTGGCTTGCATGCCGAGGTAGACTAGGAGTGCTATGCACATTCATGTTTGATGTACTATTTACTTTTGGACATTTGATGTAAGGCCTTAAGGCCTTTTGTTTACTCTTTTGGTTAGTGGATAACTTCTAGTTGTGCTCGTTTTTCCGCTGTGTTGTGCAAGTGTTTTGAGTTTGGGTAGCTATATCAACTTATAATACTAAAGCTGTGGCGTTCGTATGTTGTGGGGCCCCGGCCGGACCCATATTATACATCCACTTCTGGGGAGGTGTTACAATTTGGTATCAGAGGGAGGTTAGATTCGAGGTCGGTTTGTAGAGAAGTTATCCACATAAGAGTAACGCGGGACCGTGAGTGTCCTTATGTTTTAGTCTTGAGATTGGAGACTAATCCCTTATTTCTTGTTTTCCTGAAGAGTGCAAGCAACGAGGCGGGCACTTCAAGAGCAAGGGATGATCTCTCGGCGAGCAGTGCTACTGCTCCAGGCCTTTTGGGCACGGGTGTAAACCCGGCCGACTTCTGCCGTATGCTTGCAGAAGCGTTGGTGGCAGCCCAAGCGGCGGCTGCAGCCCAGGTAGCAACCCCTGCTACACCGGACACGGCGACGGCCGTGCCAGGCGGAGAAGCCAGGCGAGTGGAGCCTTTGGCAGAAAGGGTGGTGGTAGGACATGGAGACCGACACATGAAGTATTTCCTGAGTTTCCATCCCCCGTCCTTCAAGGGTGTTGGAACGCCAACGGATGCGGAGGATTGGTGGGTTCGTATTCAAGAACTACTAAGGGCGGCAGAGACGCCGGAGGAAAAGAAAGCTGAGTATGCGGCGTTCATGTTGGAAGGAGACGCCAAGTTGTGGTGGGTGAGCCTTAGTGGCCGCCAGTTCCCTGGATGCACCCCGTCGGTGGAGGAATTTGGGGACGCTTTTCTAAAGAGATATATACCAGTTTCTACGCGGCTGGCCCTGCAGAGGCAGTTTCTGCATCTAATGCAGCGAGACAAGACGGTGGACGAGTACGTGCAAGTGTTCACCCGTTTGGGTCGTTATGCGGGAACGACAATGGCTGATGATGTAGAGAGGGATAACCTCTTCTACCAAGGGTTGAGGGAAAATCTGAGACAACCCCTCATCTCCATGAAGAGGGCGGGATTTAATGATCTAGTTGAAGCCGCCAGGAGTTTGGAGAATGATCTGGAGCGAACCCAGCGTCGAAAGGGTTTTACCCCCAAGCAAGGGGAAGGGAAGCCTTCCCAATCTCATGGAAAGTCTGATGGGAGTAGGTGGAGGAAGAAGCCTCACACTCCCAGATCTGGTGAGAGGAGCAACTGGACGCCTGGGGGTTCCCACTCTAGGGGACCGCCGACGTGCTACAACTGCGGGAAGGTTGGGCATATAGCCCGTGCTTGTCAGCAAGGGGGAGCGGGGCAAGAGGCAAGGCAGGAGCAGACTGTGCGCTCCGGCCCCAGTGCTGCAGAGAAGGGAAAGATGGCGGAGTCGAGCGCTTCTCGGTTCCAACCGGTGCAACCAAGGGCCTACAACCTTGGACAGCAGGAAGCGATCCGCCAGACTAATGTGGTGACAGGTATGAAGAAAATTTAAGTTTAAATTTTGTGCTTCATCCTTTTAGACTTTTGTGGAATGTCTATGTTGTAGGCTTCGTGTTAGTTTCCGGATACCCCGCTAGGGTATTGTTTGATACGGGAGCATCGCACTCCTTTCTTGCGGAGAGCTTCATTCGGAGAATAGGAGTTGAGTCTTTTTCGTCGGGAGCAAAGCTGAAAGTGCGCATGCCCAATGGGTCATCTATGACCACCGGGGCTAAAGGGCGCATTTGTTGGGAGCTAGACGGAGTTGTCTTCGCTCTGGAAGCAGCAGTGTTACCTTTAGTAGAGTTCGATGTCATTTTGGGCATGGACTGGCTTGCAGAGCAGCGCGCCAGCATTGATTGTTTATCCAAGGTAGTGACTCTAAGGAGTAAGGGGCAAACAGAAGTCAAATTTGAGGGCCTTTGTGGAGTGGCCTGTTCCCTGATTTCGGCCATGCAGTTGGTGCGGGCGGTTAACCAGGGTGGTGTAGCGCTTGTAGCGTTATTGGAGGTTCGTCTCTCCCAACTGTCTATTGAGGAAGTGCCTGTGGTGGCAGAGTTCAAGGATGTATTTCCGGATGAACTTCCTGGAGCGCCTCTTCGGCGGGAGATCGACTTCTCGATCGAGTTAGTGCCGGAGGCTAGACCGGTGTCACGTCCTCCTTTTAGGATGGCACCAAAGGAGTTGGCGGAACTTAAGGTACAGTTACAGGAACTGTTGGAGCAAGGGTATATTAGACCCAGTTCTTCACCGTGGAGCGCACCGGTGTTGTTTGTAAAGAAGAAGGACGGTAGCATGCGCCTATGCATAGACTACCGAGAGCTGAACAAATTGACCGTCAAGAATAAGTATCCGATCCCTCGGATAGACGATTTGTTCGACCAATTGGTGGGGTCAGTGGTATATTCGAAACTGGACTTGAAGTCAGGCTACTATCAACTGCGAATTCGAGATAAGGACATACCCAAAACTGCCTTTGGTACAAGGTATGGACACTTTGAGTTTACGGTGATGCCGTTCGGGTTGACGAACGCACCATCGGTGTTCATGGATCTGATGAATCGGGTATTCCGGGAATACTTGGATTCTTTTGTGGTTGTTTTCATTGATGATATCTTGGTGTATTCCAAATCGCAAGTGTAGCATGAGACCCACTTAAGAATGGTTTTGCAAGTGTTGAGGGAGAATGAGTTGTATGCAAAATTCTCCAAATGCGAGTTCTGGTTGGAGAAGGTGGCATTTTTGGGCCACGTGATTAGTGGTGATGGGGTGGCAGTGGATCCAGCGAAAGTGGAGGCCATCAGAGATTGGCCGGTGTTGAGGACCCTGGCGGAAGTCCGAAGTTTCTTGGACTAGCCGGGTATTATAGGAGATTCGTGGAGAATTTCTCGAAGATAGCTCTACCCCTCACCTCTCTCACTCGCAAAGACCATAAATTTGTGTGGACCCAAGAGTGCGGTCACGCATTTGAGGCCCTGAAGGAGTGGCTTATGATGGCTCCGATCCTGAGTTTACCGCAAGGGACCGATGGATTTCAAATTTTCAGTGACGCATCGGGATGCGGTTTGGGTTGCGTTTTGGTGCAACATGGGAAGGTGATAGCTTTTGGGTCTAGACAGCTGAAACCTCATGAGAGGAATTACCCCGTCCATGATTTGGAGTTGGCGGCGGTAATCTTCGCATTGAAAATTTGGCGACACTATGTGTATGGCGCAAGGGTGGAGATCTTCACGGACCATAAAAGCCTGAAGTATCTCTTGGATCAAAAGGACTTGAACATGCGGCAACGCAGATGGGTTGAGTTTCTTGGAGACTACGAAGTGGCGATCCAGTATACGCCGGGTAAAGCCAATGTGGTGGCGGATGCGTTGAGTAGAAAGTACTCGAGGCAAGGAAATTGGATCGAAGCTCGTGATGAGCGGTTGGTACGGGAATGGGAGTCCCTTGGATTGGAATGTGTTGCGAGAGGCGAGTCTAGCGTGGCTCGGTTGAACTGGATTGAAGTGCAAAACGACTTGTCCGATCGTATTCGGGAAGCGACTCGATTAGATGTGGAGTTTCAACCTTATGTGTTGGAGGCTCAAACGGGCGAGAGCAGCACCTGGGAGATGATCGGGGGAACCTTGAGAAAGGATGGAAGGGTTTGTGTACCGCAGTTTGGAAATCTCCGCGAGGAGTTGATGTTTGAGGCTCACTTCTCAAAGTACTCCATTCACCCAGGCAGTACAAAGATGTACTTGGATATGAAGAAATCCTTTTGGTGGCCGGGGTTGAAGCGGGATGTAGCTTTGTATGTGAGTCGTTGCCAAACATGTGCCTTGGTGAAGGCTGAATGTCAGAAACCGGGCGGGTTCCTGAAGCCCCTTCCAATTCCTGAGTGGAAATTTGAGGACATCTCCATGGACTTTGTGCATGGTTTGCCTAGGTCGCAGCATGGTAATGATGCTATTTGGGTGATCGTGGATCGCCTAACCAAGGTGGCTCACTTCATCCCGAATCGGAAAGAGGACAGCGTGGAGAAGCTGGTGGAGTTGTATGTTCACAACATTGTGCGACTGCACGGAATTCCTAAGAGCATAGTCAGTGATCGCGATGGACGGTTTACGTCCAAGGACTGGAGACTGGTTCAGAAGAGTTTGGGCACGAAGCTAAAGTTCAGTACGGCGTTCCATCCTCAAACTGATGGGCAAACGGAGAGAACGAACCGTACTATGGAGGACATGTTGAGGATGTGCGTTCTTGATTTTGGCAAGAGGTGGGACGATCACCTCTTCATGGTAGAATTTGCGTACAATAACAATTTTCAAGCTAGTATAAAGATGGCGCCATACGAAGCTTTGTATGGGAGGCGGTGTCGAACGCCGATGTCTTGGGCAGAGGCGGGAGACACCAAACTTTTGGGAAAGGATGTGGTAGTTGACGCTTGTGAGTTGGTACGGACCATCCAAGAGCGTATGAAGGTGGCGCAAGACAGGCAAGCAAAATATTTTAATGCTCGTCACCGGAAGTTGGAATTTGCAGTTGGTGATTGGGTTTATCTGAAGGTTAAGCCGTTCAAAGGCGTCTCACGGATTCGCCGACTCAAGAAGTTGAGCCCAAGGTTTTTGGGGCCTTTTGAAATTGTTGAGCGGATAGGAGAAGCAGCCTATCGGTTGGCGTTGTCCGCAGATTTGAGTGGATTACATGACGTCTTCCACGTCTCCGTTTTGAGGAAAGCCTTGGTGGAGGCTAGCGTGGTGATTGAGCCGGCAGCGGTGCCGATTGAGGAAGACTTGAGGACGCGAGTCCTTCCAATCGCTATAGAAGATTCGGAGACTCGGCAGTTGCGGAATAAAGAAGTTAAACTTGTGAAAGTTCGATGGGACAACTGCGGTCGTGAGGAGTTCTCTTGGGAACGAGAACAGGGCATGCTAGAAGATTATCCAAAACTATTTTTTGTCAGGTACAATTTAAGTTTTGTACCTCTTTTGTTTTGAAATTTCGGGACAAAATTCTGTTAAGTGGGGGAGAGTTGTAACACCCCAGTTTTTCAAGAGGCTCAGTCTGCAGTTCAGAAAAATTTTTGGGTTTCTGGCAGGAGGCACACGGCCTGCGACACGGGCCTGTCGCAGGGCGTGTCGAGGCCGTGTCGACACTCGGCTCAAGTGTCGACACTTTTGCTCGACAAAGTGTCGAGAGTGGAGAACACGGCGTGCGACACGGGCGTGTCGCAGGGCGTGTCGAGGCCGTGTCGACACTCGGCCCAAGTGTCGACACTTTCGCTCGACAAAGTGTCGAGAGGGTGGCACACGGCCTGCGACACGGGCGTGTCACAGGGCGTGTCGAGGCCGTGTCGACACTCGTCCCAAGTGTCGACACTTTTGCTCGACAAGGTGTCGAGACTGGGGCACACGGCCTGTGACACGGGCGTGTCACAGGGCGTGTCCCGCTTGGTCGACGATCTTCGCTCGACGTTTTTCCGCGGTGTCGACACAAAGCCTGTCGACGGGTGTCGAGACTTGGCACACGGCTTGGGACACGGGCGTGTTCCAGGCCGTGTCACCTCTCGGGTTGGTTTCGGGGCCGTGTAGTTGCAGGCACACGGCTAGCCACACGGCCGTGTCACTGGGGACACGGGCGTGTCAGATGGAACACGGGCGTGTCGGATGCCCGTGTGCGATTCCAGGCGCGTCGATTTGAGACGGCGAATGGGGCACACGGCCCTGGACACGGGCGTGTGCCAGGCCGTGTTCGGCCCAGGTCTTTTATTTTCCAGGCGAATCGTGGCCTTTCTTTCCCAGATTTTGGGATCTGACGGCTCAGGACTATTCTTAGGAAGTTAAGTCCGATTCTAGGGTGGGAAACCCTCATTTGTTCTCCAAGTCCTCTCTTTCTAAGTTCTTGAGAAAAACTAGAGCAAGGAGGAAGAAGAAGAAGCCTTGGGCTGTAGGAAGGGTTTCGGAGCTCCAAATCGCGAGCCGAGTCCGGATCCGTGAAGCTTGGAGCGTTGCGAAGTTTTCCATCCGGCTATTTTTGCCATGGCAAGGAAGAGGAGTCGGAAGGTAACGACATCTCTCCTCTCGGTCTTTAGGATGCACGTTTTTAGCATCGTTTTCTTCTAGATTTTTGGGCACCAAACTCTCAAATGAGAGGGGCTTTGGTTTGCCAAGGTTCAAGAGGAACCTCCGGGTCGATTGAGTCCGTCCCCGGCATATCTTGCATTAGAGATCCGCTTCGCTAGTGGATTAGGCATGGTGGGTGAAGCCGTAGTCGCGACCGTTAGTCCGACTCGGTGATGTTGCATACGAACTTAGGGATTCGTAGAGATTTTTCCGTTGCGGCAAGATGTCGTTTGTGTGGTGGTGGTGATTGTCCCGTTTGCTTGAAAAGGTACGTGTAGTCGAACCCGGACAAGGTTAGCTCCTCGTGGCGGTAGATGGTTTCCTTGAGGGACAAGGTTAGCTCCGTATGAGTTGGAGATGGTTTCCTTGGTGAACAAGGTTAGCTCCGCACGAGTTGGAGATGGTTTCCTTGGTGCGCGGGAACGCTGCAGTACAAAGAGGGATTACGATGTATTTAGTCTTGGTTTGTGTTGTGCCAAGGCGTGGCTATGTCTCCGTGGTCGGCTGGCTACCCCGTGACATGTGCGTCATGTGTGGAGAGTGTCCCGGCGAGACTAGTCCCCTTCTGTGAGACTGACGAGAATGCCAAGCTTGGGGCAAGCCCGGGCAAAGAGGCCATGAGCGGGTGGGGTCCAGCAAGGCTTCTTAGAATCGGTCGGTCTGTGTTTGTTGGAATCCTGACATGAGACGTCAGAGCTTGCAGGCAAGCCCGGGGCTAAGCCCACGAGCGGGTGGGGCCTTGGCAAGAATTCCTTGTGGCGGCCTGTGCGCCGCTTGAGGGAGAGGTGACTCCCTTAGTGTTTGCGGCTTTATGCCAATTGGGGAAACGTGAGTACCCAAATGATGTGATGTTGTGCTAGATGCATACGCTGTAGGGTACCTTGGGTGAAGCCCGAGTGTTGCATTCATGTTGCATAGTAGGCCCCTTACTTTATATGCTCAACCAATAGAGAACATGTTTGATGATTGAGACATCCAAGCCTGTTTTAATGCTTTTCTATTTATAGATGTTTATTTGCATATGAAGTGCTGACTTGCAGGTTGGAGGGTTCCCCGGGGTCCGTTAGGGGCGGCCGGGAGGAGATGTGTTGTTACACAGTTTGAGGTCAGCCTTTGCTGACCCACGTTACTAATAATTTTTACAGGGCAAGGATCGCATGCAGAAGCTAGCACGCCGGCCAGAAAGGCCTAAGCCCCATGAAGTGTTTTTCCCTCTTTTGTAGCACTACATTTTTTGATGATGTTTGTTTGAGACTCTTTTGTCCGGCTTGCATGCCGAGGTAGACTAGGAGTGCTATGCACATTCATGTTTGATGTATTATTTACTTTTGGACATTTGATGTAAGGCCTTAAGGCCTTTTGTTTACTCTTTTGGTTAGTGGATAACTTCTAGTTGTGCTCGTTTTTCCGCTGTGTTGTGCAAGTGTTTTGAGTTTGGGTAGCTATATCAACTTATAATACTAAAGCTGTGACGTTCGTATGTTGTGGGGCCCCAGCCGGACCCATATTATACATCCACTACAGGGGAGGTGTTACAGGCTATACATTGACTGTATGTCTGCATGTATTATATCAAAGTCTGGAGGAGGGTAGATTACTTGAGCCAATTCAGGTTGCTCCCCTCCAAGATAAGCAGGATTAATCCCAGACTCTGCCATATTGTCATCATAACATAATGGAGGATATCCAAGGGTGGCTCTGATGGAATTGGAAATCCATTTTGCATGATCAGTGCTGGCTTTGACTAACACCCTCTCCCCCTTTATGACTTCTCTTTCCATGTGATCCCTTAGATCATCTTTCTGAAACCTTATTTGGGCATCCAAATAGTTTACTCCATCCTTAAAACAAGGTTTCAACCTTTGGAGTTTTTCAGTGATCAGCTTCTGAGAATCTTGAATTGCAGAAGTTAGAGCAGTTAGGCTCTCTTGCAGTGCTTTGTCAAATTCCTCTTTGGCAGTGGTCAGGGCTGCATTCTGGGCAGTTGCTATATTCTTTAGTTCAGTTACAATAGCATTATGAGAAGCTGTCAAATTATCATTCATTCTTATTTGATTCTCCAGAACATAGCCTTGCTTTACTTCAAGTTCATCCACTTGAGCTTTGATTTTTTCTTGATGTGTAGCCAAGTACACCACTGCATTCCCTCCCTTGTGGAAGCAGTCAGTCATCTCCTTCTTATTTAGATTCATTTCAAATCTGATGGACTTAATATCCTGGGCCAGATCAAACTGTAGAGATTTTTGTCCTTCATCTACATACTTTTCCAGTGCTTCCCTTTGCTCATCAAGCTTTATCTGTAAGGCCACCATCAATAAACTGTAATCTACAGATGGTGCTGGCTGTGGTGTAGGCTGTGGTGCAGCGGTTTGCAGAGCTTTCTTATAATTTTGGCTTCTCCTCTTGAAGACTTGAAACTTTCTCTTTTTAGCTCTGGCAGCCTCCTCATCTTCAGAAGCAGATGTGCTTGCAATATCAACCCTGTCCTTAGGGCTTGGAGGTAACTCTTTCTGCACTTCAGGTTCCTTCCTTGCAGTTTCCTCAACAATAACTACTTGCTCCCCCTGAACATGAGCATTCCCCCCCTCAGCAGCAGCACTTTCTTTCTCAAAGTCTGTTTGGAGTAGGTCAGGGAATAGCTCTTCTAGGGTGAATTCTTGTGGAGGATGGGGTGGAGATTCCCTGATTTCATCAGCCACTTGATTAGGTTCCACTTGATCTGCAACAGATGTGTCCTCCATGACAACATCTTGGGGTTGGTTATGTGTTTGTGTTTGCTGATTAACATTAGGTATTGAATCAGACAAAACATTATCCTCAAGATGTAAATCTAATGCATTAATCTCAGTGATTACCTCAAGTATAGTGTGGGTAGCTTGTTCACTGTCTAGTGGAGTTGGTTCTTCCACTAGTAGAGGCTCCCCCTGGATGGAATCCTGGTGAAGTGGGCTTGCTTGTGGTAGCTCTCCCTGCCTCTCTGCATCATCTTGTCTAGCTGGAGACATTCCAGCAATTCCAGTGTCTTCTTCATCAGGATTGAACACTACTTGTTCCTCAGAACTGCTTGATGATTCTTGAGCCACAGGGGCTGACTTCTTCTTCTTCTTTAGGGGTGTTTCCTTCTCATGAGTGGGCACTTGGTCAAAACTCTATCCCATCTAGAGAAGATTCTCATGTCCATTCATCTCATGTGGTTGATTTTAGATCCAGCAGCTTGACTCATAACCTCTGGTATACTACCAGCAAGGTATAGACTGAGAATCCTACCCAAATTGGGTTTCTTCAGGCTCTCCTTAATCTTCTCAAACACTACTATAGACCAATCAGTTTGTAGGGTGAAGATAATCCTTGTCATTAGGCTAAACATATGAGCTGAAACTCTGTCATGCCCTCCAGGCTTGCTCAGGATAACTTTCCCAACAATTTCTGATAGAAATTTGCCTTGGATGTTCATCCCCTTCCTATTGAACACAGATCCAATTTTCATGTTGGAATCCAAACCACACCAAGTTAATGCTTCCCTAGTTTTAGAAGCAGAAACATTCTCTTCTTCCTTAGTCCTTGGTAACTGAAGTAACTTTCTCAGACTTTTAGGTGAGACCTTCACCTTTTCTCCATGAACCCTTGACTTAATCTTTAATCCTGATTCATCTAGGGTTGCGCCATTCAGAAATTCCAGAACCTCTTTCTTCCATATCTTTGTCGGCTCTGAAACAAGAAAATCTAATCCAGAGTTTGCAACTAGGGTTACCACATCCTTGATCTCTGGTTCTGCGTCATCAAATGCATGCCGCACCAGTTCATATCATTCATTCATGTTCTCTTCGATCTTGGGCGCCATTAGGGTTTGAAGAAATTTGAATTAAGAGAAGAGAGGTGTCGACACACAAGTTTGGTGTCGAAACTTTGGTGAGCGTGTCGACAGACAATGTTGAAACCCTATTTATACCTTTCTAGGATCGAAGATGAAAGGGCCCGTCAACAAACTTAAATTGTGTCGACACTGTTGAAAAGTGTCGACACAGACTTATAATGTCTCGACACCTATGTGTCGACACAAGTATAGTCGACTGAATATATGTGTCGACACTTGTTTATGTATCGACACCACTTAGCTCGACACTTAGTCGAGACTTTACTTCACTAATTCTGCATAAAGTCTAAGTGTCGACACCACCTTGGATGTGTCGACATCTACCCTGTATGTGTCGATACAAATTCTCGGAAGTGTCGACACCAACTTCCTAGATGTGTTGACACCTTTTCTCTGAAGTGTCGACACCAATTCTCTGTCTCGACACAGACAACTCTGTGTGTCGACACTATTTTACTTAGCCATTTCTGTAAACTTATTCTAAATTTATCATACCTAATTCAATTTTAAACTTATTGAATTTGGTTTCTTCTAATGGCTTAGTATACATGTCAGCTAGTTGATTATCTGTATTTACATATTCTAGTGAAATATCTTCTTTTTCTACATGTTCCCTTAGAAAATGATATTTTATTTCAATGTGTTTAGTTCTACTATGGGAAACAGGATTGTTTGCAATAGATATAGCACTAGTAGAATCACAAAACAGTGGTGTTCTACTTACTTGAATACCATAATCTTCAAGCTGATGTTGTATCCATAGAAGTTGAGCACAACAACTTCCTGCAGCCACATATTCTGATTCTGCTGTGGAGATAGCCACACTTGTTTACTTCTTGCTACTCCATGATATCAGTCTTCCACCTAGGAATTGACAGGTTCCAGTTGTACTTTTCCTATCTTCCTTGCAGCCTGCAAAATCTGCATCTGAATAACCTGTCAGTTCAAAGTCTCCATTCCTAGGGTACCAAAGGCCTAGATAAGGAGTGCCCTTAAGATATCTCAGAATTCTTTTGACTGCTGTCAAATGAGACTCTTTAGGGCATGCTTGGTACCTAGCACAGACACATGTAGCATACATGATATATGGTCTACTTGCAGTCAAATAGAGTAGGGTGCCAACTATCCCTCTATACAAAGTCTCATCTACAGGATTCCCTGCATCATCTTTGCTAAGAGACATACTTGACCCCATAGGAGTTTTCATGGTACTGGATGAATCCATACCATACTTCCTTATCAGTTCTAGGGTGAACTTAGACTGGCATATGGATAAACCATTCTCAGTCTGTCTAACTTGGAGATCCAAGAAGAACTTAAGTTCCCCCATACTGCTCATCTCAAATTGTCCTTGCATAAGTTTTGCAAACTTTTTGCAAAGACTACTTTCAGTAGACCCAAATATGATGTCATCTACATATATTTGGACAAGTATGATCTTGCCTCTGGATTCCCTAAGGAATAGAGTCTTGTCTATTTTCCCCCTTGTGAATTTATTCTCAATGAGGAAACTAGACAGGATTTCATACCAAGCCCTAGGGGCTTGTTTTAACCCATACAAAGCCTTCCTAAGTCTATAGATATAATTAGGTTGAGTTGAATCAACAAAACCTGATGGCTGTTCAACATAGACCTCTTCCTTCAGATTACCATTCAGAAAGGCTGACTTAACATCCATTTGGTAAACTTTAAATCCTTGATAGGTTGTATAGGCCAAGAACATCCTTATTGCCTCCAGTCTGGCTACTGGAGCAAAGGTTTGATCAAAGTCAATACCTTCTTCCTGCCTATATCCCTTAGCAACCAGTCTTGCTTTGTTCTTAATAATCACTCCATGTTCATCCATCTTGTTCCTAAAGATCCACTTGGTCCCAATTATGTTGTGGTCTTTTGGTTTAGGAACAAGCTCCCAGACTTTGCATCTCTTGAACTGATTCAGCTCTTCCTGCATTGCCTCAATCCAGTGAGGGTCTAGGATGGATTCTTCAAACTTCTTTGGCTATACTTGGGATAGAAAACTGGAGTAGAGTACTGCATTTAGATTTCTGCTCCTTGTTTGTACCCCTTGTCTTAGATCACCAATGATTTGATCTGCTGGATGATCTCTTAGATGTCTATTAGCTGAAGGCAGCATGGCTTCAGGTTGACCTCCTTCAGCTACTTCAACTTGCTGCACTCCTTGGTCTTCTTCTGCATCAGGTGCATGTAGTACTCCCCCTGGACAACAGCCACTATCATCTACATGCTGACTTGCAGTAGATCCTTCTTCAATAGTGAGCTTGTCCATCTTCTTAGTCACACCTGTGGAGCTGCAAATACATCTAGACAACTCATTGTTAATAAGTCTAGCTTCATCAAATACTACATGTACTGACTCTTCTACAACTTGAGTAGACAAGTTGTAGACTCTATAAGCCTTACTGTTGTTGCTGTACCCAATAAAAATCCCCTCTTGGGATTTCGCAGCAAACTTGGTCAAGTAAGAATTACCATTGTTAAGTATATAAGATTTACAACCAAAGATCCTGAAAAAGGATAGATTTGGTTTTCTGCCTTTCACAATATCATAGGGGGTCTTATTGTGGCTCTTAGTAATGGTAGCCCTATTAATTACATGGCATGCAGTATTAACTACCTCAGCCAAGAAATATTCTGGTAGAGATGTGTCACTTAATAGGGTTCTACCAGCCTCAATCAAGATTCTATTCTTCCTTTCAGCAATGCCATTTTGCTGAGGTGTTCTAGGTGAAGAAAATTCCTGAAATATCCCAAATTCTTCACATAGTTTTGTCATACTATCTGACTGGAATTCAGTACCATGGTCACTTCTTATCTTGACCATTGTACTGTCTAATTCATTCTGAATTTGTTTGACAAAACTATAGAAGATACTAGGTGTTTCAGATTTCTGTCTAAGGAAGAACACCTAAGAAAACCTTGAGTAGTCATCTACAACCACAAATGTGTAGACCTTCCTACCTAAGCTGTGAACTGGCATAGGACCAAAGAGATCCATATGCAAGAGGTATAAACACCTCACATCATCTTTGTTTTCAATGCTATTAAAGGTGGATCTAGTCTGCTTGCCCTTTTGACAAGCTGAGCATATTCCATCTTTAATACACTTAACTTGAGGACCATTCCTCACTAACTCTTTGCTATAGAGTTGACCAATTGTCTTGTATTTAAGATGGGCTAGCCTCTTGTGCCATTTGACACAATGAGAGACTTTCTCATCAGCTACCAGACACACTGGAGAACCATTGGTCTCACACATAATGTCTAGGCAATAGACATTTCTCTTTCTATAACCTGTCAAAATGATCTCTTGATCATTTGAACTCCTGATATGACAACCATCTTTGACAAATGAGATGTCATAACCTAGATCACTCAGTTGACTTATACTAATAAGGTTGTGTTTCAAACCTTTAACATAAGCCACTTGAGTAATAGTTATAAGGTTGCTAGAAATGTTACCAAAACCCTTGATGATTCCTTTTTCAGAACCACCAAAGATGACTTTAGGACCATCCTTGATTGATGTGAAGTCCTTTAGCAATCCCCTAGTTCCAATCATGTGCCTGGAACATCCACTGTCCAAGTACCATATTGTGGTGTAACACCCCCTATCCGTCGCATAGCATATAGCAGTAGGTCCGGCCGGGGCCCGACGCCATATACCACAGACAGACCGGGTGGTTACTTATGGAAACCATCCAACCAATCTCAACGTCCTACACAGAGCATTCTAGCGGAAGCAGTTTATAAAAGTTGTACACAAGAACCCAACATCGAAGCACGAATGTCCACTAATACAAAATAGGAATGTTATACAAAATACTCAAAACAAGCCTTAAGGCCTTACAAAATGTTTCACTTGAATATTTCATGTTTTACAAACCACGGCACGCAGGCCGGTCATACATGAATAAAACAGTAAACACTTCCACTTGGGCCTTCAAGGGCCGGCTTCGCAAAAAGGGCTTTAGCCCGCTATTGACCGCTTGGTCCAGCAGCACCTGCAAGCAACAAACCACCGCACGGTGGCAAAATAAGGCAACGGTCAGCAATGCTGACCAAATTATAACGATCCCGCCCCCAACTCGGGGCGGCGATGCTCCTTCCCTGCATTTCATTAGCATAAGCGAGCAATTTATAACAATAGCCATTACATCACAGACGTTGGCTCGCTCGGCCACACGCCCCGTGCACTCAGGGCACATTCTCGGTGAACCGGTCGATGTCACGTCAATTAAAGCCATTAACATTCCGGACTCACCACCGCCACTTAGACGGTCAAACCTATGAGCAATTTGCCTTCCTGGCCTGGGTCACGACAATTTAAGCCATTGACCGCCGAAGACCCTACTGTATGCCAACGGTAAGTGCCACATGCCTTTAGGTCTCTTTAACCGAATGACATAAAGCGGGTACGGTTCCATCTAACCCGTGCTCACATCGCAACGACAATTTAAGCCATTTGCGCGGGTCAAATTTCCACCGAGTCCCATTCTATCACAAGTCACATAACCCGGTTATGTGCAAGTTGGCTCTCAGGCCACCAAGTTGGCAAGATCTCGTATCCGCCCAGTTTTCCGGGTGCACCTTTGGGTTAGTCCCCAAGGCTCCCTGCTGCAATCTACCGCGTAGAAAACCCGAAAAACAACCAATAGCACGGAGTCTTCTCCGGCCTTATGCAATGCAACATCACCGATCCAGACTAACATGTCCGGGTAGGCTTCACACATCATGCCTATGTCCGTTCTCGCATACGGACTCTAAACAATGGGGACTTCACATATCTACCCGAAGGAACGCCTCCAACTCTCCGCAAACTCGCGAGAGCGGGCTTCCTATGCTAGGAAAGAGAGCTATTCGTGCTCAAGATGAGGATCGTTACCCTTGAGTTCCTCTTTGGCGCCATTGAAAAGTAATCGGATGGAAATTACCGCACTTGCGTTGCCTCCGTGGATCCGGAGTCGGCTTGCGATTCGGAGCTCCGAAGCTCCTCTAATGGCGGATCTAGCTCCTTCTTCTTCCCTTAGCTCTCCTCTCTCTCCAAGGATTTAGAAAGAGAACAAGTGAAGAAAAGTAAGGGTTTTCTAAGTCAAAACCCGGGTATATCCCTTCAGGAACAACCCTCAGCCGTTGGATCTTCAGTCAAAGAAATGAACGGCTTCGATTCGGGACTGAAATGCCCAATCTGGGCCGAACACAGCCTGGCACACGCCCGTGTCCAGGGCCGTGTGCCGCATTCGCCGTCAAAATCGAATCACCTGGAACCTCACACGGGTATCGAACACGCCCGTGTTCGAGCTGACACGCCCGTGTTCCACCTCACACGGCCGTGTGGCCGGTCGTGTACCCCATGATTTTTCCCCATTTTCAACCCGAGCAATGCACAAAATCTAGGACACGCCCGTGTCCTTGCCCGTGTCATCTTGACACGCCTGGGCCCCAGGCCGTGTACACGGGGACACTTCGTCGAGTGAAGATCGACGACTTTATGACACGGCCTTGGACACGCCCGTGTCCTAGGCCGTGTGCCTTATCTCGACGATCGTCGAGTGAATCTCGACGACTCCCTGGGACGATCGTCGACACGGGTCGACATGCCCTGCGACACGCCCGTGTCACAGGCCGTGTGCCCATTCTCGACGAATCGTCGAGTAAAACTCGACGACTTCGTGGCTAAGTGTCGATACGGGTCGACACGCCCTGCGACACGCCCGTGTCGCAGGCCGTGTGCCCACTCTCGACGAATCGTCGAGTCAATCTCGACGTCTTTGCGGCTAAGTGTCTACACACGCTTGACACGCCCTGGGACACGCCCGTGTCCCAGGCCGTGTGCCTGCTGCCTGAACCCAAACTTGCCCAAAACGTCCCCCTTTGCTCCTTTGAGTTTCGGGGCGTTACAACTCTCCCCCTCTTAAAAGAATTTCGCCCACGAAATTACATAAAGGAAAGACATGTACAAAACCAAAATTTGTACCTGGGCGGAACAACTCCGGATACTCGTCAAACATAGTCTGCTCTCTCTCCCAAGAGAGCTCCTCACGACCGCAATTGTCCCACCGGACCTTGACCATCCTGATCTCTTTATTGCGTAGCCGCTTGACCTCCGAGTCCTCAATCCGCACGGGCTTGACCTTTGTCGTTAACCCACTATCCACCGGCACTTGATCGACCGCGATCACTTGCGTAGGCTCTTGTACCGCCTTCCGAAGCACCGAAATATGGAATACATCATGTAAACCACTTAGCTCCACTGAAAGCTTCAACCTATAGGCCGCTTCACCAACTCGCTCCAGAACCTCAAACGGTCCAAGGTACCTCGGGCTTAGCTTTTTCAATCGTCGCACCCGCGAGACACCCTTGAACGGCTTGATCTTTAAGTATACATAACCGCCCACAGCGAACTCGACGTTCCTGTGCTTGGCATTCTAGTACTTTGCTTGCCGGTCCTGAGCGATAAGCAACCTCTCCCGAATTGTTCTCACCAAAGAAGTAGCCTCATCCACTTCCGATCGCTTATACAACTTTGACTCACCCGTTTCTAACCAAGACAACGGCGTGCGACATCTTCTACCATATAGGGCCTCGAAGGGCGCCATCTGAATACTCGCTTGGTAGCTATTGTTGTATGCGAACTCCACCAAATAAAGGTGGTCTTCCCATTGCTTTCCGAAATCCAAGACACACATGCGAAGCATGTCTTCCATGGTTCGATTGACCCTCTCGGTCTGCCCATCCGTTTGCGGATGGAAGGCTGTGCTGAATTTCAACTTTGTTCCCAACATTTGTTGCACCAGCCTCCAATCATTGGACGTGAACCGCCCATCTCGGTCACTCACGATGCTGCGGGGCACACCATGAAGCCGTACTATGTTATCCACATAGAGCTTTGCCAACTTCTCCACCGGATCATCCTTCCTATAAGGAATAAAATGCGACACCTTCGTTAATCGATCAACAACCACCCATATGGCGTCGTTTCCCTTTTGCGACCTTGGCAAACCGTGCACAAAGTCCATAGAGATGTCGTCGAATTTCCACTCCGGAATAGGCAAGGACTTAAGAAATCCTCCCGGCTTTTGGCACTCCGCCTTTACCAAGGCGCAAGTTTGGCACTTCGCTACGTATAGCGCCACATCCTTCTTTAAACCCGGCCACCAAAACAGTTTCTTCACATCACGGTACATCTTCGTGCTCCCCGGGTGAATCGAGTACTTTGTATGGTGTGCCTCGTACAACAACTCCACCCGTAAATTGCCCATACTTGGGACGCACAGACGACCGTCTTTCCAAAGCAATCCGTCCTCCACGATGAATTGGGAATTTGACCCATCCAGAGCCTCTATCATGAACTGCTTCATATGAGCATCCATATCCAAAGCCTGCCGAATCCGATCAGCCAGGTCATATTGGACTTCAGTCCAATTCAGAACTGCTTCAGCACTTGATTGTCTATCCACACAAACAATCTCCAACGCCTCCAACTCCCGCACTAACCGCTCATCATGCACCGATAGCCAATTGGCTTGAGCTGGGGCTCGGCGACTCAGCGCATCCGCAACCGCATTCCCTTTGCCAGGCACGTAGTGGATCTTGAATGTATAGTCCCCCAGGAACTCCATCCATCTACGCTGTCGCATATTCAGATCCTTCTGATCAATAAGATACTTCAGGCTCTTGTGATCGGTGTAGATATCAATCTTCACACCGTATAAATAGTGTCTCCACAGCTTCAAGGCAAAAATCACGGCCGCTAACTCCAAGTCATGGACCGGATAATTCCTCTCGTGCACTTTCAGCTGTCTCGAGCCATAAGCTATCACGCTTCCGTGCTGTAGTAGCACGCAACCCAAACCGCTGCCCGAAGCATCGCTATATATCTCATTGCCTTCGGTCCCAACCGGCGAACTCAGCACAGGCGCCGTGGTCAACCGACACTTCAACTCCTCAAAAGCACGCGCGCACTCCGGCGTCCAAACGAACTTATGCTCCTTCCTCGTCAAAGTAGTGAGAGGTAACGCTAACCGCGAGAAGTTCTCTACGAAGCGCCTATAATAGCCGGCAAGCCCCAAAAAGCTCCGGACTTCTGCTACCGTAGCAAGCTCAGGCCACTCCCGTATCGCAACAATCTTCGCCGGATCCACAGCAATACCCACTCCACTCACTATATGACCGAGGAACGCCACTGAGGATAGCCAAAACTCGCACTTCGAGAACTTGGCATACAACCGATTTCTCCTTAGCCTCTCCAAAACCAAATGAAGATGCTTGAAGTGATCTTCCTCACTTTGCGAGTACACCAAAATATCGTCGATGAAGACGATCACGAAATGGTCCAAGTACTTCCTGAACGTCCTGTTCATCAAATCCATGAACACTGACGGCGCATTAGTCAGCCCAAACGGCATGACTGTAAACTCATAATGCACGTATCTCGTACTAAACGCTGTCTTCGGGATATCACTCTCCCTTATCCGCAGCTGATAGTACCCAGCCTTCAGATCTAACTTCGAGTACACCGTCGACCCGACTAACTGATCAAAGAAATCATCAATCCGAGGGATCGGGTACTTGTTCTTCTCAGTCAGCTTGTTGAGCTCCCGATAATCAATACACAGCCTCAAGCTTCCGTCCTTCTTCTTAACAAAGAGGACCGGTGCGCTCCAAGGCGAAGAACTCAGGCGCACATACCCTTGCTCCAACAACTCTTGCAGTTGAACTTTCAGCTCCGCCATTTCCTTAGGCGCTAGCCGATACGGCGATCGTGACACAGGCTTTGCACCTGGCACTAGCTCGATCATAAAATCTATCTCCCGCTGAGGCGGGGCTCCAGGAAGATCTGCGGGGAACACATCAGGGTATTCCGATACCACTGAAATACAATCCAAAGCGGGCTTCGGCTTTGCAACCTCCACTAGTGTAAAGAACAGTTCTGCTCCAGCACGAACCGCCTTCACCACCTGAAGAGCAGACATCAATGTCTTGCTCGACCCCTTTAAGCCCGTAAAAGTCGTATCACGACTTGCTCCCAGCTTGACTTCCTTGCTACCGCAATCTATATGGGCCTGCTGCTCCGAGAGCTAGTCCATGCCAAATATGACGTCGAACTCCACTAACGGAAGTAAAGACGCTCGCAGGTCGAACTCCTGCTCCCCAATACGAATCTTAACATCGCAGATCCTATCCGCTCGCATCGAACACCCATTGGGCAACAACACATCCAACTTGTCCTTCGCCATCGAAGAAGGGGCTCCGATGCGTGATACAAATCCTTCGGACAAGAAGGAGTGTGAAGCTCCCGTATCGAAGAGTGCTCGTGCCGGATTTTCACAAATCAATACAAATCCTAAACAAGTAGTGGTAAGGTAACATGTGCATAACAAGTATTTAAAGAAATTGACTTGCTATAAATTAAACCGTACCTGTCACCACATCAGCTTGTTTAATGGCCTCATGTTGGCCAAGATTGTAAACCCTTGGTTGGGCCGGAGCATAATGGGATGCGGTCGACTCCACCGCCTTTCCCTTCTCTTCATATGTAGCTCCTGGCCTTCTCTCGGACTTAGGACGTCTGCTCCAACAATCACGGGCAAAATGCCCCGTCTTTCCAAATGTAAAACACGCACCCGGGGTCCGACCCGTAGTCGCCCCAGAAGCGCCAGAAGGAGCTGGACCCGAAGTCCTATGCTTCTTGAAAGACCTCCGATAGCCGGACTTTGAAGTAGTAGGCACTTTGTATTCAGATTTCTTCTCACCCAAGCTTTTCTTCGCTTGTACATTTTTCATGTCCTTCTCCAAGGACCGGGCAGTATTGACCAAGGTTAAGAAACCCTGCATCATCGACCCCGACAGTAGTAGTCTCAACTCATCTCTCAATCCTTCATAGAAACGATTAGTCTTGCGCTCCTCATCCATGATGGTGGAGCTAGCATAACGACTCAGACGAGTAAACTCGTGGAGATATTCATCCACGCTCCTCTCACCCTGAACCAACCTCAGAAATTCGTTCTCCATCGAAATCCTCTGAGTAGAAGGGAGGTATCTTGCTAAGAACAATCCCGAGAACTCTTCCATCGGAACGTCTATCAGTTGTCTACCTCTCAAATGATGCTGCTCCAATCCTTCCCACCACATCCTCGCTTCACCGTCCAGCAGGAACGTAGCGATGGTGGACATTTGCCACTCCTCCGTCTCCGTCGCTGTCACGACTCTCTTCACCCTGGAGAGCCAGTCTTCAGCCTGAGATGGGGTTCCCAACCCCGAGAATAACAGAGGGTTAAAGCTCATTACATGCTTCAGCTGCCACTCAGTTGCCCTCCTTGGCGCCACCGGTTCCACAACCACTTGCTCCACCCTCCTCGGCTCAGCCTCTTGAAGAGGTACTTGCTCCATCACGGGAGCGGGCTGCTGCGCTTGCCTTCCAGGCTGCGCATTAATCACGGCCAACACCGCTTCAGCCACCAATCGTATGTTCTCCGCCGACAGAGGTGTTGCGGGAGCAACATCCGGTGCATTACTAGCCTCAGAAACTCGGCGTTCTGACGTCCCAACACCACTTCTGGTCACCTATAGTGGTACAAAACACCGTTAAGCGACCAAATAGTATTGCAAACAACAATTATAGGAACACGCAGGTTCCTCAAACACGAGTATTTTCATTCCTAAGTGGACATTCATGGGTTCTTTTACCATTATAACGATGACACACACAATGTGCTCACCACCCCTTAAAAAGAATTCGCCCACGAATTCACTTTAAGCCCGACCAAAACCAGTAGTCTGATACCAAATTGTAACACCCCCTATCCGTCGCATAGCATATAGCAGTAGGTCCGGCCGGGGCCCGACGCCATATACCACAGACAGACCGGGTGGTTACTTATGGAAACCATCCAACCAATATCAACGTCCTACACAGAGAATTCTAGCGGAAGTAGTTTATAAAAGTTGTACACAAGAACCCAACATCGAAGCACGAATGTCCACTAATACAAAATAGGAATGTTATACAAAATACTCAAAACAAGCCTTAAGGCCTTACAAAATGTTTCACTTGAATATTTCATGTTTTACAAACCACGGCACGCAGGCCGATCATACATGAATAAAACAGTAAACACTTCCACTTGAGCCTTTGAGGGCCGGTTTCGCAAAAAGGGCTTTAGCCAGCTATTGACCGCTTGGTCCAGCAGCACCTGCAAGCAACAAACCATCGCACGGTGGCAAAACAAGGCAACGGTCAGCAATGCTGACCAAATTATAATGATCCCACCCCCAACTCGGGGCGGCGATGCTCCTTCCCTGCATTTCATTAGCATAAGCGAGCAATTTATAACAATAGCCATTACATCACAGACTTTGGCTCGCTCGGCCACATGCCCCGTGCACTCAGGGCACATTCTCGGTGAACCGGTCGATGTCACGTCAATTAAAGCCATTAACATTCCGGACTCACCACCGCCACTTAGACGGCCAAACCTACGAGCAATTTGCCTTCCTGGCCTGGGTCACGACAATTTAAGCCATTGACCGCCGAAGACCCTACTCTATGCCAACGGTAAGTGTCACATGCCTTTAGGTCTCTTTAACCGAACGACATAAAGCGGGTACGGTTCCATCTAACCCGTGCTCACATCGCAACGACAATTTAAGCCATTTGCGCGGCTCAAACTTCCACCGAGTCCCATTCTATCACAAGTCACATAACCCGGTTATGTGCAAGTTGGCTCTCAGGCCACCAAGTTGGCAAGATCTCGTATCCGCCCAGTTTTCCGGGTGCACCTTTGGGTTAGTCCCCAAGGCTCCCTGCTGCAATCTACCGCGTAGAAAACCCGAAAAACAACCAATAGCACGGAGTCTTTTCCGGCCTTATGCAATGCAACATCACCGATCCAGACTAACATGTCCGGGTAGGCTTCACACATCATGCCTATGTCCGTTCTCGCATACGGACTATAAACAACGGGGACTTCAAATATCTACCCGAAGGAACGCCTCCAACTCTCCGCAAACTCGCGAGAGCGGGCTTCCTATGCTAGGAAAGAGAGCTATTCATGCTCAAGATGAGGAACGTTACCCTTGAGTTCCTCTTTGGCGCCATTGAAAAGTAATCGGATGGAAATCACCGCACTTGCGTTGCCTCCATGGATCCGGAGTCGGCTTGCGATTCGGAGCTCCGAAGCTCCTCCAATGGCGGATCTAGCTCCTTCTTCTTCCCTTAGCTCTCCTCTCTCTCCAAGGATTTAGAAAGAGAACAAGTGAAGAAAAGTAAGGGTTTTCTATGTCAAAACCCGGGTATATCCCTTCAGGAACAACCCCCAGCCGTTGGATCTTCAGTCAAAGAAATGAACGGCTTCGATTCGGGACTGAAATGCCCAATCTGGGCCGAACACGGCCTGGCACACGCCCGTGTCCAGGGCCGTGTGCCGCATTCGCCATCAAAATCGAATCACTTGGAACCTCACACGGGTATCGAATAAGCCCGTGTTCGAGCTGACACGCCCATGTTCCACCTTACACGGCCGTGTGGCCGGACGTGTACCCATGATTTTTCCCCATTTTCAACCCGAGCACTGCACGGGTTCTAGGACACGCCCGTGTCCTTGCCCGTGTCATCTTGACACGCCTGGGCCCCAGGCTGTGTACACGGGACACTTCGTCGAGTGAATATCGATGACTTGATGACACGGCCTTGGACACGCCCGTGTCCTAGGCCGTGTGCCTTGTCTCGACGATCGTCGAGTGAATCTCGACGACTCCCCGGGACGATCGTCGACACGGGTCGACACGCCCTGCAACACGCCCGAATCGCAGGCCGTGTGCCCATTCTCGACGAATCGTCGAGTAAAACTCGACGACTTCGCGACTAAGTGTCCACACGGGTCGACACGCCCGTGTCGCAGGCCGTGTGCCCACTCTCGACGAATCGTCGAGTCAATCTCGACGTCTTCGCGGCTAAGTGTCGACACACGCTTGACACGCCCTGGGACACGCCCGTGTCCCAGGCCGTGTGCCTGCTGCCAGAACCCAAACTTGCCCAAAACGTCCCCCTTTGCTCCTTTGAGTTTCGGGGCGTTACATGGGGCATGACCACTTGGACTCACCTGCAAAACAGATTAGTTGACCTTAGAACCCAAAGAATTCTTGGGTCCTTGGTGCTGGTTAGTTTGTCTCTTAACAAAGCTACCTGTAGATCTTTCAACAGGTAGTTTGCTACTCATCTTGGCACTAGAATTGTGCCAACAGTCTATGGCAAAGTGGCCTACCTTGCCACAGCACCAGCACTCAAATCTATTGTACCTTTGCTTAGGTACAATGCTAGCTGTTCTATCTACAGCAGACTTGTTGAGTACTGGGGCTTTGCCCTTAGACTTGGACTAAACAGTCCTAGCAGGTTTAGTAAACCCCAGTCCAGTTTTACCTTTTTGATGTACAAATTCATCAATTAAAGGTAGAACAGACTTTGGTTTAGAAAACTTTGCAACAATGTCTCTCTCCTTCTGAAGACTAATCTCCAGATTTCTGATTTGATCATTCTTGAATGTTATAGTTCCCATCTGAATAGCAGTTATGTTCTTCAGTCTAGCTATTTCATTTAACTTTTGATCAATCAGCTTATCAAAATCAGTTGCAGCCACTTTGAGACTTGCAATCTCCTTAGCCTAACTCTTGCCCAAGGATTTGCTTTTCTTAAATGCTTGCAACAAAACTCTATATTCATCAATAAACTGATGAATATCCCCTTCAGATTCAGATCCACTAGCATCACTTGATGCTGATGTAACTGAATCTGAACTAGCACTAGAAATTGAACTTAAAGAACAATTTTGTACCTTACTTGGTCCAGGCTGATCCTGGATTCTGTCACCTTCTATTAAGGCCATCAGTCCTTGGCACTGAGTGTCCTCTTGCTCATATATAGAGTTCATTAGCTGGATGAACTCCTCTTCCTCTTCTTCAGCAAACAGTCCTATGTATGCTTCAACTTCTGACTCAGTTTTTGAAGATGATATGTCTGACAGGCTTTTGTCCTTCTTGGATACAAAAGACCTTTCCTTCTTGCCCTTGAATTGAGTCTTTTTCTTATCAGTAGATTCTTTCCTCTTCTCTAGACAGTCAGCAATAACATGTCCTTGTTTGTTACAACAATAATAAACTATCTTTGAAGATGTAGTTCTACTTGTCTTGGGCTTTCTCCTGTCATTCTTTGATGACTTCTGTGAAGTGGATGGCTTAGTCCTCCACTGTTTCTTCTTTAGGAACTTCTGAAAGTGTCTTGTGAAAGCTGCAAAGTTCTCATCACTCTCACTGCTTTCAGACTTTCTGCTTTCTGAATCATCTGACTCAGGCTCAGCCACTTTTGGAGGTGGAGATGGAGACTTACTTTTGTATTTCTTGGTGGCTTCTGTCTTGAATGCCACTGCTCTTTCTTTATACTCACTTCTTGTAGTCTTCTCCTCCTCCTTCCTTTCCATCAACTGCATCTCATAGGATAACAGTTTTCCAAACAATGTTGGAGGAGGGATATCTGCTAACTTGGCCATTTCCCTTATGACACAGATCTTGGTGTCCCAATCCTTTGTTAGAGACCTCAAGAACTTGTCATTCAGCTCATAATTACTGAAATCTCTTCCATAGGACATTAACTCATTAACTATCCTATAGAATTTCTTATAGCATTCTATTATGCTATCAGACCTACCTTGCCTGAAACTTTCATATTCTTGGTTTAACAAAGACTTTCTGTCCTGTCTCACTTCTTCTGAACCCTCCATATACACTATAAGAGTATCCCACATCTCCTTTGATGTCTTACAGTGTATCAAGTTCTGAAACGTAGCATCATCTATGGAACTCACAATGATATTCTGAGCCCTCTTGTCCATGGTGGCCAGAATAATCTCATCTTTTGTCATTTCAGAAAAGTCTTTAGGTGTTCTCTGATTTGCATCTAAGACTGAAACCTTCATAGGCACATATGACCCTTCTTTAGTTGTGATATATATTCTAGGGTCTGAGGCTTCCATAAATAGTCTCACCCTTTCTTTCCAGATGCCAAAAATCTCTTTTCTGCAAATGTGCAACTTCATGGATCCAAGTTCCTTATGATTCTCTGTTGAACCCATTTTCTTGATTTTCTTGATTCTGTACTTTACTTATTCTGAATCTGCCAACAAGATCTACTCAGACAGTTATGTCCTTTTTGAGTAACCTCCCTCTGATACCACTTGAAAGAAATTGTACCTAATCACCTAGAGGGGGGGGGGGGTGGGGTGAATAGGTGACTAAATCTTTTTTAAACTTTTATGCAGATTGCAGATAATATCACAGATTTATAATTACTTCTTCACAGCAAACAATCAGCAATCACAGAATAAATATGCACACAGTAAACACACAGATTTATAGTGGTTCCCCAAGGTTTGAGTACATCCACTTTCCCCCTTCGCCTATCTAGTAGTGTACTAGATTCAGCCAAACTCCTCCACTATTCCTCAGATCCTCAGATCTTACACTCAGAACCCCAAATGGTTCCTACAGCTCAGGCCCAAGGCCCTACAACTCAGTCTTCTCCAAAGACCTACACTCAGTCTCCACCAAAGCCTACACTCAGCCACAAGGCCTACACTCAGCCACAACAGGCCTACACTCAGAGAAATAGATCTCCTACACTCAGGCACACAGGCCCTACCACTCAGCCTTTATAATTACAGGCTTACAACTCAGATCCCTAAGGATCCTACAAGAAATTTAGAATATAAAGTATATACCTACAACTCAGAAAAAGAGAGATGAGTTGACAGGTTCTTGATGAGTTCTTGAATGAACTCTGCTGAGATCAACCTCACGTGGTTTTCTTCAAAGCTTCTTGAATGTAGAACACAATAGGATTGATTCTCTGCAGCTGATCTTCAATCACTGCAACTTAAGATTCATAACTAGGTCTGAACTCTTCTTCACAGTCTGCTTCCAACGGCTGTCTTCTTGTAAGGAGCTCTCTCTCCAACTACTTGGATCTTCACTTGAAGGTCTTCAATGAATTGCTTTTCAACTACTTTGCATCTGTTGAATGTATAAGCCTTTATATAGACTTTCTTCATGGTGACCGGCTGATCCGGTTTCTGACAGCTTTTTGACAACTCTGACAATTGCAGTAGACCGGCTGGATTGGCAGCTGTCATGTCATCCAGTCACTTCTTGAAATATCTGTAACTGTATGAAAGTGTCGAGACAGTCTGTCTTTAAGTGTCGACACTTATAGACCAAGTGTCGACACAAGTAGACTAAGTGTCGACACTAGCCTTCAAGGTGTCGACACAACTCCTTGTGTTGTAGAATTTATATCTCGACACTGCTTCTACATCATGTGTCGACACTGATATTGTGTGTCGACACAGCTTCTTGTTCTTCAGTACTTAGTTGAATTCTTGTAAGTGTCGACATAACTCCTTTGTGTCGACACATCTTCTTGTGTTGAACTTGTTCAGTGTCGACACATCTTCTTGGTGTCGACACATACCTTCTGTGTTGATACTTGCTGAGTGTCGACAAAACTCCTTGTGTCGACACATTCTTCTTCTGTTGAGACTTTGGCTGAGTGTCGACACATCTCCTTTGTGTCAACACTTGTACTTAGAATTTTTGTTGAACTTTGCTGAGTGTCGACACAGCCTCCTAGTGTCGACACTTTCTTCATGTGTTGAGTCTTCTGTTGTGTGTCGACACATTCTTCATTGTGTCGACACTTTCTTCATGTGTTGAGTCTTCTGCTGTGTGTCGACACATTCTTCATTATGTCGACACTTATACTTGGACTCTGTTGAAATTTGCTGAGTGTCGACACAGCCTCCAAGTGTCGACACTTTTTGATGTAGACACAGTTCCTCTGCGTGTCGACACTGCTTCTAAGTGTCGACACAGCTTCACTGGACTTCTCTTCATTGAGTGTCGACACAAACTGTATGTGTCGACACTTTCTGTCTGGTGTCGACTCTGCATCCCTGGTGTCGACACAATTACTCCAAGTGTCGACACTGCTTCTCTGGGTGTCGACACAAGTCTTCTTAAGTGTCGACACTTTCCTTTTGGGTGTCGACACATGGACTTAGAAACTTTTCAGCTTTCCCTGCAAATACTTAACCTGCACAAGGCAACTCAAAATACATCAAATACATTTTGATGTATATCATTGAGTAGGGTGAGGCTTCTTCAAATCAGGTACATTTAAACCAATGTACCCAACAGTAGTCTAGGTAGAAAATGATGCACCTGCGTTATCATAGATGATTATTCACGTTATTGTTGGACGATCTTCCTTATAAATAAATCTGACACCTTTAGCGAATTCTCAAATCTTTGCACGCAACATCAAAATGAGAAGGAGATAAGAATAAAATGTATTTGAACAGATCATGGAGGAGAGTTTGAGAATGAGGAATTCTCAAACTTGTGTGACACCTTAGGAATTAAGCACGAATTCTCTGCCCCTTGCACTGCACAACAGAACGGGGTTGTAGAAAGAAAGAACCGTACTATTCAAGAATTACCCTGCATAATTCTCGTCGAGTTCGGCTTACCACGATCTTTCTGGGCTGAAGCGGTTATCCCGGCAAGCTACGTGATGAACTGAGTCATTCTTAGCCCACTTTAAAGCAAACTCCATACGAGCTGTATTTCGAAAAGAAACCCTCTGTGTCGTACTTTTGGGTCTTTGGTTGCCCGTGCTACATTCTAAACACTAAGTACCACCTAGCAAAATTTGAAGAAAAATCTGATCTAGGTACCTTCTTAGGATACTCGAGCAAGATTCGGGCGTATAAGATCTACAATAAGAGGAGCTTAGTTGTTGAAGAATCGGCAAATGTGCATTTTGATGAAAATTTCCCAACTAACGAGCCCAAGCCGAATGAAGAGGAGGTTGATGAGAGTGTACCGATAAAGGAGAAGGGTGAAGAGATAGTTATGGCAAGTGAAACCCCAACAATTGTACAAGGATATCGGCCTCCTAGTAACTTAAATTTTTCAAAGCAAAATCCACGTGAACTAGTCATAGGAGAGCCATCTCATTGAGTTAGAACTCGGTCTATACTTCATGAATTATTTTCAAACTTATGTTTCCTATTTGATATTGAACCCAAGAACGTCTCAGAAACCTTAAAAGATCAATCATGGTTCTTGGCTATGAATGAGGAGCTAAGCCAATACAAGCGAAGTAAGGTGTGGGTTTTAGTGGTGCGTCCAGATAATCATTCAGTCATAGGATTAAAATAGGTTTTCAAAAATAAACTTGATGGTTGGTCTAGTATAATAAGAAATAAAGCTAAGTTGGTGGCTCAAGTGTATTCTTAGAAAGAGGGGTGGATTTTGAGGAGTCATTTGCCCCGGTTGCTCGTCTCTAGTCCATATGCACGTTGTTGGTGTTCGCAAGTTATAAGCGAATTATATTGTACTGAATGGACGTTAAGAGTGCTTTCTTAAACATATATATTAAGGAAGAGGTTTTTGTCGAGCAACCACCCAGTTTTATGAATGTCACGTACACAAACCACGTGTACAAGTTGGTGAAAGCTTTGTACGGACTGAAGCAGGCACCCCATGCTTGGTATGATAGGCTCAACACCTTTCTCTTCGATCATGGCTTTAGGATGGGTAGTGTAGACACCACTATATTTGTAAAGAACGAGCATTCAGATCTAATTATACTACAAATCAACGTGTATGATATCATTTTTGGGGCCACGAATGAAAAGTTGTGTGAGGAAATTGTCACCCTAATGAAATCCAAATTCGAAATGAGCCTAGTGTCTTAGGATTTCAGATTTCTCAATGCAAAGATGGTATTATTATAAGTCAATCAAAATATATCAAAGATATACTTGTGCGTTTTGGGTATGAAAATCGGAAACAAGTCAAAACTCCTATGAGTGCGTCTCTCGAATTAGGGAAGGATGAGAATGGGATTTCGGTTGATCAAACCGTGTTTAGAGGTATGATAGGGTCATTGCTTTACTTGAGTGCCTCTAAGGACCGATATAACATTTGCGGTGTGTCAAAGCGCTACATATCAAGTCGACACTAAGGAGTCAAACTTGAAAGCCGCAAAGCACATTTTTAGGTATCTGATTGGCACACAAAACTGTGGGCTCTGGTACCCACACACCACTGATTTCACACTTCACGGGTACTCAGACTCAGAATATGCCAGATGTTCACTTCATCGAAAGAGCACGAGTGGTACGTATCACTTCCTAGGCCCTGCATTAGTTTCCTGGTCAAGTAGAAAATAGAAATCTGTTGCACTTTCTACCGTTGAAGCCGAATATATTGCCTTAGGAAGTTGTTGCGTACAAGCACTATGGATGCCACAAACATTGGAGGACTTTGGCACAGTCTTTAAGAATGTGAATCTTCGGTGCGACAACAAGAGTGCTATAGACTTGACGAACAATCCAGTGCATCATTCAAGGTCAAAACATATAGACGTACGCCACCATTTCATTCGAGATTGATGGTTAAAACTCCAAAAATTAATGGTTTAAAACATGCGGCGCCCCGGGTAGTTTATTTTAGAAAGGGGATGTTTTATTTAGGAAGACGGGGCGCACAGATTTATTTGGATATAAAATACTTGAAATCGAGTTTTAACGAAATGAGGCATGTGCACCTATCGCGTGTAGTACAGGATATTCCGTTGAGGAATATCGGTGTCGTATTATTCTCAGGGACGTGTTGATTATTTTTACTCTTCCCTAGAGTGACCTATTATTCTATCGAACATAACTTGTCGGGTTATTATTTATATATATATATATAAATAGAAAATAAACATTAAAAAAGAGACGATGAAGAAATAGTGTGATGGTACCAAATTGAATTTGAACTAAAAGAATTTTTAGTAAAAAGAGATCCTAAATTTCAAATTAATTAAGTCGGAGACTTAGCCGTGGAGGTTCCACAAAAATGAGCTCACCTATCTCTAGGACTATCACTCACCTGAACATTAATACTATTCGACCGGGCACCCATCCAATGAAGGATTTCTCTTAATGCCCGCATTACGCTAAGAACCCCACTATTGGATGGGGAACCCAATCCGGTAGAATTCTGCACCTCTTCTCTCGAGGGTTAGTGCGGAACTCCCTTTACCCAGTGGTGATCAGTCCATACGCACGGCCTCTCAGCTAGCTAGTGTATGGACTACGAAAATAAAGGCCACACATCGATATGTGGTTCTACTCGTCATAAACCCGTGTAAACCTTAAGTAATTTAATTAACGAGAAAGAGGACATTTAATTATTTAAAGCGATTTTATCTGTCTCAATGCTCTTCGATACTGAGGGATAAGAGCAGTTAGCCACACATCGGAATGCGGACGGCTTGTGGAAAGGAATGCAGAATTGAAAATGCAAGTCCTGCTCAAACGAGTAGGCGGGAAATGAAAGCAGAAAATGAAAGCAGTAAATGAAAGTAGTATAGGAAAGCAGTAAAATAAAAGCAGTAAAATGCAAGTACTACTCAAATGAGTAGGCGGGAAATGAAAGCGATAAAATTTGAGCCCTACTCAAATAAGTAGGCGGGAAATGAAAGCATTAAAATTGACAAGTCCTACTCAAACGAGTAGGCGGGAAATGACAAGTCCTACTCAAACGAGTAGGCGGGAAATTAAAGCTGAAAATACAAGTCCTAGTCAAACAAGTAGGCGGGAAATGATAAGTCCTACTCAAATGAGTATGCGGGAAATTAAAGCGATACCTACTCAAATGAGTAGGAGGAAATAGATGCACACACGCCCACACTCTACATAAAATATGACACACACACTCTACTTAAATAAAATCTAACTTATACACTCACGCACACAAGCGAAAACAAGAAAAACAAAGTGACTGAAAAATTAAAACTACTATATTTTTACCGTTAGAACATGTTAAAAATGCATAAAAAGAAGAAATAAAAATTAAAGGAGCAAAATGGTTTTCAAATAAAAGAGAAAATAAAAGTGTTCGAAAATTAAAAATAACGACTTATTCATTGTTATAGCTTTATAAAAGTGCATAAAAAGTGGAAATAAAAGTTAACAGATCAAAAGTTTACGAAATAAGAAGTAAAAATAAATTAGATAAAAATAAAAACACTTTAAAAAACTCTTTTATAAACCTATAAGAATGAATACCAAGTGATTTAAAAAGCAAATAAAATAAAAAGGCTATGTAAAATGAAGAACCAAAGGATAAACTTAGCAAATTACTCTCATACACACACACCCATATAAAAGAACAAAAATAAAGATAAAATAAATAAATAAGATTGCTTAAAGAGGGGGCACTCAGATGCATTCCAAAACCATATAAAGGGAGAAGAAAAACACATATTTCATTAAGTTGAAAAGGAGTTGCATAAAAATAAAACATACACTAAGGTGAGGGGTAGAAAATTCCCTTACATAGCCTAGAAAGCATGTAAACAACACCTTCCCTAAGTAAATGGTTCAAAAAAAAAACAGAATAAGCGATCTTACGTCAAATTTAAATTTATAAGCAAAAAATTCAGATTACACGCCCTAGGTCACGGGCGTGTAGGGGGCGTGTCTATACTGTAGCTGAGTTGATGCTGAACATTTATTGCTGGGTTGACTTTGGGGTTGTACACGTGGAATTCACGGGCGTGACCCTGCTATCACAGGCATGTATGGGAAGCATGTTGGGGAGGTTTATCTGGGGAAGACATCGTGTCATTTAGTCAAGGATAGGTGGATTGGTAACGATCGTGTCGAATATTGACACGGGCATGACAGGAAGCATTAAATGGCGATGGCGTTGAGTGGAGATGGCGTTGAGTGGCGATGGCGTCGAGTGGTTGGCTGGTGTTGAGTGGTTGGCATCGAGTGGTTGGCTGGCATTGAGTGGAGATGGCATTGAGTGGCGATGGCATCCAGTGGTTGGCTGGCGTCGAGTGGTTTGCTGGCATCAAGTGGTTGGCGTCGAGCGGCGATGGCGTCGAGTGTGTGTCACAAGCTGGACACGGGCATGTCGAGGAGGGACACGGGCGTGTCGGGTAGTTCGACGAATGTCGAACGCCGATTGTCGAGCTGGCGGCAACATCTCTTGGAATCAAAGTCACACTCCCAGGTCACAGGCGTAACCGGGAAGTACACGGGTGTGTACTTTGAAATTTTGACAGTTTTATGAAAATTTCTGAAAAATAAAATAAAATAAGTTAGAAAATATATACAAAAAAGAAGCATTTTATTAAAGAAAAATAACTAAAAATAACAAAAATAAACAAAAATTACTTAAATAAACTACGTAAAAATACGTATATTTATAACTTATCAAATATCCCGATACCTAAGTTTTTGCTATTCCAGACCAAAAGTTGGAGATAAACTTACAAGGAATTAAACAAATTCTAAGTTTAGCTACCGCTTGAATTAATTGAAAGAAAGATCAAAATAATTATCTGGGGAATAAGAGTTAAGTCCTAAATTATGATAAAAATTTAAATAGAGGAAGAGTTTCAGCTAAAAAATTCTCGATATAATCAAATAGAATGAAATAATTTTATTTGTTAGGTTAACAAAAGTAGATTGAAATTATAAAAACTTTAGCTTATAAGAATTAATAGAAATAATGGAATTTAAAAATTAAGCTCCCAAAAAGATTTTAAATTAAATCTAGAATCATTTGAAATTGGCGGAGGGGGACGTTGTGTTTTATGAAGAGGGCTTTGATTTAGAGGTGAGCTATATTGTTTTCGCTCGAACCTCTAATGAAATTTTTGGTTTGAATGTGGATGTTTAGGAAAATGAAATCTTATTTCCATAACATATAATATTTTTTTGAACCACTTCATATAACCCAATGTATATGTATAGGAGTAATGAATTTTATCCTCTTACTGCATAACATATAATCTTTTCAAATATTGGATGTTTATGTTTACGAAATGAAATCTTATTCTCATTGAAATAAGTTCTTTTAAAGATCAAAATCATGCCAAGTAAGACAAGAAAAAAGAGAGGAGATAGGTTTTTTTTTCGGAAAGTAAAATAGATGTAATAAAACATTTTTGAGAGCAACATATATAAATTGAATGTTCCTATATTTTAAAAAAAAGCTTGGAGTAAACATAATTGAAATCTATGGTTGTTATTTTATAACAAAATGAATGTGCAACTATTTAGATAAGTTAGAAGTAATACTGAAAACTAGTCCCTTATCTAAAATAAAAAAGCATACGAAATTCTTTAAAACTTAATCTCAGATATCTAAATCTATTGATCTCCAATTAATAAACGAATAATAAACAAAGAATTAATAAAATTCGCTTATAAATAAACTTGCAACTAATTTTTTGGAGACCGAAAAGGGGTTAAGAATGAGATATTCAATTTATTTGTTTCATAATAAACAAAATATTTGGGATTTTTGTATATTTTTTATCTACTTTTTTGTATTTTTGATTTATTATCTTTTTGGATTTTTTAGAGTTATTCACTTTTTAGGATTTTTGGATTTCTAAATATTTTTTGATTTTTTACTTTTTATCAAATTATTTACAAGAAAGGGGAGAGAAAGAGATGTTAATTATAAAGAAGAGAGTGGGAAAGAGAATATATTTTTTTACAGAAAGATTTAAAAAGTAAAAATAATTTTATTTTTATTTATGTTTTATAAGTTTTTTTGAAATTTTTGTATTTTATGATTTTTTTTATGATTTTTTGATTGTAAGAACAAGCAAAAAATTTTTGAAGTTTTTAAATTTTTTTACATTTTTTTGTTATTTTTGATTTGGTGTAGAAAATATAAGTGCGAAAAAAATGTGAGGAACGAAAATACCCCCACACTTAGATTCAACATTGTCCCCAATGTTGCAAGATAAGCATGAGGAATAAAAATATATAAAATATAGTATTTACAAAAATAAAGATGGAGGGTAGAAACTTTCCTGAGATGAGCTCGGGGAGGCACATTTGAAACCTTGCATGATTAATAACAAAAAGCAGAAAGATGACATAAAAACGAAAAAGGTAAACTCGGCCAAAAGTATGCGGGTGGTAGAGGGGCAAGTGTGGGTGTAACTCCGTATTGAACTAACATCTTAACCAATTGGGCGTTATATAAATGCAATCCCCTAGCACTTAGAAAAGCATGCAGCGCGCCAAAGAGGAAAAATAGAGTTATATTATTTAATAATAAAAAAGTTTATATTTATTTCAAGTGTTTTTTTGCTAAATTTTTTGTGGTTTTGAAAAAAATAAAACAAATTAAAACAAAACATATATACGAGAATTTATTTTTTGGTTTTTAGGTGGGGATTTTTTGCTATAGATATATACATGTTTAATAACAAATTATTATATATATATTTTAAGTAGTTTTTTATTTTTTAGTTGCTGTTTCGGTAGGTTTTTTAGCTTTTTTGGTTTTTTTGTTTTGGTTTTTCCTAGGTCTTTAGTTGTTTAGATTTTTAGATTTTTTTTGTTTTTTAGTTTTTTAGATTTTGTATTTTTTTACGTTTTTACTTTTTATAATTTTTAGTTTTACTTTTTCGATTTTTGGGTTTTAGATTTTTTAGATTTTTTAGTTTGTAGAGTTTTTTGGTTTTTGAGTTTTTATATTTTTTGGTTTTTATAGAGAAATATATGAAATATTAATATAACTTTTTATGTTTTTTTGGGCGTGTTTTTGTTTATGTTTTTTAAGTAATTTTTTTATTAATATTAATATTATTATTATTATTAATTTTTCTGTTGGTCAATTTTTTTTGTTATATATAAAAATAGGTAAAAGTAATAGTTTTCCAGAGTTCGAAATAACAACACAAAAATTCCCCTGCAATGGCACCAAAAACTTGATGATTAAATCAAGTCCCCGGTAACAACGTCAAAAACTTGATGGTTAAAACTGCAAAAATTAATGGTTTAAAACACGTGGCTCCCCGGGCGGTTTATTTTAGAAAGAGGATGGTTTATTTAGGAAGACAGGACACGCGGATTTTTTTGGATATAAAATAGTTGAAACCGAATTTTAATGAAAGGAGGTAAATGCAACTATCTCGTGTAGTACAAGATATTCTGGTGAGGAATATGGGGGTCGTATTGTTCTCGGGGACGGGTTGATTTTTTTACTCTTCCCTGAAGGGAACTATTATTCTACCAAAAATAACTTGTCGGGTTATTATTTATATATATATAAACAGAAAATAAACATTAAAAATGAGCCGATGAAAAAATAGCATGACGGTACCAAATTGAATTTGAACTAAAAGAATTTTTAATAAAAAGAGATACTAAATTTTAAATTAATTAATGCGGAGACTTGGTCGTGGAGGTTTCACAAAAATGAACACACCTATCTCTAGGACTATCACTCACCTGAACATTAAGACTATTCGACCGGGCTCTCATCCGATGAAGAATTCCTCTTAATTCCTACATTGCGCTAAGAACCCCGCAATTGGGTGCGGAACCCAATCCGGTAGAATTTCGCGCCTCCTCTCTCGAGGGTTAGTGCTAAACTCTCTTTACCCAGGGATGATCGGTCCATACGCATGGCCTCTCGGCTAGCTAGCGTATGGACAATGAAAATAGAGCCCACGCATCGATATGTGGTTCTATGCCTCATAAACTCGGAGTAAACCTTAAGTAATTTAAATAACAAGAAAAGAGGATCTTAAATTTTTTAAAGCGATTTTATCTGTTTAATGCTCTTCGATAATGAGGGCTAAGAGCGGTTAGCAACTCATCGAAATCAGGACGGCTAGCGGAAAGAAATGCAGAATTGAAAATGCAAGTCCTACTCAAACTAGTAGGTGGGAAAAGAAAGAATAAAATGAAAGCAGTTAATAAAAGCAGTAAAAGAAAGCAGTAAAATACAAGTCCTACTCAAGCGAGTAGGCGGGAAATGAAACGATAAAATTGAAAGTCCTATTCAAACGAGTAGGCAGGAAATAAAAGCATTAAAACTGGCAAGTCCTACTCAAACGAGTAGGAGAGAAATGAGAAGTCCGACTCAAACGAGTAGGTGGGAAATTAAAGCTGAAAATACAAGTCCTACTCAAACGAGTAGGCGGGAAATGACAAGTCCAACTCAAATGAGTAGGCGGGAAATTAAAGCGAGTCCTACTCAAATGAGTAGGCGGAAATAGATGGACACACGCACACACTCTACATAAAATAAGACACACACACTCTACTTAAATAAAATCTAACTCATACACTCACGTACACAAGCGAAAATAAGAAAAATATTGTGACTGAAAATTTAAAACAACTATATTTTTACCGTTAAAACTTGTTAAAAATGCATAAAAAGAATAAATAAAAATTAAAGGAGCAAAACAGTTTTCAAATAAAAGCGAAAATAAATGTGTTCAAAAATAAAAATAACGACTTTTTCATTCTTATAGCTTTATAAAAGTGCATAAAAAGTGGAAATAAAAGTTAAAATGTCAAAAGTTTACGAAATAAAAGTAAAAACTAAGTTAGAGAAAACTAAAAACACTTTAAAAAACTCTTTTATAAACCTATAAGAATGAATACCAAGTGATTTAAAAAGCAAATAAACTAAAAAGGCTAAGTAAAATGAAGAATGAAAGGATAAATTTAACAAATTACTCTCACACACGCACACACCCATTTAAAAAACAAAAATAAAGAAAAAACAAATAAATAAGATTGCTTAAGGAGGGTGCACTCAGATGCATTCCAAAACCATATAAAGGGAGAAGAAAAACACATTTTTCATTAAGATGAAAAGGAGTGACATAAAAACTAAAACAAACACTAAGGTGAGGGGAAGAAAATTCCCTTACATAGCCTGGAAAGCATCTAAAAAGCACCTTCCCTAAGCAAAATGGTTCAAAAAAAAAATAGAACAAGTGATCTTACAACAAGGTTCTATTTATAAGCAAAAACTTTTAGATTACATGCCCTAGGATACGAGTATGACAGGAACCGTTAAATTGTGATGGCGTTGAGTGGCGATGGAGTTGAGTGGCGATGGCATCGAGTGGTTTGTTGTCGTTGAGTGTTTGGCATCGAGTGGTTGACTGACGTTGAGTGGAGATGGCGTTGAGTGGTGATGGGGTCTAGTGGTTGGCTAGCATCGAGTGGTTGGCTGGCGTAGAGTGGTTGGCATCGAGTGGCGATGGAGTCGAGTGTGTGTCACGGGCTGAACACGGGCGTATCAAGGCGGGAAATGGGTGTGTCGGGCAGTTCGACAAACGTCGAACGTCGATCATCGAGCTGGCGGCAACATCTCTTAGAATCAAAGTCACACGCCCAGTTCACGGGCATGACTGAGAAGTACACTGGTGTGTACTTTGAAATTTTGACATTTTTCTGAAAATTTTTGACAAATAAAATAAAATATGTTAGAAAATATATACAAAAAAGAAATATTTTATTAAAAAACTAATGAAAATAAATAAAAACAACATAAATAAACTACGTAAAAATACGTATATTTACAACTTAGCAGAGATCATATTAAAAAGAAAAATGTGTGAGTGAGCTTCACTGGAACATATGACCAATTAGCTGACATTTTCACAAAACCACTCCCAGATGCGCGTTTCTCGTTATTATGACTCGAGCTTGGTGTTTTGGATCTTTCGTCGTAGTTATTGTTTTGTTTTGCTTATGTACTTTTCGTTCGTTTCCTTTGTGTCTGTTTGTTCTTTTTTTAAAAAAACCAAAAACATGCTTTTGTTTTCTGTGTAATGTTTATATATTTTTGTGATGCTTAAAAAAAGAAAAAAAATCAAATAAAGTTATATATAAAACACAAAAAAAACTATTCTTGATTTATAATGCTAATGGGCTCACATGACTTTGACTTAGACCACACCGAATATGTACAATGTTTGAGTTCGGACTTTTAATATATGTAAACATTGTGCTCCGGTCATAGCGTGCCAAATCTATAGATGCTTAGCTATTGAGTGCGACAAGACGAGTTTGTGCTTGTTGACTATGCCTCTAAGTATGTGTGGGGATTTAGATAGGGGAATGACTTCACACGTTCCACACATCCCTAGATGAAGCATTCATGACAAATGCTATATTTACATGCTATAACTCATGACATTATACCTTAATACGTTAGAAATATTTTGAATAATCAATGTCACGATATATATGTGCTTATATAAAGATTAAAACTGTGGGCCAAATCTCTAGTGCTAAGGTCTTATGTATTTAAGTTAAAGTGTATTTATATAGGTAGATAGATTTCGATTGACTTGGGGCTCCTTGAACTCAAAAATATATATAGAAGTGATAGCTCAAAGCAAACTAAACAGAAAACTTTGAAAGCTATCAAATGTCATGTCAAGGGCCCCCCAAGTACCACTCATTCCTCCAGATAAGTATTTATGAGCATTGTGAGGATGAGCACCTTGGTTCAAGATTCATTTCGATCTTGTGCATAGACCCAAACCTAAGTTTAGTGCCCCTATTTCAAATCTCGGTATGACATAGATTGATATGTGACGTGATCATTCACTTTATTTCTCTTGTGTTTGCATTTTAAAAGATCAAGATAAAACATGTAACATATGCTATTTCTACTTGATGTTTTTCTCTCTGTTGATGCGACACTTACACGTCATTGCCCTATTTAACGCTTCCACGCATAAGCATTGGACTGAAACTACACTTTCTATTTTTAGCTCAATACATACTAGCACACGATTTACACTCATGACATTTACAATGTTGTCAATTTGATTAGATTCAAAACTCTCATAACATTGTATTCCTACTCATTGTGGGCTTAGTTTGGTTTGTGTTGTCCACTTCACATTAACTCTGATAAATGTTTTATCTATGTTTGTATAATCTGCTCCATTTTATGACCCATGTGCTACATATTCTCTAATTTGCGTTTCATTTTGGGTCACCCCTATGTTTATCATTTCTAACCATATTTTATGTGTGCGTTATCTGCTGTTTGTCCAATGCTCATCATATCTACTTTTCATCTTGCATGTCTAGTTGGCCCTGCCCACCCATGTTTGATATTATCATAGGGGGAGAATAGATTATTCATGAGTATGAGTCACTGGTTAGGAAGGGTTATGAAAGGTCACATGTAGGGGGAACATGTCAATAATATGTGCACATAGATAGGGGGTTCTTGTAGAACACATAGATAGGGGGAGCTTATATGTAACCTGTGACGTGATGTTAGCTTCTAACTCTTATTCTTTATATGCACTCTATCTTATTGTTATGTCTCATGAACGAGATTTGATATTATCAAAAAAAGCAGTTTGTTGGAACCGATGTTTCACATTCCCTATGTTTGAGAATATCAACTCTCAGGTTGTATTTGATCATGTCTTGTGTTGATAGAGTGTACAGGTTGACAGGTGCAAGAAAAGAAGAAGAAGAAGTCTCAAATGGATGCTAACGCCGAGCGATAATAGTTATCGTCGGGCGGTAGCTGTGAATTAATTGGACAGGGTACTAAGGAAACTACCCTGCCAAGCTAGCCCTAACTCACACGTTAATGCAATGAATTTTTTTCGCCAGCCTCCCAGGAAACTACCGCTAAGCGGTAGTGCTACCGTGCCACGCTAGTCTCTCGACGAGTAACTAGAAGCATTCCTCAAGTAACCGATCTACCGCCAGGCGATAGTTGTTACCGCTCCGCGCTAGCCTCTCGACGAAGGTCGAGAAGGATTCCACGACTAACCGACCTACCGCCAGGAGATAGTGGTTACCGCCCCGCCCTAGTCATTTCACTATAAGGATTCATCGGCTTACTGACCTACCACATGGCACTTGTAACGGCCCAGTTTAGAGCTCAGAGGCCCTACTGTACCCAACACCTAGGCCGGAGCAGCTTGTCTCGCCCCAAGGCTCGTTACAGGGCTGCAGCCCCGACACCCAAACGCATCCCCGACCTGTTTCTCAGCATCGTAGGTTTTTGAGTATGCCAGGTTTCGAACCGAGCACCTCCTTAACAAGGCACCTTCAACAGCCCTCATCACCAACTAAGCTGCAGCTCAGTTGGTGATGAGGGTGGTTGAAGGTGCCATGTTAAGGAGGTGCTGGGTTTGAAACCTGGTATGCTCAAAAACCTACCCTGCTGAGAAATAGGAAGGGGAGGGGTTTGGGTGCCTGAGCTGCAGCCCTGTAACGGGCCTTTGGGCGAAATAAGCTGCTCCGGCCCAGGTGTTGGGTGTGGTAGGGCCTCTGAGCTCTAAACTGGGTCGTTACATAAAAAGTGCACTTCTTATGTAAAGGCCCGGTTTAGAGCTCAGAGGCCCTACCGCACCCAACACCTGGGCCGGAGCAGCTTGTCTCCTCCAAATGCCCGTTACAGGGCTGCAGCCCAGGCACCCAAACCCATCCCCGACCTGTTTCTCAGCACGGTAGGTTTTTGAGCATGCCAGGTTTCGAACCCAGCACCTCCTTAACAAGGCACCACCAACATCCCAGTTGGTGATGAGGGTTGTTGAAGGTGCCTTGTTAAGGAGGTGCTGTGTTTGAAACCTGGCATGCTCAAAAACCTACCGTGCAAAGAAACAGGCCGGGGAGGGGTTTGGGTGCCTGGGCTGCAGCCCTGTAACGGGCCTTTGGTCGAGACAAGCTGCTCCGGCCCAGGTGTTGGGTGCGGTAGGTACTCTGAGCTCTAAACTGGGCCATTACTGCACTACCTTCTACCGCGGGCGCTAACTCTATGAAAAGGAAAAAATATTCATTTTGAAATATTATTCCAGATTTGGATGACAGCTGGCACAACAAGCATGCGAACCTTCTTCCTGGCGCTAATCTCACCACCTACGGTAACCTATTTTCATTAAGACGTATAAAAGGCTACCTTGGTTTCTATGCCTTAGTGATCTGAAAAAGAAAAAGACAGGAGTTCGTGTATTCTATAGTTCGGCCGCTCTTTCTTGCACTTCGTTCCAAAAGTCTCTGTCGAAGAAGAAGAAAGTCTTCTCCCTCTCGTCCGTGATCAAAAGACTCCGACAATCTAAGATCTACATCGAATACAATGAGCCTACCAGTTGCTAGCAAACGGAGATCTCAAGCACCGACTGCGGATAGCTCAACGGAGAAGTCGTCAAGAGGGAGAACTTCATCTTTTAGATTCTTTTCATCCGTATCTTTGAAATCATTCCTTTTTTGAATCTAGTGGTGAGGAAAATCGACTGGTAAGGGTCGTCGGAATCTAAGGAGGATTCCGTGGAAAATCATCCTAGGGATAGGGACGTCTACATCAGAGGATATAGCGGGGCTCTAAGACCCTTCCTTGCGTGGAGGTGAAGAGTGGGCTTGAGGACCTTTCGTGGAGGGAAAGGGGTAGAGCCAACCGGTCTGTGGAGCGTATGGGTATAGAAAACACATAAGTCTTTATTTAACATCACCTCCGATCTTCAGCGTCACGGAGATCACACTTTTGTAATCATCTAAAATAATTGTTATTATAATTCATGACACAGAACTCCAGTTTCTACTTTGATTAATTTTGTGATTGTTCTATTTTTGTTAAGTGAGTGTTTGTGTTGTGGAGCTTGCAAATGAACTTGCACAAGAAAACTAGTTTATAGACTTACCGCCGCACGTTAGATACCAAACTCCCCACAGTAGCTTCCATAACTCGATTTTCTGAGCAAAATAACTTTTAATTTCAGTTCTAGGGGAAAAACCTTATTCACCTCCCCCCCTCTAAAGTCGGCCACAAGATCTAACACTGTAGACCAGCATGTCACTGAGTACATGGCTATGATTGAGGGGCAGATTCAACTTGAAGTCCCTGCTCAAGGTCCAGTTTATGAAATAGGTTCTTCAGAGTCGGACAAGGGAACTATTGTTTCTGAGAACATGGGAACACAACATTCATCTGTATTTGAGATGGTTGATTCTGCTGCCAGGGAAGGTGTCAGTCCAATTCAATAACCAGCTCAAGTCACTGATGAAGCTACATCCACAGATCAGATGTCACTTCTCTTTCTAGCCCAGCTGAAAGGGTTATTGGAAGATCAAAGAAGAATCCTTGAGAATTTTTTTGATGATTCAATAAAGAATCTCAAAATTGAGTTAATAATTGAGATAAAATCCATAAGACTTGAGGTGAATCTGCTGAAGGTCCAAACTGTCAAAATTTTCACAAGAGCAGCTCCTGTTGTTGACTATACTACAAACAAATTGGATGAGATAAGAAATCTTCAAAACACAGTCCTAGAAAATCAAAACATCACTACTGGAAACATGCTGACAGTTCATAATGCTGACAAGGTATTTCGGGATGCACAAACGACCTTTCTTACCACTAAACTGGATGCCTGCACCAAACTTCTGGATGATCACATGCTGGAAGTCAAGAACCAGGTTACTGCAAGTGTAAATTACCTCGATGTGGAGTTGACCAAAGCCAATTCCTCCCAGACCAAGTCTATTACTAAAGAAGCTAAAAAGGGGGAGAAGGATGTCATCAGAACAAATACAAAAAATGTTGTATGGGTGGCAAATGTTATAAGAGGATTCTTTGGTTTGGATCAAGATCAGTATGACAACATCCCCATAGTCCCTGACCAAGTTTAACAGGCACTAAATCAGGGGCAGATGGCTCAACATGATGGTCTGTATGACATCCAATTTTATGATCAGAATGTAGAACAAGGTATTGTCTATCAGGATGATGCTTAGTACTTGCAGGAAAGTGCACGAGGGGCTGAATCTTCTATAGCTACAAACATTCCTACAATTCCTACATTCAGCCCCACTGTTGAGCAATTGGTAAGGGCAATGGGCAAATTTGTTGCTGAGGAGGAGGATGTTGCCAGGTTAAGCAAGAAAAGATTCAGGGAAGAAATGGAAGCAAGACCTGACTTTGAACAATGGAAACCTCAGTCCAGGAGAATCATTCTATCTGCTTGGGATGCATAATATTTGGCTAAGCCCAAATGCATTAAGTGATGAAGGTTCACTCAAAGCTCAATCAGTTAAGATACCCAAAGTGTATATTCGTTGACTATTGTCAACACACTTAATGTCTGTTGTTGCAGAATATTTGGCTAAGTGTTTTGGCGCTAAATGAAGGCTTTTCACTCAACGTCTATGATGAATTGTCGGAAAACGACTAAGGCCACAGGTACTGACGTCAGCAGAAATTCAAAATGCTTCAGGAAGTCTACAGCACATGACAAACGACGTCGCATGCCTCCTATACTGCATTTAATGCAAAAGCTAAGTTGCAACCAACAACTACAGCTAGTCTCGATGCTCAAAGAGCCTTTGGATGGCGGCATACAAAAGCTACAAATAAGTAGAAATTCAATATGACTTTTGGAGCACTGGACTTAATCTTGTTCCTCTCGACACTATTGCAGATCCAAGAGAAGTTGTTCCAACTGCTGATATGAATGTTCATACAAGTTAGCTCTTGTCATTATAACCTTCAATAGCAAGTGCATGGAAACTCTCTCAGAATGAAGGAGCACCAAGGACTAGCCCTAGCTGCAGCTACTTCACAATTCAAGCAGATTTTTCCTGAAGAACAATTTATGGTGTTGTGAAGAAGAAGACTGGACTGACCTACTTCAGTTTAGAGGAAGGTAAATACAGAGAAAATCTCTCTAGTGTCTAGTCATATTCAACACACTATAATCTCTTTGTAGGATCCTTTGGATTTAATTGTAAGCCTAATACTATAAAGGTTGAGTGTTGGATCTTTTGTAGATCTTAGTGGTCAGATTCTGAGGTGAATCTGAGGTAGGATCCTGGACTGGATCTAAGTTTTAGGGCAGTTTCCCTGAGGTAGGATATGGTTCAGATCTGAGGTCGGAGATTACATCTCTGAGTTATACGGCTATCCTCCTAACCTAAGTTGTAGGACTTGTGCTCAAGTCTGAGGTAGGGCTTGTGTGCCAGAGTTGTAGAAGATAGCTTATCTGAGTGGTAGGGCTTTGTGCCTGAGCTGTAGGTGTAGGAGGAGACTGATAGATCCTGAGGGATCTGAGTTATAAGCTTTTTGGAACCCAGTTTTGGAGAAGTGCCTTTCCTAACACACTGTTAGAAAGGTTGGAGGGACAGTGGATGTACCCATAATCTGTGGAACCTTTATAAATCTTGTGTGTGTTGTTGGTGCTTATCATGAAAGCTAAGTATAACTAAATCACAACACACCTAAAATAGGAAAAACATAAAAAAGTCCTACAACCTATTCACCCCTCCCCCTCTAGGTGTTAGCTACTCTTGAATCTAAAGACTTTCAAGTGGTATCAAAGGGAGGTTACTCAAAAAGGACTTAACAGTATGAGTTGATCTCCAAGGGTAGCTAAAAGAGTTGTACTTATGGGTTTAGGAGAGAACCATAGGGAGCTGGGTTCCTTGAAGCTTCCAATTTGGAGGAAAGAATGCTTTGGGATCTGGAAGGAGTGGGTCAGGCTTTATATGGAAGCATCTGACCCAAGAATTTTTATAACTATTTAAGAGGGACCCTTCAATCCCTTGAAGGTTCCAGCCCTAGATCCTACTGTCAAGACTCCCAAGAAGTATTCTGAAATGACCAAGGATGAGGTCATGTTGGCCACTATGGACAAGAGGACTCAGAACATCATAATGAGTTCTATTGATGATTCAACCTTCTAAAATCTTGTCCACTGTAAGACATCCAAGGAAATGTGGGATACCTTGGTAGTTTACATGGAAGGGACTGAGGAGGTCAGGGATGATAGTAAATCGCTACTCAACCAGGATTATGAGGCATTCAGATAGAACAAGAAGCATACCATTGCAGAATGTTATGAAAATTTTTTCAAAATTGTGAATGAGCTGAGAACCTATGGGAAGGTCTTCAACCATTATGAGCTCAATGACAAGTTCCTCAGATCTCTAACTAGAGACTGGGATACAAATATTTGTGTCATCAGATAGGTAGCAAAGCTTGCTTATACTCCCCCTCACACAGCTATCTACTAGGAAGGAGGAGGAGACTATCAGCAGATCTCAGGCCAAGGAAAAAACTATGGCCTTCAAAGCTGAGAGCACCAAGAAGAGCAAGGAGAGGATTTCTTCTCCTCCAAGGAGGCCTACTGAATCAGACAGCACAAAGCCAAGCACATAAGACAGCAACATGTCTGATGGAGAATTTGTTACCTTCTCTATGTAGTGTCAGAAGATGATGAAGAGGAAACAGTGCAGGAGCAGACCTTCCTCCCCCTCTCATAACAAGATGGCCACTACAAGGCTGAGAAGAAATACTTCACGGGAGATAGGTATGAATCCAATCCTAGTAAACAAGATTCTTCTAAAGTTGTTTGTTATTGTTGCAACAAACTTGGGCATGTAATTGTTGACTGTCCAGTCAATATAAAAGAATATGGATAGAAGAAGCTCCACCATCACAAGGGTAAGAAGGAAAAGACCTTCATTGTAAGGAATGCGAAGAGTTGGAGTCAAAAGTGGCTCATCTTCATCAGGTTTTGAAGAAGAAGGAGAAGCCTATATTGGGCTATTTGCTGTTGTTGCTGATGAAGAAGAAGACTATCCTGCAGCAAGTATAGGCATTAAGGCCTCACTGTCAAATTCAGATGTTGACACTGAGGAGGGTGAAGAGGTAAACTACCATTATGGGCTAATGGCCTTATTAGATGAAGAATCTAGCCAGGATCATCCTAGTCCAGATAAGGTATACTCTCTATCTAGATCCACTTCTAATTAAGATTATAATACTAGTCCAAATTATGATGCATCCTCATCCTGTGATGAAGATGGTTCAGAATCTAAGTAAGATGTCAATCAATTCATTGACAAGTATGGTTCCCTTCTGGATGCTTTGAAAAGGAGCAAGAAGTTGGCCAAGAAGCAGGCTGAGGAGATTATCTCCCTGTAGCTAGCTGCTTCCCAAGAGTCTGAGTCAGCATCTTTGCAGGATCAGAAGATGAGGGAAGTCAGCCAACAGAAGGCCATCTCAATCATCCAGATTGGGACCATAAATAATAATAATAGGATCATTTTGGATCTTGAAGAAAAGCTCCAAAGGGAGAAAAGAATTATGGTAAATTATTCAAAGCCCAATACTGTGTTGCCCTTAATAGAATCCTTCTCTCAAAAGGGTAAGAAGGGGTTGGATTCAAGGGGAACACTAGAGTTGCCAATCCCAAAAGAAAAGGAAAAGCTAAATTTCAGCCTCATATCTCTTTTAAGAAAGTGATGTTACCTTCAAATTGGTATGACCAAGAGAGCATCAATGGTCACTGGTTGAATGGTAGATCCACAAGTATGAACAAAAATGTTCATAGCTTTGGTGGAAGGTATGATAGGGGGATGAGTGCCTTCAAGTCCCCACATGAGGAAATTCAAATGGGCCATCATAGACCATTTGTCTTTGGTACCCCAGCCCCACACTCAAGAATAAGGTAGTGGCCTTTTCTCAGGATCTCCCAACACATACTCAGCCCAAGGGCAAGTTTTTCAGCAAGCCTGTCTTGGGTATTTCTGAGGCCATCAACAGTTTTTATTCTACAAAGAAGATCAATGATGGTAGAACTCAAGATAAATAATGTTCTTCTACTAGCAAACTCACCTTCAGTCAGATAGTGGCTTGAAGAAACAAGAATAAGGAAGCTGCTCTTCCTTCTTAACAGTCGGTAGCTAACTAATCTGCCAGACCTATTCAGAAAAGAAGATATAATATACATGGGTGTTGGTGTTGTGGCAAAGTCGGTCATTTTGCCTTATATTACTAGCATAATCCAACTGTGCCCAGAGCTAGTGCTAGTCTTCCTATCAGAAAGTTTGCGTGAAGACAATTCCTTTTTCAGGCTAACTAGAACCAAGAACCCAATAAAAATGGGTGTCCTAAGGTAAATTAAAATATGCTTTGCAGGATAGTCCAGGTGCCCATAACCCTATATAATACTTGGATAGTGGATGTTCCAAGCACATGACTGGAACAAGGAGCAACCTAAAGGAATCCACTCAGTGAAAGATGGTCCCAAAGTAATCATGGGGGGTCATACAGAGGAGTCACCATAGGCTATGGTAAGATTACCAATGGCATAGTCACCATCTCAAGAGTAGCTTATGTTGAAGGGTTACAACAAAACATAATAAGCATTAGCCAACCCTATGTTGTTGGCTATGTCATTATATTCCACAAGTATGAGTGTCAAATTAAGTGGTCAAGTGACCAAGAGGTCATCTTGACAGACACTAGGAGTGGAAATGTTTCTTGTCTAAACTTTCTATGTTTAAGTAAAGACTCCACTGTATGTCTAGTTGTAAATGAGAAAGTCTCATACTATGTACAATGTCACAAGTGGCTGGCTCATTTGAACTATAAGGCCATTGGTAAGCTCTTCAGTGAAGAGTTAGTAAGAAATGGTCCTAAGATGAAATGTACTAAGGAGGGTATTTGTTCTGCATGCCAAAAGGGCAAACAGACCAAAGCATCGTTCAAATTAATTGGGGCCAAAGACTCAGTGATGCGTTTATACCTCCTGCATATGGACTTGTTTGGTCCTATGTGTTGGAAACTCCTTATTACTGATTTAGGCTAGGATTACTATTAGGATTTTTTATTGTGACCCAACTTGTATAGACTAGGGTCATATTTTATTTCTAGAGTTGTTTCAGAAGGAATTCCATAGTTCGTCAGTTCGATGAACTCCGAACTCAATTCGATGAACTCTAAACTCAGTTCGACTAACTCAGATATCAAACTCTAAGCTTAGTTCGATGAACTCTGTGCTTAGTTCGACGAACGCAGAGCTCAACTCAACGAAAGTAAAGCTTAGTTCATCCAAGCTCAGTTCGTCGAAATACAGGCTCAGTTCGACGAATTACTTGCTAAGTTTGACAAATCAGATAGTTTTTATATTAACAAAAGGCATATTGATTTAAAATGTTTGATAACAGTAACTCTAATATTTAATGGTAAATATTCTAACGAATATAACCAGCATTAAATATGGATTTATGACAGAGTCTTAAATCTAATTAATTCCAAGGCAGTTACAAATTCTCAGGGACTCTTCAGAAGTTTCAGAAATCATTTATTTTAAATATTGAAATCTTCCCTAACAGTGTATATATATATAAGATTGCTGCTTCACTAAAGACTAATACATATAAGTGATAAATACAGAGATATACACACATTCTGCTCTTCTTGAGACATATCTTCAATCAGACATCAAAAATCAGATTTGTGTGGAATACCTAATAGAGAGCAGAAGTATACAAGAAGGCCTACACCCTGAAGAAAAGTCTCCTTTCCTTGATCACAATCTCTATTCAAATCATGGGGAGCTTTTTGCAACATCTTCTACAAAGTCTTTTCAGAGATTTTTGAAAGAGAAGACAACATCTAACTCTTTAGTTTATTCATTAAACTACGTATAGGGTTCTAACTCCCTTCAAAAGTTGACACTTGGTTCATAAGTCACCTGACCAAAAGACTTGGGTTTGGTTTTTGGGTACCTGATCAAAAGTACAAAGGGTTGCTAGATCTCCCTTAGAAAATAGATCTTCTAGTGGCACGACACCTGATCAAAAACCTGTAGTGGATTCCTACCAGGGGGGTAGAAGAGTAGACATACCCAGATTTATTGGGGAACTACTATAAAATCCTTGTGTAATCTGTGATTGTTTATTTTTATTTGTGTGCTATGATTATCATATTATCTATATATATCACTATTTTTTAAAATTAATCTAAAGATAAATTAAATTTTTTAAATTACTCTATTCACCCCGCCCCCTCTAGAGTAATGTTAGATTTATCCCTTCACTTTCACTATGCATGTTTATAGTATAGGTAGGAAAGTATACACCATTGTGGTTGTTGATGACTTCTCTAGGTTTGCTTCGATTTTATTTCTTAAGAAAAAGTCTGAAACCCGTGATATCTTCAGGACCTTTGTTAAGCAAGTTCAAAATGAATTGGATAGTACTGTAGTTAAAATCAAAAGTGACCATGGAACTGAATTCCAGTCTGAAGGCATGATAAGATTTTGTGAAGAGCAAGGGATTCATCAAAAATTTTCTTCTCCAAGAACACCCCATCAAAATGGGATAGTTGGGAGGAAAACTAGAACTCTCATTGAAGTTGGCAGGACACTGCTAAGTGACATATTTCTCCCAGAATATTTCAAGACAGAGGTAGTAAATACTGCATGTCATGACCTAAATAGAGCTTCCATCACCAAGAGTCATAAGAAGACTCCCTATGAGATCATGAAGGGCATAAAACCAAACCTGGCCAACTTCAGGATCTTTGGTAGAAAATATTATGTGCTAAATAATGGGAAGTCTTATTTGACTAAGTTTGCTGCCAAATCCTATGTTGGGATTTTTGTTGGCTACAACAATCATAGCAAGGCTTATAGGATCTATAACTTGAAAAATCAAGTTGTGGAAGTGTCCATAAATGTAGTATTTGATGAGTCAACTATGATTAACAATAAGCTTCCTAGCTCCTCATCAAGACCTGCAGGTATAGAATTGGTGATGGACAAATTGTCCATCAAGGAAGCTTCTCCTGCTTCCCAAGATGAAGATGGAGTGTGCATTCCAGAAGAAGGGCAAAGCTCACATGATGAGGTTGAAGAACATCAAGCTCTAGCCACTAAATCTCAAGATGCTGAATGAGGAATTCCCCCAGCAGTTAAGCATCTAAGAGATCATCTAAGACACCTGATAATTGGTGATGCTCACTAAGGAGTTATAACCAGGAGCATAAGTCTCAACAAAACCATGTATTCAAGCTTCCTGTCACAAGTTGAGCCCAAATGATTTGAAGAGGCCAACATAGACAATTTTGTATTGTGGCAATGTAAGAAGAACTAAACCAGTTCAAAAGATGTAAGGTCTGGAAGCTAGTTCCCAGACCACAAGGACATAATATCATTGGAACCAAGTGGATCTATAGGAATAAGCTTGATGAAAATGACATTGTAATCAAGAATAAAGCTAGGTTGTTGGCTAAAGGATATAGACAAGAAGAGGGTATTAATTTTGATCAAACCTTTACCCCAATAGCCAGATTGGAAGCCATCATACTATTCCTTGCATATGCTCCACACAAGGGATTAAAAGTCTACCATATGGATGTGAAGTCAGCCTTCCTAAATGATGACTTAAGGGAAGAAGTCTATGTAGAGAAGCCATCAGGTTTTTTAGCTGTAACTCTCCTAATCTTGTGTATAGACTTAGGAAAGCTCTATATTGGTTGAAGCAAGTCCCTAGGGCGTGGTAAGAGACCCTATCTAGCTTTCTCATTGAGAATAAATTCTCAAGGGGGAAGATAAACAAGACTCTATTCATAAGGGAATCTAAGGGCAAGATCATACTAGTCCAAATTTATGTAGATGACATAATTTTTGGGTCTACTGATGACAATCTTTGGAAAACGTTTGCCAAACTTGTGCAATGGAAGTTTGTAATGAGCAGTATGAGTGAACTTAAGTACTTCTTGGGCCTCCAAGTAAGGAAGACTGAAGATGGATTTTCTATCTCACAGTCTAAGTTCACTATGGAGTTAATTAAAAAGTTTGGAATGGAGAGTGCGTCCACTATGAAAACTCCCATGGGGTGAAGTATGTTAATACACAAGGATGAGACAGGAAAGCCTGTTGATGAAACCTTGTATAGAGGCATAATTGGCTCCTTATTATATCTGACTACAAGTAGTTCAGACATTATGTATGCTACATTTATTTGTGCTAGATATCAGGCTAGCCCTAAGTAGTCTCACTACTCCACTGCTAAGAGAATTCTGTGATATCTTAAGGGCACACCAGATCTTGGCCTATGGTAACCTAGGAAAAGGGATTTTGAACTAACTGGCTATTTAGATGTATATTTTGCAGGCTATAGAGAGTACAAGAAAAGCACATGAGGCACATGTCAGTTCTTGGGAGGAAGACTTGTCTCTTGGAGCAGCAAGACGCAGACCAGTGTCTCTATTTCAACAACTGAGTTATAGTATATATTAGCAGGAAGTTGTTGTGCATTGTTACTGTGGATGCAGCTTCAGCTCTAGGACTACAACATTAAGATAAGTAACACCCCCATGTACTGTGATTCAACTTGTGTAATCTCCATTTCTAAGAATCATGTCTCTCGTGGAATGACTAAGCATATTGAGATTAGGTATCATTTTATTAGAGAACATGTGGAGAAGGAAGATATCAGTCTTGAATTTATCCTACAAACAAACAAGTGGTTGACATCTTCACTAAGCCACTAGATGAAGCTAAATTCAACTCCTTCAAATTTGAATTGGGTATGTTGAAACTAGTTAAGCTTTAGTATCTCTCTACAGTATATTATGCTTATCTTGTTGTTGGTAGAACAATTTCTGCAGGACAGCAAAAGAGAATTAGACAAGTATAAAAGCGTCTAGTGCGATGAGTGCATAGTCTATGGCGTCGACTGCGTTGAGTTCGCTCCAGGCGTTGAGAGTGTTGAGTGCATTAAGTTCACTCAATGAATGCTCCCAGGTTGTCTGTTTGCGGCTAAGTCACGAGAATTAATCCCAGTTGTTGATCAAAATCTTCATCTTAAACAGGTACGTGCCTCTCCACCATCTAAAGTAAAAACTAGTATATAAATAGAAGGAATTGTGTGTAGGACAAGATATACTGTTCCTTGCCCTTCTCTGCCCGATTACGATGAATCGACAAAAAATCTTCATAAAACTTAAGAATTCTGCAACTGAAATGCACCAAAGGGTTTGGATTTCCTATTTGAAGGATCATAGCTCGTTCGCAATGGATTCACAGATGCCCCATAAGAGGTGCAGTTCATTTTACACTTCCTCCATGTCGCTGACCTATATTTTCTCTTCTCAAAACCCTGCTTGTTGTGGAAGAGAGAAGTTCTAGAATTTTACACAAATGCAAAGGTAGACACATCTACTAGTAAAATCAAGACAGTTATCAGTAGCAATAAGATAAAGATATCTCCTAAAAGACTGAGCAAGGCACTATAACTGCCAAAACTCACAGAATCTGATTGGGAATAGGAATTTGATCAGTCTAAAATTATGTCAGCACAGAAGTGGTGTGGACTATCCAAGCACACCACTGGCTATATATTGAGGAATGAACTAAATCTAAATGCTAAGTTCCTAGCTGCTGTAGTTAGAAAGGCTCTGTTATGTAAGTCGGGTTCACACGATAAGATTTCACATAAGATGTTTGAGCTGTTAGCAAGGACAATCCTTTCCAAAAGGACTGATTGGGGAAGAGATCTATTTGATAGAATAGTGGAGTGCATAGATGAACCTAACATGGGTAGAATTCTATCCCTGTTTCTGCTTCAAACTGTTCTAGGGATCCTTAACCAAAGGTTAGAAATAAGGATCCATCATATGAAAAGGATGGATTCTAAGATGCTGGATAGATGGGACAGGGTCCTGCATCCACATGGTCAGACTGCGACAAAGAAAAAGAAGCCAACACTTCGCGTTACAGAGGAAAGTACTGAAAGTAGCTCATCAGAGAAATCAGAGGAAGAGCCTCATGATCCTAATCTATCTAGGTGTACTGTAGAGACTAGAAAGGACATGTGTGCCCAAGTCTCAATATCCTTCGACCCTGCAGTAAGGACACAAGTAAGTAGGAATCATTCTGAAGAGGCTCCAGTAGATGCTGTAGAGATACCTTATGCTGAAATTGCTGAACAAGTGGCTGAGTACAGTCACTAATATATCTGCAGTGATGGAGGGGGAGGCCTCCAAGTCACCAGCTCCAACTGAATATGCTCATGCACCTTTGAGTGAAGATCAGCAAGATGCCTTCAGTCCTTAAAGTGAGTGGCAGAATGTTCTGGATCAAGTCATGGAAGAGGTATTTGTTGAGGAGGAGCAATCCTAGATTCCTCTAGAGACAAATCTACCTGCTAAAAATGTGGAAAAGGATGTTGTTGAAGACCTACATGTCACTGACGACATGACAGTGACTGAGGGTGATATTCAACCTGAACTCCCTGCTCAAGGTCCAGTTTATGAAATAGATTCTTCAAAGTCAGACAAGGGAACAACTACTATTGAGAACATGGTAACACAATATTCATCTGTATTTAAGATGGCTGATTGTGCTATCAGGGAAGGTGTCAGTTCAGTTCAACAACCAGCTCCAGTCACTAATGAAGCTACATCCACAGATCAAATGTCACCTCTCTTTCTAGCCTAGCAGAAAGGGTTACTAGATGATCAAAGAAGAATCCTTGAGAATTGTGTTGATGATTCAATGAAGAATCTAAGACTGAGTTGACAACTAAGATAAAATCCATAAGGCTTGAGGTGAATCTGCTGATGGGATAATCTGTCAAATTTTTCACAAGAGCAGCTCCTGTTGTTGACTATGCTGCAAATAAATTAGATGAGATAAGAAATATTCAAAACATAGTTCTAGAAAATTAAAACATCACTACTGGAAACAAGTTGGTAGTTCATAATGCTGACAAGGTATTCCGGGTTGCAAAAACGACCTCTCTTACCACTAAAATGGATGCAAGCACCAAAATTCTGGATGATCACATGTTGGAAGTCAAGAACCAGGTTACTACAGTAGTAAGTTACCTCGATGTGTAGTTGACCAAAGCCAATTTCTCGCAGAACAAGGGTACTACTGATGAAGCTAAAAGTGGGAAGAAGGAAGTAATCAAAAGAAATACATAAAATCTTGTATGGGTGTCAAATGTCATAAGAGGATCCTTTGGTTTGGATCAAGTTGAGTATGACAACATCCCCATGGTCCCTGACCAACTTCAATAGGCATTGTATCAGCGGAAAATTGCTCAACATGATGGTCTGTATGATGACTTATATTATGATCAGAATGTAGAACAAGGTCTTATCTATCAGGATAATGCTCAATACTTGCAAGAATGTGCACAGGGGGCTGAATCTTCAAAAGCTACTAACATTCCTACAATTCCTACAGTCAGCCCCACTATTGAGCAAGAGGTAAGGCAAAAGGCAACTCTATTGTCGAGGAGGAGGATGCTGCCAGGTTGAACAAGAAGAGATTCAGGGAAGAGATGGAAGTAAAACCTGACTTTGAACAATGGAGTCCACAGTCCAGGACATTCATTCTATCTGCCTAGGATATTGTAAAGAACAAGAAGATAGAGAGATGAGAGCCCTACAGCTCCCTAGAGTGGGCAAAGTTTCAAAAAAATGAAGGTGATAGGAAGAAGATCAAAAAGGACAAATGGTTAGGCACTTTGCCACCAGATGTTGTAGAGCCTATCAAATACTTCCCAAAACCTTATAGTTACTTCCAGAGATAAAAAGAAAAGAAAACTGAAGCTAAAGCTGATTAGGCTGCCAAGAAGTCAAGGAGTAGTGGCATTGTGATAAGAGAGCCTAAAACAAAAAAGTGTTTCTTATTTATCATAAGGGCTGAAGGAAATATAATTTTGTTTTATGCACATCTTAAAAACATTACTCCTTCTAATAAATAAAGATCATATTGTTGTATGTGTATTCATTATTTCTATGTTCTGTAATGTTTTACTTATTATATTTACTGCATTTATGTTAGCGTAAATTATTGTCTTAGGTTTTGGCTTCTTTAAATAGGGGGAGATTATTGGGTCCATTGATCCCAATGTCCCTGATTTGAAGAAGGTATACAAGACATTGACATACATATGTGTGTAACTAATGGTTGCAATAAGTTCTATGTATATATATGATTACTTGTTACAATGATAAGACAGGTTAGGTGGAGACAAGGAAGGATGCACGAAAGATAGAAATCTGTCTAAGTCCACATGCGTTGAGTGAAGGCAGTTCACTCAAAGCCAAAAAGCCAAAAATGTTGAGTAAAGCATGGATAGTCATGGCCCAACTATTTCCAAGGCAGAATTTTGATTAAGTCCAAAAGAGTTGTGTGAAGGCAGTTCACTCAATTCCAGATGACAAGAAGCATTGAGTCAAGCTCAAGTAGTTAAAGCATCTGAGAAACAGAGCAAGTTTCTGGCTATTTCCAGAAGCATTGAGTGAAGACAGTTCACGTAATACCTAAAGAAGAAAGCGTCGACAGAACAGAGTGTTGTCAAATTTAAAGAAGAAGTAGATAGAAAATTCGTGTAAGTACAGAAGTGTTGAGTGAAGGAAGTTCACTAAATACCAGCTTTACAAGAAATTCTATGAAGTATAGAAGCATTGAGTGGACGTTGTTCACTCAATGCCTCATCAAGATGACAGCCTAAGGCAGGAAGCGTTGAGTGAAGACAACTCACTCAACGCCTCCATTCAGAGAAGCGGCTAAGCCCAAATGCATTGAGTGATGAAAGTTCACTCAATACCTAATCAGTTAAGATAGCCAAAGTCCATATTCGTTGAGTATTTTCAACTTACTCAATGCCTGGTGCTGCAGAATATTTGGCTAAGTGTTTTGGCACTGAGTGAAGGCTGTTCACTCAACGCCTATGATGAATTGTCTGAAAATGACTAAGGCCATAGGTACTGATGTCAGCAGAAATTCAAAATGTTACGGGAAGTCCACAGTACACGACAAATGACATCGCATGCATCCTGTACTGCATTTAATACAAAATCTAAGTTGCAGCCAACAACTACAGCTGGTCCCGATGCTCAAAGAGCTATTGGACGGCGGCGTATAAAAGCTATAGATCAGTTGAAATTAAATACGACTTTTGGAATAGCACTGGACTTCATCTTCTTCCTCTCAACACTATTACAGAGCCAAGAGAAGTTGTTCCAACTGCTGATCTGAAATTTGATACAAGTTAGTTGCCGACATTCTCACCTCCAACAACAAGCACAGAGAAACTCAATGAGAAAGGAGCAGTAAGGGATAACCCTAGCTGCAACTACTTAATCATTCAAACAGATTTTTCCTGAAGAAATTTTTTTGGCATTCTGAAGAAGAAGACTGGACTGAGCAACTTCAGTTTAGAAGATGGTAGACACAGAGAAAATCTCTCTGGTGTTTAGTCATCAACACACTTTACACTCTCTATAGGATCCTTTGGATCTAAGTGTAATCCTAATAACATAAAGGCTAAGTGTGGGATCTTTTATATATTTGAGTGGTAGGATTCTGAGGTGAATCTGAGTTGTAGGGCAGTTTGCCTAAGGTAGGATCTGGTTCAGATCTGAGATAGTAGATTAGATCTCTGATTTGTAGGGCTATCCTCCTAGCCTGAGTTATAGGACTTGTGCTTAAGTCTGAGGTTGGGTATGTGTGCCATAGTTGTAGGAGATTACTTCTCTGAGTGGTAGGGCTTTGTGTCTAAGCTGTAGGGCTTGGATGAGTCTGAGAGATCCTGAGTGACCTGAGTTGTAAGCTTTTTAGAACCGAGTTTTAGAGAAGTTCCTTGTCTAACACACTATTAGAAAGGTTGGAGAGATAGTGGATGAAGCCATAATCTGAGGAACCACTATACATCTTGTGTGTGTTGTTGGTGATTGTCTTGAAAGTTAAGTATAACTAAATCACAACACACGTAAAACAGGAAAAACATAAAAAGGCCTAAACATATTCATCGCCCCCTCTAGGTGTTAGATACTCTTGAATCTAAAGACTTTCACAACTAGCCACCCAAGGCAACACAGGACATGCATGAGGGGCCTAGCTCAAAATGGGATGTTACACGTTATTGGCGCACCAGCGCTCAGAGGACGGGCAGACGGATCATACCCATACACATATGTGGGGTGGAACTGCTCGGGCATACGGGGCAGCACTAACATGCGAGGTGCACCTGTGTGCAGGGTGCGTGCAGTATGTGCCCACACATGGCACAAGCATAAGCATGGGGCACGTCTGTGAATGGCATAGGGCGCACCCGCGCAATGTCCGTGCGCACTGGGTGTACCCGCACATAAGGTACATGAGCGGGCCCAGGGCGAACCCGCGCGCGGGTTGCATATGAGGCACACCTGCACTTGGGTGTACGTGGGGCATTGTAGCCCGAGCGCGACTGCAGAGCGAACTTGCATGCTTGGTGCTTTCAAAGCAGTGCCTCGTCCATGCTTGTCTGGCGTGTGCAGGTTTTGGAACCCTTTTTGGCATTTTGTGTTCGTGAAATTTGACACATTATTTTTGATCTATCAAGGTATAGATACTCCATACACAAGATCGGCTGATGTGATTGTGTTCTTCGCTCACTACGGAGCAAATCACCGTTTGGAGGAAGTAGTGAGGAATACTGGCTGATCTGGAGATAAAAGTTCTGCTTATCAAGGAGTAGGTATAGAACCCTCAACTGGATGGATGATACTATATGATTCATCATTGAAGTCCGGATTTCGTCTGTCACCATACAAGGAGGTGGTTAATATTTTGAAGCATTGTGGAGTGCCAGTGTGCCAGTCTACTCTACTGGGGATGACAATTATTATGGGTTTGATTGGCTTCTTTCAAGAGAGCGGATCAAGGTTTTCCTTCGACCACTTTAGAGGATAACATGAGGTGCGTACATACGGGGGTAGTCATATAGAACTCCATAGTAAGAAGCACGAGCTTGAATTCGAGAGTCGGGTGGGAACACTTTATATTTATATGTCTGAAACTGTTGGGGCATGCCGGAGCATTCAAAGTATATTCTTGAGCACTATCACTAAGCAAATGGATGTGAGCGGGTGTTTAGACCAGTGCTAGAGTTTACCGTGCCTCATACTATGGTGAATCCTCTCTTCAACATCTCCTTGTTCATGGAGGAGAACCACTTGTTGTTATGCAGGTTTTCTACTGGCCCTGAGCATTATGCTGTGATACCACCGATTCATGACTGGAAAATAAAGCTAGTGTTCAAAGGCTGGGGTGACTTGCACCATAATTCCTAACCTTATACTCGACTAAGAGAGCATCTAGAGGGGGCGACTCCTTGATGCTCCAGAGTTAATGGCATTGTGCTTGTTGATTCTGACCATGAGGTCCCAGGCTCTTCCACCCCCGAGGATCCTTGTAAGGAGGCTCCAGTGTCGTTGGCGATGAAGTGGAAGCGAGTGTTCTCTTCCTTGGAGGTGATGGATAATGCGGTAAGTAAAATACTTTTTTTTTGTTTTTTTTGCCTTTATTGCATCTGACATCTTTCTTTTTTGTTGTAGATTGAAGCTTAAGACAATATTACGCTTGCGTAGAATGATAATTACGTAAGCCTGAAGGATGGGTACCTAGCACTTCAAGAGAAGCTTCGGGGAGCAGAGATCTCCCTTTCCAACCTAAGAGGGAGACATGGTCATGGCATATCTCTCTTCCGACAGATTGAGTCAGAGTTGAAGGACGAGGTGGTGTAGTTGCAGGCAGAGCTTCGGACAGAGAAGTCTTCAGTGGTGAAGTTGATGTGTCTTCTAGAGACCACGTAGGGGGATTTCACCTACTTCTGGATACCGTGCAGGGGGATATCACCTGCTTAAAGATCGAGTTAGGCCCCTTGAAGAGTGAGGTAGAGTGCTTTTCTTTGTAGGAGTGGACTAAAGAGCTGAAGACTGTTGGATCATGCATCCTGACTTCCTTGGTTTTATAATAACAAATCCAATGAGAAAGAAATCAGCGACGACCATAAAATAAGCCAGACCTAGAATGTGTACAAACTCTCCCTTAATGGATGCTACCCCTATATCAAAAACACTAGTGAATAACCAAAACATATCTTGCGATATTAATATATTCTCTATAAAAATTTTTCCGATATTAATATATATTCTCCGTAAAATTTCTTGCGATATTCTCCCACTTTTGTTATTAGCAAAAGAATTGTAAATTCAAGGATTACCATGGTAGAGTTGAAAAGCATAGGATAAAAATAATGAAGTGCAAGATAAAGATGTTACAAATGAATTTGAAAAGTAAATAAGATGGACATGTAACTAAAAAACATGATATTTTTATTTGTCATCTAAATTTATTCATGATGTTCTTAAAAGATTTGGAATTGGAAATCTTGAGTAAGCTAGTACTTCTATGAGTGTTTCATTAAAGTTAGGAAAAGATGAAAGTGGAAAATCAATTGATCAAACTTTATATAGAGGTATGATAGGTTCTTTATTATATTTAACTGTATATAGACCTGATACTATGTTTGCAGTTTGCTTGTGTGCTAGATTTCAGGCTAATCCTAAAGAATCACATTTAAAAGTGGTTAAACGAATCTTTAGATATCATATTGGTACTTTTAAACTTTGACTGTGAGATCCTCATAATGATGATTTTATTTTACATGGTTATTCTGATTCAGATTATGTTGGTTGTTCGTTAGATCGTAAAAGCATAGGTGACACATGTCACTTTTTAGACGCTTCACTTATTTCATGGTCGAGTAGAAACAGAATTCTGTTGTCCTCTCCACCACCGAGGCTAAAAATATTGCACTAGGTAGTTGTTGTACACAAGAATTATGAATGAAACAAACTTTAGAAGATTTTCAAATACAACAACAAAACAAAAAATTAAGGTGTGACAATAAAAGTGCAATTGATCTTACTTTTAATCCAATACATGATTCACGATCTAAACATATAAACGGTCATCATCATTTTATTAGAGATCACATAAAAAGGACAAAATTACAATGTTTATAAGAACTGATTCAAAGATTTCTGATATTTTCACCAAACCTCTTCCTGATTCTAGATTTTCTATACTAAGATTAGTTTTGGTAGTATTAGACATTTCAAATTAAAAAATATAAATCTTTTAACTAGAAAAAATATAAATATTATCAAAAACTTAACCATGCTCAACAATAATTCAAATAACCAAATTAATCAAAAAAACTACTCATGAAAATCATGTTCAACATTTAATTAGCTATCCATATAATAATTCAAATTGATGGACCAAAATGTCTTTATTACAATACTAGTCCAGGAAAAAAGTACAAAATGAAAAAAAATCCTTATCGTCGGTCGATAACTCAATATCGTTAGGTGATAGCTCCCTGCCGCCAGGAGGTTTCCCTCTACCGATAGGAGATATCATCATTTCAACAACCCTATAAAAAACTTGATCAAAGTCCCAATCTTCACTAGTAGGTGGATGGTCATCATTTGAACTTTATTCTCTCTCCCGTGGTCATCTAACATGTCAAATAGAATGACGAGGAGGATCCGCCACTAGACTCTCCCAGTTTTTTCCTCCTCTGGAGTCGGGTTCAAGTTTAGTCATTTAGCTATAAATTCCATTAACTTCTTCAATCCAGTCTACCTCACATTAGTTTCAGCCTTATGCTCTTCCACTAAATCATAAAGTTGATGCACCCTTTCTTGAAGAGATCCTCCTCGAGGAATAGACGGTCTAGTAGATGTTGAGGCTTCACCTCGTTTTGATCTTGCTGATGAGGATGCTTCACCTCATCCTGAAGGATATCGTGTCATCTCTGAACTATAGATGGGAGGAATATAATCATTGATGTAAAGACCTTGGTGGATCCGTTGGTACTTTTGATAGAGTACCCACTGAATGATACTTCCTAGTGGAAGTGTGTTGAATTTCCTCCTCAAAGGATCTTTCATATTAAATGTATATCGGATCACCGATAATACCAAATCCACCACATCAAATTTCTCTTTTTTTATTACTAGATAAGTGACTAGTCTTAGTTGTGCTGTGATCTTTCTCGTATCATCGGCCTTCAACAACGCGGTATTTCTTAATATATCTTGTACTAAATAAGCCTCAGGAGTAAGTGTAATCATGGTCTGAAGGAGAATTTTAGTAGATGTTCTGTGAAGGACTTGGTTCATCTATGTCCAATCCTTATCTTTCCAAGAATTTTCATCGACATCCCACCAACAATTAGGCTAAATTCATTTCACAGTTCGCAGTGCCACAATTCCACTTTATAATCGTGATATCACCCCTCTATTTAGTCCAGTATAAGTAGGATCTTCTAGATGATTATAAATTTCTTAAACTAATACTGAACTAAACATATTAGGCAGTAGTAGAGATAATATACCTGACTGTGCAAACATTTCATAAATGTAAGATTCACGAGTCATGTCCAGTTCAATGATCTTCGCTATGCCTATAGCGGCTTTTTGATCCCTGGATATGATTGGTACGATGAATGCGGATTTCGTGCAGTGCTCTTTCATGCTCTGGAACTGTAGGCCATTTCCTGATTTTTTTTTTAAATCATCAGTTTTTTATTCACTATCGTCGGTGATAGTGACTATCGTCGGGCGATAGCTGAAAACCTTCATCAAGCCAGAAAATTCTTCATAAAATTTTTAGTTCTACTCTATAGATTCTTTGTAAACCATTTTCAAACTTCTCCAAACACATACATACTCTAGATCTACAACATCCATGAAGAAATCCAACATAAAAATCATTTTTTTTCTCAAGCATGAAACTTTCATAAAAATCCACAAATTTTCATCAAAATATGTTTTAAATAACGTAAATTCTCTTCTTTTGACATTTCTCACAAGATCCCTAAAAAATTTCATAAGAAAAGTATGACTTAGATCTGGGATTTTTGAATGTGTGTGGTCGTCTTCTTCCACAAGGGTTACAGGAACACACAGAGATTTTGAGATCTGGAATCAGATCTTGCCCTTTTTATATAACATGATATCGCTAGCAATAACACACCATCACAGCGCAATAGCAAAAATTAGTCCAAAATTATCCCTTCTTTTTGTGATCATATTTATTTGACACGGCTACTCATAATTCAGTTAAGTTTTTATTTTATCTTTTTCAGATGACTTACCATGTTAATTTTTCATTTCAAGTTAAAATATATATTTTGTTTGCTTATACATGCCTTGAATATTTTACTATCCAATGAAATTTGGGTAACAAATATTTTGATGGTTTTCACATGTCTCTAAGTATGAGTAATGTGTTACATTAGATAATGCAATTCACAAACATGTTTTTTGGTTCCAAGATATATGTTGTTTAAAATTTTCTCTCATATGATTATGTCTTATAAATCCTTAACCTCTTGAATTATGCATGTTCCTTATTTCATATGTGATTCAAGAACACTTGTTCAATTGAAATCATATGACTATTTTTAAAAATACGATGTTTGCAAAACAAGTATATTTGGAGTCCTTGATCCTTATTAAAAACAATTATGTGTTGAGTGCAATATAAAAAATGCTACACAAAATAAATTCTGAAAGTAAGTCTACGAAGCACTACTTAACCTCCTGATAAGTCTTAATGAGCATTTTGAGTTTGAGCACCTTGGAAAGAATTGTAAAGCACCTTGTACAAACATGAAAGCCATTCCACTTCAACATTATGTGCCCTAAATCTCTTTATGAGCATCATGGACATTATATATATTCTACATTATGCTTTATAATTCATTTGGTTCATGAGGAATAATTTGATGACTTATATCTTCCAAAATATCTCACATTGTACATTTCATTATCTTTTCTAACATTTCTTCTCATGAGAATTGGATTGAACATGATTGGAACATTTCTCTCTAAAATCGTTGGATAGCATATATTACCATGAGTTTTACAATGTTTCTATTAACTTTTATGACAAAATTTCCATTGATAGACTATCTTTTCTTGATGAATCACTAACTTATATTTGAGTTACATGTCTTAATTATTCATTTTTCAAATTCATTTATAACGTCTTTATCTTGCACTTCATTATTTCTCTCCCATGCTTCGGCAACTCTACCATGGTAATCCTTGAATTTACAATTCTTTTGCTAATAACAAAATGGGGATAATATCGCAAAAAATTTTATGGATAATATATATTAATATCGCAAGAAATTTATGGGAGAATATATTAATATCGCAAGATATGTTTTTGTTATTCACTAGTGTTTTTCATATGGAGGGAGCATCCATTAAGGGGTAGTTTGTGCACATTTTAGTTCTTGCTTATTTTATCATTTTCTTATTTTATGGTTCTCACTAATTTCTTTCTCAGTGGATTTGTTACTATCAAAAGGGGGAGATTGTTAGAGCATGTGTTCTGCATTCCTTGGTTTGAAAATAACAAATCCCGAATGTTTTTGATCATAGTGTGTTTATGGTGTGCAGATATCTCCACGTAAACTCCGATAATTTTTGAGAGACATTGAGCTGTAGAATTTTCAAAAATGGAAGATATTGCTGGCAATAGCTCTCTATCACCAGGCGATATCTACTTGATGACATCAACCATTTTCTCGATAATTTCTGTAAAGCGCAATGTACACTGATATTGCCAGGCAATATATAGCTATTGTGGGGCGATAACGCATGATCCAGCATGACCACCATCATTCTGGTACAACATAGTGGGCCACATTGCAGAATGAGGTGATATCGTGCAGCCAATATCTAGCTATCGCGGGGTGATAGTACAGATTGCTTAAAAGGGTTACTTTTTGTGCATTTCGTGACACACATCTCCATGAGCCTTTGTATTCAGTATTCGCAACCTGACAAAACAATGGAACCAGAAAAACTCTTAAGTGTGCAACAAAGGTGAATATCGTAGAAGAGACCATTCATGCTTTACAACTTCGACAACATTTGCAAAGATTCATCGTCTTTTTCAAGTGCTTTACACCAGAGGGAGTTTTCTTTTTCAGATTTCTACTTTGTTACTTTTCTTTATTCAGTATAATTGGTAGAGAACTCGCTGCCTTGTGCTTGGCGACTAGGCTTGTGTGTGGCTTAGGGGGAAATTATCGTCTTGTGTGCAGCGACTACGTCATGGACAGATCTAGGGGAGGCTAGAAGTTATATCTAGGGAGAGATAGGCTTTAGAGTACCGGTCCTTGGGAGAAGGACCGGTGAAAACTCAAAAGAAAATTTTCATTTGTATATGTTTTTCTCATCACTTATAAAATAAAATCGTCATTATATTTTCATTAAATTTCTGAGTGTTTGGAATATATTTTGGTTTGTGAAAAATATCATCTTAACATTTCTCAATTTTTTTACCTTAATTTTTAACCTTTATAAAAGTTTTATTTGCCCTTATTCACATCGCTCCCCCTCTAAGGGCGCCTCAACACCAGACAAAGACAACTGGAGTTGCTGAGTACAAGGACTCTATTAATTTCATATGGGATGGCTGCTTGCTATCTGAAGATGTTCGAGGAGATCTAGACCAAGGAGGTTGAGCCTCAGATGAAGGATGTACGTGAGGTGTCCCTTAGGCGAGGAGTGGTAAAGGCTCTCCTAGATGGTGGCCCAAAAATACGGTTATGATGTTGTCGGCCTCAGCTTCGAAGACCTTTCCAAGGATGAGCGCATTGACTCTAACGCTGAGGGTGAGGAGTAGATTTCTAAATTGTACCTTATATTTTTGGAACGTAGTTTGATCAACTTGGCAGTGTGTTTGCACTATCAATATTGCGCTTTTATTTTGTACACATGCACTTTGTAGTGGCTTTGTGTTATGTTTGCAGCGTGTTAGTTGTTTTTTATATATTGAATTATTGTTTATTGATTGTTCCATCTTTGAGCATTTACTTGCGATAATGGTTGAGTGATAGAATTGGTTTCAAGATTGACTAAACACCTAGAGGGGGAGTGAATAGGTTCAATCCTTATTCTACTTAGACAGTTAATTATTTGATCACAGCATAGATAAAATCTATAGTTATCATAGCACGCAATCATCCAATAACAGCATACATACAGTTTTTATAGTGGTTCCCCAAATGATGGGTACATCCACTTTCCCCCTTCGCCTATCTAACAGTATACTAGATTCTTCCTAAATTCCTTCCACCTTCTCAGATCCTCAGATCTTATAACTCAGAACCCAAACTGGTTCTTACAGCTCGCACATCAACAAGTGCTACAACTCAGGATCTTCCCAAGAACCCTACCACAGAGTGAATCCACACTCCTACCGCTCAGGAAATCAAGCCATACCTCAGCCTTTATCACCACGCATACAGCTCAGAGAACATAATCTCCTACCTCAGGTAAACAGCCCTACCTCAGCCTTTATAGTTACAGGCTTACAACTCAGAGAACTTAATCTCCTACACTCAGATCGAAAATAGATCCTACAAAAAATTGATTAAGAAGATGTTCCTTCCTTCACTCAGAGAGAGATGACGGAATCTTGATCAGATCTTGATGGTTCTGCATTCTACTATTCTTTGCAGTAATTAATCTGATTCAACCTAACTTAGCTTATTCAAAGCTTCTTGAAAGAGAGAACTTAGGTTGAATATTCTTGAGAAGTTAGTGTAGATCCAGCTTCTTCCACCTTACAGAATTAAATCTGCAATATCTAATAGATCTGCTGTGAAGTAATCCCCTTCTCTGATTTTGAATCAGAATCTTCTTACTGTATTGGAATCCGTGAATTCTTCTTGGAGAATTTCACTTTAATTTCTCTCTCTTCTATTGTTAAATTTCTCTGATAGCTCGGCTCTATTTATAGTTTACATCAGAGGCAACCAACTGATACGGTAGTTGACCGACATCTGACAGTTCTAACATGTCTAATAAGCTGTGACAATTCTGGTAGCTGACAAGTCTTTAGTCTTGATATTTGGCACTTAGAGTTATTCAACTCAGCTGAATGTGTCAAGACATAAGGACAGTATGTGTCGATACAGATGAAGTATGTGTCGACACTAATACCCGGGTGTCGACACACTTCCTTTGATGTTGTCGACAAACTATAGAAACTGTTGACATAGCACTTCATTCAGTCTCAACACTGCCTTTGTAGGATGTTTCGACATACTTAGAAAACAGTCGACACATACTTTAGGAACTATCGACACAACTCTTTATGAAGTTCTCAACATAGCATTTATAGAATGTGTCGACACAAGTCTCGTGTGTCAACACAGCCTCTCCAAATGTCGACCCAAGTCCTGAATGTCGACAAAGCTGCTTCTTTATAACTTTCAATACAACAATGTCCAAATGTGTTGACATAAGTTATGAGTGTCGACACAGTTGATGTCGACTTAAACTCTGGATGTCGAAACAAGTCTTGTATGTCGACACAGACTTGCTTCTTGTCTCGACACAGCTCCTTCAAAGGTGTCGACACAAAATAATGATCTCGAAACTTTTGTACTTAGAATATTTTATGCATTCTTATGCCTGCACAAACAAACTCGATACACCATCAAATACACTCTGATGTATATCATTGAGTCAGGTGAGGTCTCTCCAAATCAGGTACATAATTTCCCAATGTACCCAACAATCTCCCCCTATTTGGAGAAGTCATAACTCATAGTCAATGATATACACCAATATAACAAAAAAATGATAAGCATGATATATTAGGACATTTCAAACAAAATTATTAAAGAGCAGAGATAGCATGTTACACACAAATATTCAAGAAGAAATAACTTAAGGAAAACCATGAGACTCAGAGACATAGATATATAAATTGTTGTCAACCCAGAATTTCATTTTCACACAATCAAGGTGAGATTACAAGGTTAATGTTTTCTTTTGTAAGAAAAATAGAAAAAAGCAAATTTTCTTCCAAAATCTCTCAATCTAAAGTTAAAGTAGATCAGGTTCCTTGATGACAATTCCTTTGCCTATCTGAATAGTAGCTTTGACTTCAGCTCCAATATCAGTAGCAGGCTTCTTTCTCTTAATGTCTTTAGCCTTAAGTTATGTAGCTTTCAGCTTTTACCTTTCAAAGTAATTGAATGGTTTAGGGAAGTACTTGCATGGCTCTATGGAGTTTGCAGTGATCCTTCCAGCCATCAAGTCCTTCCTGAATTTTTAGATCTTCTCTTGTTGCGCAAGATATTTATATAATTCTTGTTTGGAGTACCACTTACACCTATCATACTGGTTTTCAGCAACTGCATTCCATGCAGTTAAAATGATACTCCTTGAGGTTGGACTCCATTTCTCAAAATCAGGACTAGCCTCAGCATGTTCTCTAAATCTCTTCTTAGACATTTGAGCCTCTTGTTCTTTCAGTAAAACTAAGTCAGTCATGTCCACTTCCTTACAAATTACTGGCATTTTATCCAGTGGAGGGCTATACATAGTCTGGATAGCCTGTTGGATTTCTTTAAACTCAGAAGGGGGATATATGACTTGAGCTACTTCATGTTGCATCCCCTCCAAGAAATCAGGTTGGCATCCTAATTCTACAGTGTTATTATCATCACATACGGGTGGATATCCCAAGGTAGCTCTGATATTGTTAGTTACCCATTTTGCATGTCAGAGCTAGCTTGAACTAATACCCTCTCCCCCTTTATGACTTCTCTATGGATATGATCCCTGAGATCATTCTTTTGAAATCTTATTTGATCTGTAATATGATAATTTCCAGTTTTGTAGTAGTCTTTGAACTTCTTTAGTAGAGCAGAAATTGCAGACTCGAAAGTTTTTATAGCAGAAGTAACTGTTGCCAAATCTAGTTGAATCTGCTTTTCAATAGTAGATACTTGGGTGGTCATATTTGCAGTTATGGCAGTGGTTTGTTCATCCAATTTAGTCAGAGAGATGGGATGCAGTTTGATCAAATTTTCATTGAGTCTTTTATGATTTTCGAGAACAATCCCTTGCTTGAGAACCAGATCATCAACTTCAGTTTTAATAATTTGTTACTGTTTGGCAAGATACACCACAGCATTGTCTCCCTTATGGAAGCAATCTTCATGTCTTTCTTAAGCATGTTTACCTCAAATCATATAGACTTGATATCCTGGGCCAGATTGAACTGCAGCTCCTTGTGGCTTTCATCCACATACTTTTCTAAGGCATGTCTTTGCTCATCAAGTTTTACTTGTAGCAGTACCAAGAGTGAACTAAAATTTATTGAAGAAGCAGTAGATGTGGAGCCAGCCTTGAAGGCTCTCTTATATCCAACACTCTTTTTCTTTAACTCCATAAACTTTCTTTTCTTAAGAACTGATGTTGCTTCCTTATCTTCAGAATCAGATGATGTTTCAAGTTCCACTATTGTGCCTGGAACATCTACATCTACTCTTGGGGCTAGGTCTGGTGCTTCCCCTCAATCCTTGCAGTAGGTGGTACATTTACAAACATTGCTTCCTTGTGTACTACTTCTTGCTCCTCCTGGAAGTCAGTTACTAAGTTTTGAATTACTTCAGTCTCAGGAGCCTGATGTTTTTCTGGCACATCAGGAATATGCACATCCTATTCCTCTCTTTCAGAAGGGTCAGCAGTTGTGTTGATGTCATGAACCACTTCCATTATAGTGAGGTTTACAGTCTCACTGTCTAGCTGGGCTTCATTGACAGTTTCAGCAGGGACTGATATCTCTGGATTATCTATCTGATGGACAGCCTCCCCCTAGATCTGTGTTTCAGTTTCAGGTGTATAAGTTGGAGACATCCTGGGTAGGTTAGTCTTCTCTTCATCAGAATTGAATTCAATTCTCTCTTCTGAGTCACTGGAGGACTCATCAGCTTGTATTGTATCTCTCTTTGATGTATTGACCTATTTGGACTTCTGCGTTGGTGCAGGGACTTCCTTGTACAATACTATATCCTACATAGAGAGGATTCTTATATCCATTCTCCTCATGTGATTTATTTTGGAACCAACAATCTGATTTAGCACCTCAGGTATGCTGGCTGTCAGATACAGACTTAAGATTCTGCATAGATTTGGATACTTAATACTGTCCTTAATCTTATTAAAGATTACACTACTCCAGTCGGTCTTCACGTGGAAGATGACTCTTATCATGAGGCTGAACATGTATTTAGAGATCCTATCATGCCACCCAGTCTGACAGAGAACTACTTGCCAATTATTTCAGACAGCAATTTCCCTTTGGAGTTCATCCCTTTCCTTGTCATGGACGATCCAATGTTTGTTGTTGCGGGTAGCCCACACCATTTAAGGGCTTCAACAGCCAAATTTGAATCAACCTCAGTCTCTTCTTTTATCCTTGGCAGATGAAGGGATTTACTCAGACTTTTGAGTGTTATTTTGACCATTTTGCCATGAACAGTATACTTGATCTTGTTCCCCTTTGAGTTCAATGTAGCATTGGAATAGAACTCAAGAACTTCCTTCTTCCAAATTATTGTCAATTCAGAAACCAAATAATCCAGTCCACCTTCCTGGATTAGGTCCACAACCGTCTTGATTTCTTGCTCAGTATTAGTGAACACTCCTCGAACGAGCTCATAACCTTCGTTAATGTTGTTGTCCAACTTGGGTGCCATAGGAGATGAGAAAAGTGAAGTTGAAGAGAAGGAAGATGAATTTCTTGTCAACACAGACAGTTTAGTCTCGAGATTTCTGAGTATGTAGTCGACAAGGTCTCGTTTCCACTAATTTATACTTTTCTAAATAGGGAAGGCCAAAAGGCGGGCTTAAATTAGAGTTTGATATGTCGACATAATTTAGATTGTGTCGACACAGACAGCCAAAGTCTCGACAGAGAGTTTAGGGTCTCGATAACTCTACGTGGCGACACTAATCTCTGAGTGTCGACACAGATGACGTTATGTGTTGACACCAACATTTGAGTGACAACAACACAGATTATTTTAAGTGTCGACACAAATTTACTTAGTCATATATTGAGTAGAATTTTTCTTAATTTCCCATTCTATTCTAGATTCAACATGCTTTATTCAATTTTAAAGTAATTGAATTTACTTTCATCTAGAGGTTTAGTAAATATATCAGCTACTTGAGTATCAGTATTAAGAAATTGTAAAGTTATGTCCTCTTTCTCAACATGTTCTTTAATAAAATGGTACATAATTTCAATGTGCTTTGTTCTACTATATGAAATAGGGTTTCTAGCAATTGATATAGCACAAGTAGAATCACAATATAGTGGATTTTTACTTATCTTGATGTCATAGTCTACCAATTGATGTTGTATCCATAGCAACTAAGCACAGCAACTTCCAACTACAATATATTCTGACTCAGCTGTGGATATAACAACACTTGTTTGCTTTTTACTGTTCCATGACACCAGTATTCCTCCTAGGAATTGGCATGTACCTATGGTACTTTTCCTATCTTCTTTGCAGCCTGCAAAGTCTGCATCTGAAAAACATGTTAGCAGAAAATTTCTATTCCTAGGGTACCATAAACGAAGATCTGGTGTGCCCTTAAAATATCTTAAAATTCTCTTGGCAGCAGAGTAATGAGACTCTTTAGGGCATGCCTGATATCTAGCACATACACATGTAGCATACATGATGTCAGGCTTACTTGTAGTCAAGTATAGTAAGGAGCCAATTATCCCTCTATACAAAGACTCATCAATAAGTTTGCCTACCTCATCTTTGCCTAAAGACATACTTGAACCCATTGGAGTTCTCATGGTGGAAACATTCTCCATTCCATATTTTTAATCAACTCCCTGGTGAACTTATACTGGGATATGCACAATCCATCATCAGTCTGTTTTACTTGTAGTCCTTGAAAGAACTTTAGCTCACCCATGCTGCTCATCTCAAACTTCCCTTGCATAAGTTTGACAAACTTCCTGCAAACGTTGTTCTCAGTAGATCCAAAGATTATGTCATCAACATATATCTAGACTATGATGATCTTGCCCCTTGATTCCCTAAGGAATATGGTCTTATCTATTTCCCCCTTAAGAATTTGTTCTCAATGAGAAAAGTAGACAATGTCTCATACCATGCTCTAGGGGCTTGTTTCAACCCATATAGAGCTTTCTTAAGTCTATAGACATGATCAGGAAAGTGAGGATCTACAAAACCTGATGGCTGGTCCACATATACTTCCTCTTTTAAATCTCCATTAAGGAATGCTGACTGAAAGACCTTGAATTCTTTATAGGTTGCATAGGCAAGGAATAGTCTTATTGTTTCCAGCCTTGCTACTGGGGCAAAGGCCTGGTCAAAGTCTATTACTTCTTCCTGCATGTAGCCTTTTGCAACCAATATGGCCTTATTTTTTGACAATAATTCCATTTTCATCTAACTTATTCCTATAGATCCATTTGGTCCCTATTATATTATGTCTTTTAGGTCTGGGAACCAGTTTCCAAACTTTGCATCTCTTGAATTGGTTCAGCTCTTCCTGCATAGCACCAATCCAGAAAGAATCTTGGATAGCCTCTTCAAACTTCTTCGGTTCCATTTGAGACAGAAAACTTGAACATATTGCTGAGTTCAAGCACTTGCTTTGGGTCATTACACCATGACTTGCATCACCAATAATTTGATGAGTTGGATGATCTCTTAAATTTCTCAAAGCTAGAGGTAATCTTTCTTCAGCTTGATCTTTCTTCAGCTTGTTGATCCTCTATGTATTTAGCTGGCTGTTCTTCATTTTCAGCTTGTAAGTCTTGAGCTCCCCTTGGAGAGTATCCATCATCTTCAATCTCTTGGCTTGCTGGTTTATCTTCCTTGATGGTCATATTGTTCATCTTATCTTTTAAGCCTGAAAGACTTGAAGAAGTGCTTGGAAGCTCACAGTTAATTAACTTAGACTCATCAAAGACAACATGGACAGATTCTTCTACAACTTGTGTAGTCAAGTTATAGATCATATATGCTCTACTATTGTTATTGTACCCAACAAATGTCCCTTCTCGGGACTTGGTAGCAAACTTAGTCAAATGAGACTTACCATTGTTTAGTACATAACACTTGCTACCAAAAATTTTAAAATAGGATAAGTTTGGTTTTCTGCCTTTCAAAATCTCATAGGGAGTCTTTTTGTGGCTTTTTGTGATGGAAGCTCTATTGAGAACATGCCAAGCAGTATTAACTGCCTCAGCCCAGAAGTATTCTGGGAGAGAGGTGTAATTTAACAAAGTCCAACCTGCCTCAATTAGAGTTCTGTTCTTCCTTTCAGCAATTCCATTTTACTGGAGAGTTCTAGGCGAGGAGAATTCTTGATTAATCCCAAGCCCTTCACAAAACTTTGTCATGCATTCAGACTGAAACTCAGTCCCATGATCACTTCTAATCTTAACCACAGAACTATTAAAATTATTTTGAATTTGCTTGACAAAAGTCTGGAAGATATCTGGGGTTTCAGATTTTCTCATTAAGAAGAATACCCAAGCAAACCTGGAAAAGTCATCAACCACCACAAGAGTATAGACTTTCCTACCTAGACTATGAACAAGCATAGGACCAAATATATCCATATGCAGGAGATATAAACACCTCACTGAGTCCTTGGAATCAAGACTTCAGAAGGAAGACCTGGTCTGCTTGCCCTTTTGACAAGCTGAGCAAATTGCCTCCTTAATGCACTTAACTTCAGGACCATTCCTTACCAATTCTTCATTAAAGAGTCTACCTATGGTCTTGTAGTTTAACTGAGCCAGCCTCTTGTGCCATTTGACATAATGAGAAACTTTCTCATCTGCAACAAGACATATAGTAGTGTCTGAAAGTGTGAGTTAGATCTGATATACTCTAGAGGGGGGGTGAATAGAGTATGGTGCTTGCTTAAAACTTTTACAACAGTTGTTGTATTCTAATGTGAACAGGGAAGCAAACCTATCTAATCACAGAGCAACCTAGTCACAAAACAATCACAGACAGAAACAAAAATAAAGACAAGCAACCAGAAGACACAAGGAGCTATAGTGGTTCCCCAATCAACCTGGGTACATCCACTCTTCTACCACCCTAGGTAGGAATCCACTGCAGTATGAGTTGATCAGGTGTCCTGGGCACCAATGAGCTTTTGATAAGGTGCTCAAAAACCAAACCAGATTTTTTGATCAGGTGTCTTGCCACCAAGGAGCTTTTGATAAGGTGCTCAAAAACCACACACAAGCTTTTGAAGGGAGTTTGAAAAACCCTTTACAGAGGTGGGGATGAGAGAGTGATGGAAGTCTTCTCTTTCTCAAAGCAGCTGAGAAGACTATGTGGATATTGATGTTGTCAAAGCACCCCCTGAGATCTGTAGTTGTTCAGGAATTGAAGATTTGTAGTAGGGTGATAGGCCTTCAGAAAATTGATCTCCAGCAAATGATGATTTCAGAAACAGCTGAAATGTGAGGTGTCTGGAGTCTTGAATGTTGATGGCCTTGAACACTTGAATCACAAGAGATCTGAAGATTTCAGTTTTGTTGATCTCCTTTGAATGTGTGTTCTTATATGAATCTTGAGACAGAGAATTGATGATCCCGCGAACAGACTCTTACTGTTGTTGGTTCAGTGAGTCGATCGCCGCGGGCTCGCTCGGGTAGGCAAGTGCACCTATCGCAAGTAGTACTTGATATTCGGGGGAATACCGAGGTCGTATTGTTCTCGGGGTCGCGATGACTATTCTTACTCCTCCGGGAGGACTATTATTTTACTGAAAGTAAGGTGGATTTTTTTTACTTAATAAAAGACGGAAAAGCAAAGGAGCGAAAAAAAACAATTTAGAAAATATTCGATGAAGGGTTAACGCTCGGCATCGAATCGGATTAAGACTAAAACAATTTTTAATAATTATAGGACTTAGTTTTCAAATTAATAATAAGACAACTTGGCCGTGGAGGTTCCACAAATGTGAGCTCACCTAGCTATAGGGATATCGCTCACCTAAACGTTAAGACTATTCGACCGAACGTTAGTCCGACGAAGGATTCCTCTTAACGCCCGCTTTACGCTAAGAACTCCGCTATTGGGTGGGGAACCCAATCCGGTAGAATTACGCTTGTCCTCTTTCGAGGGTATGCACGCAACTCTATTTACCCAGGGGTGATCGGTCCATATGCACGGCCTCTCGGCTAGCTAGCATATGGACTACGGAAATAGGCCCCACACATCGATATGTGGTCCTACGCGTCGTAAACCCGGGGTAAACCTTAAGTGCTTAAATTAAAATGAAAATAAAGAGGTTCAATTATTAGAAATCATTTTAAATGTCCCAATGCTCTTCGATGCCGAGGGTAATAGCGATTAGCCACACATCGGTATGGGGACGGCTTATAATTTAGTGAGGCGCGAGTTCGAAATTAAACACTAATGATTATAAGAAGGGGACATTAAAACAAAACAATCATTTAGAAAGCTAAAAAGTTAACTAAAACGAGAACTCACGCACACTCCAAATTATAAATTAAATAGAAACTAAGTTACACATAAAAGAAATTTGCATATTTAAAATTTGCGAGTCCCACTCAAACGAGTGGGGGCGATAAATAAAAGCTGAAAATTGCAAGTCCTACTCAAATGAGTAGGACTGAAATGAAAGCGAGTCCTACTCAAATGAGTAGGAGAAAATAAATGCGATTACAGGGCTATAAAGATCCGTCCATTTAACTCAAGTGAGTAGGCGAAAAAATAAAGAAAGAAAAATTACAAATCCTACTCAAACGAGTAGGCGGGAAATAAAGTCCGGCCATTTGACTCAAGTGAGTAGGCGGAAAAATAAAGAAAGAAAATTACAAGTCCTACTCGAACGAGTAGGACTGAAAATGAAAACGATGCGCCATTTAACTCTTAACGAGTAGGCGGAAATAAATACACGCAGACACACACACTCCATAAGAATTTCAAGTAAGCAATAAAGCTAACACCTACACTCACACACTCTACAAAATTTGAATCAAAGCATAAAAGTTATACACCTACACTCACACACTCTACATAATTTGAACAAAGCATTAAAAGTTATACTCATACACTCACACACACAACATGAAAATTAAGAAGAACAAAAGAAAATTTATGCTCATACACTCACACACACTAATTGAAAGCAAAATGAAAGTTACCTAAAAATTAAAACTTTTACTTTTTCATACTTAGGTTTTGCCAAAAACAAATAAAAAGAGGAAATTACAATTTTTAGAAGACAAAAGTTTTTCAAATCAAATTTAAAAACCAAAGTTTTTGGAAAATAAAAGTGTCAACATTTTCATTCTTATGATTTTATGAAAGTGATAAAAAAGGTGAAAAAGAAGATGAAAAGAACAAAAAGAGGTTTTATAATCCTAAAAGAAAACTAAGTAAAAAAAGAAACAATATCACTTTTTGAATCTCTTTTATAAATTCATGAGAATGAAATCAAAATTCTAAGCATGAAGACAAGTTAAAGGAAAAAGACATGGTGACAAAAAAAAAGAGAAAACTATCATGCCTAAGCATGAAGACAAGTTAAAGACATGTAAAGTAAATAAATTACACTCATACACACACACACACATTTCATAAATGAAGAACAAGGATGAAACCAAGGATAAAAAAAGAGAAGAAGTGAGCCATCCAAATGAATTTTCATGCTATATAGAGAGAGAAAATCTAACATTTTTATTAAAATTATCAAGCTATTACAAAGCTAAAAGATAAAGCAAAACAAAACATGAAATAAGAAGGGAGAAATCTCCTTACATAGCACTAGTATCCACGGATTAAGCCCACAAAAAGACACTAAAATGGCCCAAAAATCTGAACCCTTGGACCTTACAGAACTGGGCAATTTATAGGCAAAAAAATTCTAAGTACACGCCCTAGGTCACGGGCGTGTAGGGGGGGCGTGACAGTACTATTCATAAAGGCGGCCGGCGATTGGACATGAAAGTTGACTTCGGGCTGAGTTCGAGGCAGTCACGCCCCAGGTCACGGGCGTGACTCTGGGCGTGTCGGGGAGGTAGAACCGGGCGCGGGTTGCGTCGAAAGTCTTCGGCAGCATCTTGTCGGGCTAGCTGGAAAGGTCACGCCCCAGGTCACGGGCGTGACGCTGGGCGTGTCAGTTGGTGTCGACACTCGACGAATGTCGAGCGGAAAGTGTCGAGTCGAGATCGTCGAGCGGAAATTGAGTCACGCCCCAGGTCACGAGCGTGACGCTGGGCGTGACTGTTGGTGTCGACACTCGACGATCGTTGAGATGAATTCGTCGAGTGGAGTGAACACGGGCTTGGGTCACGCCCCGTGTCGGGTGACACGGGTGTGTCGCCAGGCGTGTCAAGCTTGTACTTCAGAATTTTGCAATTTCACGGGAAATGCAATGTCACGGCCCGGTCACGGGCGTGACCAAAGTGTCACAGGCGTGTACTGCCCAATTTTGACAGATTTTGAAATTTTTCTGCAAAATAAAATAAAACAAGTTAGAAGAAAATTTACAAGAATATGAGCATTTTATTGAACAAAAATAAGTAAAAACGACGAAAATAAATGAAAATGACTAAATTAATGTGCACAAAAAATACGTATATTTACAGTTCATCAAATACCCCCATACTTAGGCTTTTGCTATTCCAGAGCAAAAGTTTGAGGTGAATCTATAAGGAATAAAAAAAACTCTAAGTTTTAGCTACCTCTTAATCAATTATAAGAGAGATCGAAATAAATATACGGGGTGTAAGAGTTAAGTCCTAAAATTATGTAGATGATTTAAATAGCGCAAAAGTATTGGCCAAAAGACTTCTTGATGTAATCAAATAGAAGGCAACATTTGTAATGGTTAGATTAACGAAAATAGTTTGAAATTATAAGAACTCTAGCTTATACGAGTGCTACCGGAAATAATACAATTTACTAATTATGCTCTCAAAAAGATTTTTGAATTAATTCTAGAATCGTGTAATTGGCTAAGGGGGTAGTGGGTTTATGAAGAGGGTTTTGATTTTTGAGGCGAGGTAATTTTTTTTCGAACCTCCATTTTTTTTTCTTTTGGATTATTAGGAAAACGAAATCTTATTTTCCTAATATGATTTTTGTTTTTCAACTTCATAAGAATAAAATTAACCCAATGTATATTTATAGGAGTAATGAATTTTATCCTCTTACTCCTTATATAATCTTTTTAAAATTATTGGGTGCCTATGTTTACGGAACGAAATCTTATTCCCATTGACATAGGATCTTTTAAGGATAAAATTTTTCATGCCAAGTAGGTCATAAAAGGTAAGGGGAGAAAGGAAAACTAGATTTTAATCCTAAAAATTTTTGAGAGCAACCTTAATAATTAGTACGTTCCAATGTTTCAGAAAGCTAAAAGTAAGTATAATAGAATTCTATAGTCATTATTTCCTAACATAATATACGTGCTCTTATCAATGAAAAATTAGAAGTAGTGCCTAAAACGAGTTCGCTATTTTTAACAAAGCATAAAGAATTCTTTAAACTTAACCCCGAGTATTTAAATTTTTCAATCAATAATTAATAAACGGGTAGTGAAAAAAGAATTAATCAAATTCACATATAAATAAACTCAAAACTGAATTTTTGGATAGCGGAAAAGTTAAGGATGGAATATTTGATTTATTTGTTTCAAAACATTTTTTTTTTATTTTTATGTTTTTTTTTCATTTTTTTTTTGTTTTTCATTTATTATCTTTTTTTTTTGTATTTTTGGTTTTCTTAATTTTTTTGAATATATTTTTTTGAACTATTATCTTTTTTTTTGTATTATTTTTTTTTAAGAGAAGTTTCATTATATGTACAAAAATAAGGGAATAAAAAGGTTTGTACAAGAATGAGGAAGGGGGAGAGAGAAAAGAGTATGTACAAAAAATATTTACAAAGTGAAACTAAATATATTTTTTTGTTTTTTTTTTGTTTTCCTTTTTTTTAATTGTTTTTGAGTTTTTTGGAAAAAAGAAAGAAAGAGAACAAAAAACTTTTTTTGGATTTTTCATTTAAAATTTTTTCATTTTAAGATTTTTTGTAATTTTTTTTTTGTTTTTGTTTTGTTGTTATATGTATTTTTTTTTTGTATTTTTGAAATGCAGAAAAAAAAATGAAGTGCAGAAAGTAAAGCACGAAAACACCCCCATACTTAAGTCCAACATTGTCCCCAATGTTGTATCGTAAGTATGCGGAACAAAAAAGGAAAGACAATATAGACAAAGAAAAGAAAGGGAAGTGGGTAGAAGCTTCCCTGAAACGCGTAGGGGGAGGCCGATCAGAAACCCTGCGTTTATTAGAAAAAGCAGCAAAGATAATGAGGAAGGAGCGAAAAAGATAAGCGAGGGGTGCCTCCCAGGAGCGCTTTGTTTATAGTCGTGTAGCTTGACTATTTTGGCGGGTTTATAATGTGGAGGAAAGTTATGGTTTCGCTAAAACCGATCACTGGGTCGCCTGCTATATAAGACTTTAACATTTGACCATTTACTTTAAATGAACCTTTGTCCGGGTGGGAGACGAGTACGGTTCCATATGGAAAAACTTCTTCAACTAGGAAGGGACCGGACCATCTAGATTTTAATTTACCTGGAAAAAGTCTAAGACGTGAATTGTAAAGAAGGACAAGATCGCCCGGAGAAAATAATTTTTGGGACTTGATTTTTCGATCGTGATATAACTTAGAGCGCTCCTTATACAATTTATTGCTCTCGTAAGCGTTCGCACGCCATTCATCGAGCTCGTTTAGTTGCAGTTTTCTATTTTGAGCGGCTAAGTTGGAGTCAAGGTTTAAGAGTTTTAAAGCCCAAAGTGCGCGATGCTCTAATTCTACGGGTAAATGGCACGCTTTGTCGTAGACTAACCGGAACGACGTACATCCAATAGCGGTTTTGTATGCCGTCCGATACGCCCACAACGCATCGTCGAGTTTAACGGACCAATCTTTCCTATTTAGCGAAACGGTTTTTTCTAAAATTCGCTTAATCTCTCGATTTACTACCTCAACTTGGCAACTTGTATGCGGGTGGTAGGGGGTGTCAAGCTTGTGCGTGACTCCGTATTTAGCTAACGTCTTAGCAATAAGAGCGTTACAGAAATGCGTTCCCCTATCACTAACAATTGCGCGAGGCGTGCCGAAGCGAGAAAATAATTTTTTAAGAAATGTAACGACGACTCGTGCATCGTTGGTGGGGAGAGCTTGCGCTTCCGCCCACCTTGATACGTAGTCGACCGCCACTAAAATATACATATTTTTGAAAGATGGAGGTAGGGGGCCAACAAAATCTATGCCCCACAAATCGAAGACTTCGCACTCTAAAAACATATTTTGGGGCATCTCGTCGCGACGAGAGATGTTACCCGACCGCTGACAGCTATCGCATGCGCGCACAAAATTATGCGCGTCTTTGAAGAGAGTGGGCCAAAAGTAGCCTGCCTCGAGCACCTTCCGAGCAGTCCGGTTGGCTTGATAATGCCCCCCGGCTGGACCCTCGTGGCAGTGCTTAAGAATTTGTAAGCACTCCACACCCGCAACGCATCTTCGGACCGCTTGGTCCGCGCAGATACGAAAAAGAAATGGGTCCTCCCAAAAGAAATTTTTCAAGTCAGAGAAGAATTTCTTCTTTTGATGACTTGAAAACTCTTTTGGAAGCACCCGCGCTACTAAGAAATTTGCAAAATCTGCGAACCAAGGCGAAGATGACGAAGATTTATTAATGGCAGGAAGGCGTTCCTCGGGGAATCTGTCATTTATTTCAGATTCGACGAGCGCTTCCGCACCCGGATTTTCTAAACGGGAGAGGTGGTCCGCCGCTAGATTTTCCGCTCCCCGCTTATCTCGGATCTCCAAATCAAACTCTTGTAGTAGGAGAATCCATCGAAGAAGGCGGCGCTTCGCATCATTTTTAGCTAATAAATATTTAAGCGCGGAGTGATCGGTAAAAACAATAACTTTAGATAGCGTTATATACGAGCGAAACTTATCGAAAGCGAAAACGACGGCTAAGAGTTCCTTTTCCGTTGTCGTGTAATTTACTTGTTCGGAAGTGAGCGTCTTGCTAGCGTAATAAATAGGATGAAAATGTTTTTCTACGCGTTGGCCAAGAACGGCACCTAAGGCAATATCACTAGCGTCACACATTATTTCGAACGGAAGGGACCAATTAGGGGCCACTAAAATTGGTGAAGTGATAAGTTTTTGTTTTATTAAATTAAAGGCGGACTCGCATTCGCTACTAAAGATGAAGCGTGATTCCTTTTCCAAGAGGTGAGTAAGCAGCTTGGTTATTTTTGAAAAATCTTGAATGAAGCGTCGATAAAAGCCCGCAAGGCCTAAGAAACTCCTAATAGATTTTACGTTTGTTGGATGCGAAAGTTTTTCTATAATTTCTATCTTGGCCTTATCCACCTGTATCCCCTTAGACGAAATCATATGGCCGAGGACCAAACCTCCTCGAACCATAAAGTTGCATTTTTCCCAATTTAAAACAAGGCTTGTGTCCTCGCACCGTTGAAGGACACGATCTAAATTGTGAAGGCAATCGGGAAAAGAGCGTCCGAAAACAGAAAAGTCATCCATAAAGACTTCCATAATGTCTTCTACTAGCTCGCCAAAGATCGCTAGCATACATCTTTGGAATGTAGCTGGCGCGTTGCAGAGTCCAAATGGCATTCTTCGATATGCGAAGGTGCCAAACGGGCAAGTAAAAGTTGTTTTCTCTTGATCATCGGGGGAAATGGGGATTTGGAAAAACCCCGATAAACCATCAAGAAAACAATAATACGGATGACCAGATAAACGCTCTAAAATCTGGTCTAGAAATGGCAGAGGGAAATGGTCCTTGCGGGTGGCGTCATTAAGTTTTCTATAATCGATGCACACTCGCCAACCCGTAACAGTACGAGTTGGGACAAGCTCGTTATGCTCGTTCGCCACTACGGTAAGACCGCCCTTCTTGGGCACGACATGCACGGGACTAACTCATGCACTGTCCAAAATAGGGTAGATAATCCCCGCATCTAATAACTTAATGATTTCGGCTTTAACGACGTCTTTCATGTTTGTGTTAAGACGACACTGCGGCTGAATCGTTTTGCGGCAATTATCGTTAAGGAAAATCTTATGGGTGCAAAAGGAGGGGCTAATCCCCTTTAAGTCAGAGATTTGCCACACAATTGCGTGGCGATGTTTAAATTAAACTTCCAATAAATCGGAAGTCTCCGAATCACTCAAGTCCGAAGAAATGATAACGGGAAGCGTATCGCCTTTTCCCAAAAATGCGTATTTGAGTGATGCGGGTAAGGGTTTGAGGTCTAGGATGGGCGGTTCTTCTAGGGAGGTTTTAATGCCTATGTCTTTCTTACCAATTGGTTCGAAAGGCAAGTCTAAAGAAGTATCCTCATCGCATTTAAAATTTTCGAGCGCATAAATATCGTCGTTTAAAAATACAGACTCGAAAACGGGAGAAGAACGATCTCCAAAAAAGGTATCTAAAGAGTAGCAGAAATCATCGCTCGATGAAAAATTGTCCATCGAGGGATTAATAGAGAAAGTAACCTGATCATCGCCTACTCGGAGGAGAAGGCTACTATTACTAACATCTATTAGTGCGCTGGAGGTGGCGAGAAAAGGGCGACCGAGTATTATTGGTACCTCGGCGTCCTCCTCGATATCTAAGATGACGAAGTCTACCGGGAAGGTAAACTTGTCGACTCGGACAAGGACGTCCTCCACTACCCCGATAGGGAACTTAACCGAGCGATCCGCTATTTGGATGCGCATATTCGTAGGACTAGAAGTGCCCAAACATAAACGTGAAAAGAGCGAGAACGGCATCAGATTAATGCTAGCCCCTAAATCAGCTAAGGCGTACTTTACTAATATATCGCCAAAAAGGCACGGGATGGAAAATCGTCCCGGGTCATTTTGTTTTGTGGGCAATTTATTAGTAAGGGCCGCCGAGCAGACAGCGTTGAGAGATACATGCGAAATATCCTCCAATTTGCGTTTATTAGAAAGTAGTTCTTTTAAAAATTTCGCATATTTGGGCATTTGCGAGATAGCCTCGCAAAAAGGAACATTAATATGAATTTGTTTTAATAATAAAATAAATTTTGCATATTGCGCGTCCTGACGCTCGTTTTCTAACTTAAGCGGATACGGAAGAGCCTTGTTTAAAATAATTTTTTCTTTTATAATTGGTAAAGGCGGCGTAAGCGAAGAAAGGGGAAGAGGGGTCGGAGGTGAAATATGTACCTGAGGGTCGGTCCGTTTTGGATCGACCACCTCCTTTCCGCTACGGAGGGTTATAGCGTTGGCATTCTCCCGCGGATTGGGCTCCGTGTTTCCCGGCAGTGCCCCGAGCGCGCGCTCGGACATCATCCTCGCCAGCTGTCCAACCTGTTGTTCGAGTGTTTTTAGCGATCCGGTGATGTTCCGAATATTTGACTCGTTGGACGCAATATACTTCGAAAAATTTTCCTACATCGGGGAGGGTTTCGGAAGAGGAGGAGGAGGAGGAAGAAATCCGGGCGCATAAGAAATAAGGGGACGCTGAGCATTATTCGGGTTGCTCCACGAGAAGTTGCGGTGATTCCTCCAACCCGGATTATAGTTATTACTATAAGGGTTGTTGTTGGGGTTGAAGGGAGGATGACCCGAATTTCCCATGAAGTCCACGAACTCTTCAGCTACGCAGACATTAGGGGGAATAAAACAAGGCGGAGTGGAGGAGGCAGCAGACTTCTCCGCCACCTGCTTTGTTAACCTTTCAACTTGAAGGGTCAAGAGAGCAGTGGCATCCACTTCAAAAAGACCAGCCGCCGGCTTTGGCCGTCCCCGCGGGACGTTCCATTGATAGGCGTTCATAGCCATCTCTTCGAATAAAGCCTGGGCGGCCTCGGGGGTTTTGTTGTTGAGAGTACCCCCGGAAGCCGCGTCAATCATTTGACGCGTATGAAAATTCAGCCCATTATAGAAAATTTGAACTTGCAACCACGTTGGCAGCGCGTGGTGCGGGCAACGGCGGAGGAATTCCTTAAACCGTTCCCAAGTCTCGTATAGAGATTCAGGATCGTTTTGCACAAACGAAGAAATGTCCGCCCGCAACTTTGCAGTTTTGGCGGGCGGAAAGTACTTCGTTAGGAACCGTTCCGTCAACTCAGCCCACGTGGTGATACATCCTCGCGGGAGGGCATTCAACCACGCCTTGGCTTTGGACTTAAGGGAAAAAGGAAATAAGCGCAAACGAATGGCGTCATCAGTGACGCCATTAATCTTGAAGGTGTCGCATATCTCCAAGAAATTGGACAAGTGGACATTCGGGTTCTCATCCAGCATTCCATCGAACTGCACGGCGTTTTGGACCATTTGAATGACACTTGACTTTATTTCGAAATTATTATTCGCCACCGCAGGGCGAACAATACTTGACCCAGAATCATCCAGGTTAGGCCGGGAGTAATAGGACATAGTACGCTCGGCCGCCGGGGGAAGGTTAGGCGCGGCCATAACTACAACAGGAGGTTCTCCGATAGATTCCTCGGGATCTAAAGAAGGATTTCGGCGTTGAGATCGGATACGCGCAAGAGAGCGTTCGATCTCAGGGTCGAAGTCAAAATCTTCAGACTCTGAGGGTTGTCCTCGGGTCATACACCCAAACAAAAATAAAACAAAATAAACTCTTTTTTTTTAAATAAAGTTTTTAGTTTTTTTTTTTGAAAATAAGTAAAAGTAATAGACTCCGGAATTCGAAATAGCTACTCGAAAAGAGATTTCCCCGGCAACGGCGCCAAAAACTTGATGATCCCGCGAACAGAATCTTACTGTGGTTGGTTCGGTGAGTCGATCGCCGCGGGCTCGCTCGGGTAGGCAAGTGCACCTATCGCAAGTAGTACTCGATATTCGGGGGAATACCGAGGTCGTATTGTTCTCGGGGTCGCGTTGACTATTCTTACTCCTCCGGGAGGACTATTATTTTACTGAAAGTAAGGTGGATTTTTTTACTTAATAAAAGACGGAAAAGCAAAGGAGCGAAAAAAAACAATTTAGAAAATATTCGATGAAGGGTTAACGCTCGGCATCGAATCGGATTAAGACTAAAACAATTTTTAATAATTATAGGACTTAGTTTTCAAATTAATAATAAGGCAACTTGGCCGTGGAAGTTCCACAAATGTGAGCTCACCTAGCTATAGGGATATCGCTCACCTAAACATTAAGACTATTCGACCGAACGTTAGTCCGACGAAGGATTCCTCTTAACGCCCGCTTTACGCTAAGAACCCCGCTATTGGGTGGGGAACCCAATCCGGTATGAAAGTCCACCTAGTGTCAGCTATGTGCACCTATGGGGGGGGGGGAATAGGTGACGAGTAGCGCTTTTGCGGAATTTACGAGAGTACCTGCACAATAGAAATAAAAAGCACAGCACACAGAAAACACAGCAAATTTATAGTGGTTCCCCGACTTGGGTACATCCACTTTCCCCCTTCGACCTATCTCCCCAACAAGGGATGACTCGGTCACTTCTCCAACGGGATTGAAATCCAATCCCTGCACTAACGGAAGGAGCCCTTCCACACGTGAGAGTCAACACTCCCACAAACCGGGTTGCACCCAACCCTTACAATACGGAACAAACGTTCCTTTACAACAAAATTAAATATAGAATGTATGCGTGATACAAACTTCTTTTGGAGACTACGGTGTTCCTCTTGTTCGACGACGTGTTCTTGAAGTCGATGAAGAGTCTACAACCTTGGTCTCTCTTGGAGAGGATCTCCCGGAACCGGCGGCGGCAATCCGAGCGGCGGCTTGGTTCCGAGTCGGCGGCAACGAAGGTGCGCTGCTGCAGTGCTTTGAGATCCAAACTTCTTTGCGAAGCAAACTAGGTCTACCAACGGTCACTCTAGGATCGGTCGTCTCGATCGATTCGGACGGGGGAGTTTTTCCCGGTCAACAAATCGAGAGACAAGAGATCTCTGGATAGACACGTGAGACGTAAGCTTTGCTAAGCTTCTGTCGCCGGAGATCGGGAAGAAGAACGATCAGCGGCGGCGACGTACTTGCCCGAGCGCGACGGCGGCGGAGGAGAGAAATCGCGATATTAGGGTTTCCGCTTGCTCGGCTTCTTTCTGTGTCTGTCTTCCGTTCAAAATACCCGAGTATAAATACTGTAGCTACCTCCAATAAGACCGTTTGTGGGACCCACAAAAGGAATCCCCAAATCCCGGTCCAGAAGTTTAACAGCGGCAGAATCCGGTTCAGGAATTTCCAGAAAAACGCCAAGTCAAAATCGGTGAGAATCGAAAGTGATTCTCGCCGAGTCGCCGAGAATCAAAGGTGATTCTCGACGATTCGGCGAGAATCAAAGATGATTCTCGTCGAATTTGCCTTGGTTGCACGCACTGCTTTAAGCCAGGACGAGACGGCAAGAATCAACCGGTGATTCTCGTCGATTCGACGAGAATCACTGTGATTCTCGCCGAATCGGCGAGAATCACTAAGTGATTCTCATCGATTCTTACTTAGACTCAGAGGTGCTTGCTTAGAAGTTGCTGGAACGTGTTCGGCGAGAGTCAACCGCTGATTCTCGACGAATCGGCGAGAATCCCAAGTGATTCTCGTCGAATCGGCGAGAATCACTTGGTGATTCTCGTCGATTCTAACTTAGACGAATTTTCGTCTTTCCACCTATGAGATGCTCCTTGACCCATCCTTGCTCCTTGTCTGCTCCTGCATATTTACAGCCCTGTGCTTGAAAATAAGTGCACTCCAATAGAGAGAGTACACGTAGGCCAACACACTGATCTGCTCAACGAGGGATTACGTCGTGCAGACCCGTATATATTGACCTACTGCACCCTGACATTGGTGTGCACTTAGCGTGGAAAAACTGCAAGCACAACTAGAAGGATTTTATCAAATACATAGTCTATTTACCTTAGCTTGTCCAGGGGCTTCTTCAAATCAGGTGCATTATGGATACAATACCCAACAATCTCCCCCTATTTGAAGAAGTCTAAACCCTACAAGCTAAGGTGAATAGAGTAGATGAGAATGAAAACCATAAACTGAAAAGAGAGTTGATTGAGTTATCCATTACCAATATCAATTTCTTGGGAGCGAGCGTGGAGCCACCTTAGCCTTAGCCGAGAGGGTAATCTCCCCCTTTTCGGCTTCTACAAATCGGGGTCTGTAGCGTTTGACCCTTTGCTCCCCCTCAGTTCTTGCATGGGCCTGGAGCCTCTGTAGTCTTCATTCGTCATAATTGAGCATCCCCAATTCAGTCTTGAAAATATTGAACTTGGCCTCGTCTAGGGGCTTTGTGAATATATCAGCAATCTGCTTGTCCGTGGGGACATAACAGAGAGAGATATCCTTGTTCTCCACGTGCTCCCGAATGAAGTGGTAGCGTACTTCAATATGCTTCGTTCTGCTGTGAGACACCGGATTGTTGGCAATGGCAATTGCACTGGAGGAGTTGCAGTACATGGGTACTTCCTTGAACTGAAGGTCGTAGTCGGCTAACTGGTTTCTGATCCATAGAAGTTGTGCGCAACAGCTTCCTGCAGAGATATACTCTGACTCTGCTGTGGAGGTTGCAACACAATTTTGTTTCTTGCTGTTCCATGAGATAAGCCTCCTGCCGAGGAATTGACACGTCCCGGAGGTGCTTTTCCTGTCATCCCTGCTCCCTGCAAAATCAGCATCTGAAAAGCCTATTAGCTCGACGTCATTGTTTCTCGGGTACCACAAGCCAAGATTAGGAGTACCTTTAAGGTATCTCAGAATTTGCTTTGCGGCAACATAGTGAGATTCCTTAGTGTTCACCTGATATCGGGCACAGACACATGTGGAGAACATAATATCCGGTCGACTGGCAGTAAGGTAGAGCAGGGATCCAATGATGCTTCTGTATTTGGTTTCATCGAAAGGTTTACCTTTCTCATCCTTATCCAGAGACATGGTGGATCTCATTGGAGTCCTCATAGAGGTTGCACTCTCCATACCGAATTTCTTAAGGAGTTCATTTGTGAACTTCGTCTGAGAGATGAAGATTCCATCCTCAGACTGTTTCACCTGAAGTCCTAAGAAATACTTGAGCTCTCCCATACTGCTCATTTCAAACTTTCCTTGCATAAGTTTAGAAAACTTTTTGCAAAGATTGTTATCCGTTGAGCCGAATATTATGTCATCGACATAGATTTGCACCAGCAAAATCTTGCCTTTGACTTCCCTGAGAAACAATGTTTTATCTATTTTACCTCTGGAGAACTTGTTCTCAAGAAGAAAACTAGATAAAGTCTCATACCAAGCTCGTGGAGCTTGTTTCAACCCATATAAGGCCTTATTAAGAAAATAAACATGATTGGGATAAGTAGGATCGACAAAACCTGGGGGTTGAGCGACGTATACTTCCTCTTTCAGGTCTCCGTTCAGGAATGCCGATTTCACATCCATTTGATAGACTGTGAATCCTTTGTGTGAAGCATATGCCAGGAACAACCTGATTGCCTCGAGCCTTGCTACTGGTGCGAAGGTCTGGTCGAAGTCAATCCCTTCCTCCTGTCTGTAACCTTGAGCCACCAGCCTGGCCTTGTTCTTTACGATGACACCATGTTCATCCAGCTTGTTTCTGAAGATCCACTTTGTGCCAATCACATTCTGCTTGTATGGTCTGGGAACCAGAGTCCAAACCTTGCACCGCTCGAATTGATGTAGTTCCTCTGGCATGGCCAGAATCCATGCCGCATCCTTGTTCGCCTCGTCGAACTTCTTTGGCTCAACCTGTGACAGGAAGCTAAGATGCAATACCTCGTTAATTGTACCTCTTCGAGTTCTGACCCCGACACGAGGATCCCCGATGATCTGATCTCTAGGATGATCCCTCACGTGCCGGAGCTCTAGTAGTCGGGCGTCAGGAGCTTCAACTACTTCTTGGGCTTCTCTTTCCTCTAAGAGATTTGTTCTATCTTGATCTTCAACACTTTCAGATGACGTGGAGGTGGAGACTTTGACGTACTTAGGAGCGTCAACTTTAGCGGTCTCATCCAGACTCAGCTGTTCCAGTCGTGCACCTGCATCTTCAAGAATACAACTGGAAGAGTTGCTGTTAAGCAAACTTCCTTCATCAAATACAACATTTATTGATTCTTCTACCACTAGGGTTTTCTTATTGAAGACCCTATATGCCCGACTGTGGGCACTATAGCCCATGAATATGCCTTCAAAGCATTTTTCACCGAACTTAGTACGCGGGTACTTCCCATTATTCAGTACATAGCATCGGCAACCAAAAATCCTTAAGTAGGACATGGTTGGTTTCCTGCCTTTCAGTAGCTCGTAGGGCGTCTTACGATGATGCTTGTTGATCAATGCTCGGTTTTGTACATGACATGCCGTATTGACACCCTCTGCCCAGAAGTATTCCGGGAGAGAAGCATCTTTCAACATTGTCGTGCAGGCTTCAATGAGAGTTCTATTTCTTCTCTCCGCAACTCCATTTTGCCGAGGAGTGCGCGGGGAGGAAAACTCATGAAAGATACCTTGTTCTTCACAAAATTCTGTCATAGCACCAGATTCGAATTCTGTTCCATGGTCACTTCTGATTTTGACCACGGAGCAGTTAAATTCGTTCTGAACCTGCTTGACAAAATTAGTGAAGATGTCAAACGTATCTGACTTTCGTTTCAAAAAGAACACCCATGTAAACCGAGAATGATCATCAACTATCACTAGCGTATATGACTTGCCTCCCAAGCTATGAACTTGCATTGGACCAAACAAGTCCATATGCAAAAGGTAAAGACATCGGGAAGAGTCTTTGTCAGCGATGCTCTTAAAGGTAGCCCGAGTCTGTTTGCCCATCTGGCATGCAGGACATGGGCTATCTTTGATGCACTTGATACTGGGAGCATCCCTTACCAAGTCCTTAGAAAATAGCATACTAATTGTCTTGAAATTAATATGTGCCAATCTCTTGTGCCATTGTTCACAAAGAGATGCACTGCCTGTTGCCACAAGGCATACGGGGGTAGATGAATCTAAACTGAGAAAATCTAAACAAAAGATATTTCTGCTCCTAATGCCTGATAATACCGTTTCAGAAGAGGTACGTGAAATTATCAGACATTTATCCTTGCAGAACTTAACGTCATAACCTTTATCACATAACTGACTTACACTGATCAGGTTATGGTTTAACCCTTCAACATAAGCCACGTCGGTGATAGAGATTATACCGTTGGAAATCATACCATAACCTCTGGTGACTCCTCGATCTGACCCTCCAAAGATGACGTTGGGTCCATTCTTGACTGGAGTGTAATCACGCAGCAAGATTCTTGTCCCGGTCATATGCCGGGAGCATCCACTGTCCAAATACCAGATCGGCGTTTTGGTGGCCTTTGGACATTCCTGCAAAACAAAATTAATTTTCCTTAGGAACCCAATCGAACTTGGGTCCTAGATTCCTGGTTAGCACACTCCCCCTCGGTTGGTTAACCCTACGAGTGGTCGGTCTCGCATTGCTAACACGGGGAGTCTCGTAGTTCCTTGGATTAAACCAACAATCCACGGCAAAGTGACCGACTTTGCCACAGCACCAACAGTCAAATCTGTTGTACCTCTTCCTAGGCTCCTACCTTACCCTGGGAACGGTGGGTACTGCTGGGGCCTTGGATCTGGAGGTGGAGGCCTCATAGTGACAACAGTCGCATGACTTTGTCACCTTCTGTATAACAGGCTTGGCTTTTGGTGCCTGCTTTCCATTATGGCCGCTAGAGAACGGACCATAATTTCCTATGTGGATTTCCTCATAAGGTGCCTTGAAGGCACTCTCACCGAAGTTCCGGGGAAAGTTCCAATCGTCATACCGGCTCTTTGGCTTTGCAATCGAGGGCCGGAAATGATGCCCAAAAGTTGACTCAAAGTCGTATTGGTTGCAAGGAAAGCCAGGCTTTCTGAACGCAACAGGACTAAGAGGAGCCTTACCCTTTTCATCAGCAGAGGCCTTCTTGGCGGCCTTATTTTTCCTCTGGTTCTTGTTTCTCCTAGATGAAGAACCAGGTACCCCTATATGCCCCAAGCCAGCTCCTTTGGCCTGAGCAGAGAAGGTATCAACGACTGGAAGAACTGTTTTTGGCATGGAGAAGCTCTTGACGATCTTCCTTTCTGCCGCAAGTAGTTCTTCCAACTTGTCGACTTCCTCCTGCTTTAGATCAAGGAGCTTCAAAGACTCTGAATGCTTGGAAGTCAGGTCAAGGTGTTCCTGTCGGAGAGAAATCAAGCTAGTGACCTCTTCCCTTAGGGATACACATTCACCCTTAAGGAATTTTACTTCCTTCTTCTCAGCCTTCAGTCTCTTTCGGCACTCATCGAAAGTGTTGAGCAGAAGCTCATACTTCTCGAGTAGCTCAGCTTCACGGGCTGAAGGGCCATCCTCAGGTTCATCATCCTGAGACTCAGGATCAGAGTCGGAGTCAGAGAGAGGGGTGTGAGCTTTTACCTTCCCAGTAAATGGGGGGCATTCTCCTTCTGAGTCCGAGCGACCCACCAGCCCGAAGTAGGCTTCCTCATCATCACTGGAGTCTGAGGAATCAGACTCACTTAGTGTCTTTGGTCTTCTTACGATGTAGCTCCGCTCCTTCTTCTTATCTCTGGAGGATTTGAGCTCCTCTCCTTTCCCTTTTTCTCTTTTGCTTTGATGGCAGTCAGCCACGACGTGACCTGGCTTATTGCATCCAAAGCAAATAATATCAGAAGAACGATGTTTGTTAGGTTTAGATGCATACCTGTCAGAAGAATAATTTTTCTTCTAATGCCTGGAGGAGGAGCTGTCTTTCTTTCCTTGATTCCTCATCTTGAGGAACTTCTTGAACTCTCGGGTGATGAGGGATAAATCCTCCTCCGACAGTTCTGAGCCGGAGGAGCATGGTTCAGAGTCCTCCTCCTCTTCCTTACTCCTCGCACGGTATGACATCGCACCCTTGCCCTTTCTAGAGTAACTGGCTTTTAGGGACACAGTCTTTTCTTTTGCAGCAGCCTTCTCTGCTTCTTCCTCTGCCTTCCTGGTGTTCAGCTGAAGTTCATAGGACATCAGCTTCCCAAACAGGATTTGTGGATCAGTTTCTGCTAGTCTGCCAAATTCTCTGATGGCGCAGATCTTTGTGTCCCATTCCTTAGTAAGGGACCTAAGGAATTTGTCATTGAGTTCACCATTGGTGAACACTCTTCCGTAGCCCTTGAGGGCGTTGACAATCTTCAGGAAGTTCTCGTATGTGACTCCGATCTCTTCCTTAGGCCCTTGCCTGAAGGCCTCATATTTTTGGTTCAGGAGGGATCTCCGATCATCCCTCACTTCATCCGTGCCCTCCATTAGGATGATCAGGCACTGCCAGATCTCCTGAGCTGTCCTGCAGTTGCTGAAGTTTTGCATCATAGAATCATCAACTGCGCTCACCAGAATGTTTCGTGCCTTCTTGTCCAGTCCCACCAGCACCATCTCGTCTTTGTCCATTTCAGAAAGTGTCTTCGGCACCTTCTTGGTGGGATCGATGGTGGAGGCCTTAGTGGGGATATAAGGTCCCTCCTCCACAATCATGAAGAGTCGAGGATCGACTGCTTCCATGTAAAACCTGATTCTTTCCTTCCAGATCGGAAAGTTGAGTCTGTTGCACACTGGGATCTTGCCGGAGTACTTGAGCCCGTCCATAGTAGATATCTGTCTTCTTCTTTTGACACTAGGGGCAGGATTCAACTCAAGGTGTTAACCTTATTGATGAGAAACCTCCCTCTGATACCACTTGAAAGTCCACCTAGTGTCAGTTATGTGCACCTATGGGGTGGGAATAGGTGACGAGTAGCGCTTTTGCAGAATTTACGAGAGTACCTGCACAATAGAAATAAAAAGCACAGCACACAGAAAACACAACAAATTTATAGTGGTTCCCCGACTTGGGTACATCCACTTTCCCCCTTCGACGTATCTCCCCAACAAGGGACGACTCGGTCACTTCTCCAACGGGATTGAAATCCAATCCCTGCACTAACGGAAGGAGCCCTTCCACACGTGAGAGTCAACACTCCCACAAACCGGGTTGCACCCAACCCTTACAATACGGAACAAACGTTCCTTTACAACAAAATTAAATATAGAATGTATGCGTGATACAAACTTCTTTTGGAGACTACGGTGTTCCTCTTGTTCGACGACGTGTTCTTGAAGTCGATGAAGAGTCTACAACCTTGGTCTCTCTTGGAGAGGATCTCCCGGAACCGGCGGCGGCAATCCGAGCGGCGGCTTGGTTCCGAGTCGGCGGCAACGAAGGAGCGCTGCTGCAGTGCTTTGAGATCCAAACTTCTTTGCGAAGCAAACTAGGTCTACCAACGGTCACTCTAGGATCGGTCGTCTCGATCGATTCGGACGGGGGAGTTTTTCCCGGTCAACAAATCGAGAGACAAGAGATCTCTGGATAGACACGTGAGACGCAAGCTTTACTAAGCTTCTGTCGCCGGAGATCGGGAAGAAGAACAATCAGCGGCGGCGACGTACTTGCCCGAGCGCGACGGCGGCGGAGGAGAGAAATCGCGATATTAGGGTTTCCGCTTGCTCGGCTTCTTTCTGTGTCTGTCTTCCGTTCAAAATACCCGAGTATAAATACTGTAGCTACCTCCAAAAAGACCGTTTGTGGGACCCACAAAAGGAATCCCCAAATCCCGGTCCAGAAGTTTAACAGCGGCAGAATCCGGTTCAGGAATTTCCAGAAAAATGCCAAGTCAAAATCGGTGAGAATCGAAAGTGATTCTCGCCGAGTCGCCGAGAATCAAAGGTGATTCTCGACGATTCGGCGAGAATCAAAGATGATTCTCGTCGAATTTGCCTTGGTTGCACGCACTGCTTTAAGCCAGGACGAGACGGCGAGAATCAACCGGTGATTCTCGTCGATTCGACGAGAATCACTAGTGATTCTCGCCGAATCGGCGAGAATCACTAAGTGATTCTCGTCGATTCTTACTTAGACTCAGAGGTGCTTGCTTAGAAGTTGCTGGAACGTGTTCGGCGAGAGTCAACCGCTGATTCTCGACGAATCGGCGTGAATCCCAAGTGATTCTCGCCGAATCGGCGAGAATCACTTGGTGATTCTCGTCGATTCTAACTTAGACGAATTTTCGTCTTTCCACCTATGAGATGCTCCTTGACCCATCCTTGCTCCTTGTCTGCTCCTGCATATTTACAGCCCTGTGCTTGAAAATAAGTGCACTCCAATAGAGAGAGTACACGTAGGCCAACACACTGATCTGCTCAACGAGGGATTACGTCGTGCAGACCCGTGTATATTAACCTACTGCACCCTGACATTGGTGTGCACTTAGCGTGGAAAAACTGCAAGCACAACTAGAAGGATTTTATCAAATACATAGTCTATTGACCTTAGCTTGTCCAGGGGCTTCTTCAAATCAGGTGCATTGTGGATACAATACCCAACACGGTAGAATTATGCTTGTCCTCTTTCGAGGGTATGCACGCAACTCTATTTACCCAGGGGTGATCGGTCCATATGCACGACCTCTCGGCTAGCTAGCATATGGACTACGGAAATAGGCCCCACACATCGATATGTGGTCCTACGCGTCGTAAACCCGGGGTAAACCTTAAGTGCTTAAATTAAAATGAAAATAAAGAGCTTCAATTACTAGAAATCATTCTAAATGTCCCAATGCTCTTCGATGCCGAGGCTAATAGCGATTAGCCACACATCGGTATGGGGACGGCTTATAATTTAGTGAGGCGCGAGTTCAAAATTAAACACTAATGATTATAAGAAGGGGACATAAAAACAAAACAATCATTTAGAAAGCTAAAAAGTTAACTAAAACGAGAACTCACGCACACTCCAAATTATAAATTAAACAGAAACTAAGTTACATATAAAAGAAATTTGCATATTTAAAATTTGCGAGTCCCACTCAAACGAGTGGGGGCGGTAAATAAAAGCTGAAAATTGCAAGTCCTACTCAAATGAGTAGGACTGAAATGAAAGCGAGTCCTACTCAAATGAGTAGGAGAAAATAAATGCGATTACAGGGCTATAACGATCCGTCCATTTAACTCAAGTGAGTAGGCAGAAAAATAAAGAAAGAAAAATTACAAATTCTACTCAAACGAGTAGGCGGGAAATAAAGTCCGACCATTTGACTCAAGTGAGTAGGCGGAAAAATAAAGAAAGAAAATTACAAGTCCTACTCGAACGAGTAGGACTGAAAATGAAAACGATGCGCCATTTAACTCTTAACGAGTAGGCGGAAATAAATACACGCAGACACACACACTCCATAAGAATTTCAAGTAAGCAATAAAGCTAACACCTACACTCACACACTCTACAAAATTTGAATCAAAGCATAAAAGTTATACACCTACACTCACACACTCTACATAATTTGAACAAAGCATTAAAAGTTATACTCATACACTCACACACACAACATGAAAATTAAGAAGAACAAAAGAAAATTTATGCTCATACACTCACACACACTAATTGAAAGCAAAATGAAAGTTACCTAAAAATTAAAACTTTTACTTTTTCATACTTAGGTTTTGCCAAAAACAAATAAAAAGAGGAAATTATAATTTTTAGAAGACAAAAGTTTTTCAAATCAAATTTAAAAACCAAAGTTTTTGGAAAATAAAAGTGCCAACATTTTCATTCTTATGATTTTATGAAAGTGATAAAAAGGTGAAAAAGAAGATGAAAAGAACAAAAAGAGGTTTTACAGTCCTAAATGAAAACTAAGTAAAAAAAGGAACAATATCACTTTTTGAATCTCTTTTATAAATTCATGAGAATGAAATCAAAATTCTAAGCATGAAGACAAGTTAAAGGAAAAAGACATGGTGACAAAAAAAAAGAGAAAACTATCATGCCTAAGCATGAAGACAAGTTAAAGACATGTAAAGTAAATAAATTACACTCATACACACACACACACATTTCATAAATGAAGAACAAGGATGAAACCAAGGATAAAAAAAAGAGAAGAAGTGAGCCTTCCAAATGAATTTTCATGCTATATAGAGAGAGAAAATCTAACATTTTTATTAAAATTATCAAGCTATTACAAAGCTAAAAGATAAAGCAAAACAAAACATGAAATAAGAAGGGAGAAATCTCCTTACATAGCACTAGTATCCACGGATTAAGCCCATAAAAAGACACTAAAATGGCCCAAAAATCTGAACCCTTGGACCTTACAGAACTGGGCAATTTATAGGCAAAAAAATTCTAAGTACACGCCCTAGGTCACGGGCGTGTAGGGGGGGCGTGACAGTACTATTCATAAAGGCGGCCGGCGATTGGACAAGAAAGTTGACTTCGGGCTGAGTTCGAGGCAGTCACGCCCCAGGTCACGGGCGTGACTCTGGGCGTGTCGGGGAGGTAGAACCGGGCGCGGGTTGCGCCGAAAGTCTTCGGCAGCATCTTGTCGGGCTAGCTGGAAAGGTCACGCCCCAGGTCACGGGCGTGACGCTGGGCGTGTCAGTTGGTGTCGACACTCGACGAATGTCGAGCGGAAAGTGTCGAGTCGAGATCGTCGAGCGGAAATTGAGTCACGCCCCAGGTCACGGGCGTGATGCTGGGCGTGACTGTTGGTGTCGACACTCGACGATCGTTGAGATGAATTCGTCGAGTGGAGTGAACACGGGCTTGGGTCATGCCCCGTGTCGGGTGACCCGGGCGTGTCGCCAGGCGTGTCAAGCTTGTACTTCAGAATTTTGCAATTTCACGGGAAATGCAATGTCACGGCCCGGTCACGGGCGTGACCAAAGTGTCACGGGCGTGTACTGCCCAATTTTGGCAGATTTTGAAATTTTTCTGCAAAATAAAATAAAACAAGTTAGAAGAAAATTTACAAGAATATGCGCATTTTATTGAACAAAAATAAGTAAAAACGACGAAAACTAATGAAAATGACTAAATTAATGTGCACAAAAAATACGTATATTTACAGTTCATCAAGAATGTCTACAACTCTCTTTCTTTTTCTTGTGTAATAGTTGGTGTTATGAAAGATGTTGTTGCAGAAGAAGTTTTGCAGAGAATAAATATTGCAGAATATGTGTCTCTCCTTGTTCTTCTTCCTGTACCTGGAATTCAAAATTCTTGTCTTTTATTCCTTTTTCTCTGAATAGAAATGATCCACTGTCCAGAATAGCCGTTAGCCTGTCATTAATTACTTCCTTATATGCTTTTGTCTTCTGGAGGAAAGTCCAATAAAACATTCCTTGATAATTCCTTGAAACTTGATCCAGATTAAATGAAACGGCTACAAGATCTTCTGAATTAAATGCTGATAATAATTCTTCAACTGTCTAAATTTGAATTTTGAAAAACATTTAACTCTTCAAAAAAAAACGTCAAACTGAGCTCCACTATCGTCGATTTGAGCTCAACTATCGTCGAACTGAGCTCAGAGATAGAGAATCAAACTGGAGTCAAGATCGTCGAACTGAGCTCGAAGATCGTCGAATGGAGTTCGATGACTTGTTGAAGTTGAGCTCAGCGATCGTCGAATGGAGTTTGACGATCCGTCGAAGTGAGCTCAACAATCGTCGATTGGAGTTCGACGATTCGTCGAAGTGAGCTCGACGAAATGACTTAGTTTCCAAACTGAAAAACCTGGGTCTTGAGGGCAGCTTCCAAACCTAAGTACCAACCCTTAGACTCAATTCTACTTGACCTTTAGATCTATACAATGAGGTCAAAACAGTTTCCTAGGAGACATAGTGATCCTGACCCAAATTAGTAATAGGGTGTTCCAACAATCTCCCCCTATTTGGGTTAGGATTACTATTTACAGGAATTTGAAAATTATAAACATACAGAACAACAATATAACAATAAAACATTGTAGAAACACAGACATAATCTCAGATAGATCAGAAAACAGAATATATTGTCACTTTACAGAATTACTCCTTTCCTTTGCTTTTTATAAGTTTAATTTCTCTATTTGGATCAAGAGCTTCCTTCTTTGATCTTCTGTCATCAGCTGCACCTAGAGATGTTTGTTGTTTTGGCCTTGGTAATACAGCTTCAGGGTACAGCTTCATGTAGCTTTCAGAATCAAAGAACTTGCTGGAGGAGTATCTTTCCAGTTCCTTTTTCCTTTGTTCAGATAGAGTAGTAATGTTGGAAGTGTCTCTGCCTTGCTCTCTGGCTTTCTTGATCTGGTCCAGAGCAGCTAACTCTTTCATCCTGGCTGTCCAAGAAGTTGGATTGTTCTCTGGATCTTCAAAAGGCACTGGAGGCTCATATCTGTTAGAGGGATTATCTGGAGGAGCTCTAGAGGAGACTAATTCTTTGAGCTTATAAGGGAAGGAGCATGAAGTTGTATCAGATGGACCTTGCCCTTCCCTTGAGTATGGGGCTGTCTGGAATAACCTTTTGAATAAACTTGAAGTTCTCTTTGGTTGCCTCTATAGTTTCCTCTCCTTGATTGATAGCCTCTGGATTGGCTTCCCCTATGTTGAGATCTTCCATGAGGCTGATAGGGGGTTTGACTTCTGGCAGAGGGTTGAGATGCAGAGCTACCACTTGCACCTGCACCTGGTGAAGGAGGAGGAGGAGGATGATGAAACTGAGAAGATCCTTTGTCATATTTTCTTTTCTTTTTCATAGCCTTTAATTGATTCTTGGAATATTGCATCTAGTGTTCTGTTATAGGGCAGTCATGCAGAATATAGTAGGGAATATCATTTGTATCTTTGACTTTAGCTGGAGGAACTCTTTTCATTGCCTTGCTTCTTGCTTTTCTTTTCCTTGCTATAGTTGCTGAGGAATCATCAGAATCAGTTCTGAACTGATCACTTTCAGAGCTTTGTTCATCATATAAAGCATCAATCCTTTTCAGATAATCTTTCTGTTGTTGGGTTGGAGCAGAGGTAACAGTAGTGACAGCAATTGTAGCAGCAGCAGTAGAAGCAGAAATATCACTGGCATAAGTTGTAGTAGCAGCAGTAGATATAGCAGATATAGAACTTTCAGGAGCAACACTCTCAGAAGATACAGCAGCAGTAGTAACAGCAGTAACTAGGGCAGCAGCAGATTCAGAGAAAACAGTTTCAGATACAAAAACATCAGCAGGGGCAACATCAGCAGTGACAGCATGCTCAAAGTCATATGCCTCTGTCATATGTATATCCTTAGAAACTAAATCATCATCAGTATCATCAGTAACAGCAGTAGGGGCAGCAGCAACAGAACCAGGAGCATAAACTGAATTTACAAAGGAATGTATAACACTGGTGTCACAGCTTGAAATGGGCACAATGGCCTTGGAGAGGTCTTCAGATTGCTGGACTGCAGTGTTCTCTGGAAGACAGCTGAAATATATATAATCAAACTCTGATAAAAGTGACCTGAGGTCCACTGAGAAAACTGCAACCTGAGGTGGTGTTGAAGCTTGATCTTGAGTTGAAGTAACAGCAGCAGCAGCAGACAATCTAACATCTTCATGAGGCATCTCCCCCTGCCTAGATTCAGAGATAGCTGGATCAAGGCACCCAAAGGAAGGGATTGCCTGAGGAGGAAAGATGGAGGAGAGCCTGGCAGATAGGTCTGCAACTGACTTTAAGAGTGGAGCCAAAGAGGTCTCCAACAGAAGTGAGAGCCTGGGAGCTATCAGCTCATACAGTTTGTCAGCTAAGGCTGGAATATCTACATGCTCAGTAGGGACTTGAGCAGAGGTAGAGAATGAAGGTGGAGCAGCTGGAGATGTTGGTGGAGAGCTGGTGTATGGGGGAAAGGAAGGTTGAGGTGTGGGGATTGTTGAAATTGAAGAGAGTGGAATGTAAATAGAATGTGTGAAGGAGGGTTGAGCAATGATGTCTTGCAGAAACTGTTGGTAAGATGTGGATGAAGAGGGTAGATCAGGAGTGGATGAAGGTGAATCATCCATAAATGAATCTTCTATCAGATTGAATGATGGAATGTGAGATGATGTGTCAAAATCTGGTTGAGGGTAGTGATGTAGAGGGTGGAAGATTTCTTCTGTGAGTGTAGGGATTGGAAGATTTCTCAACATGTTCTTTAATAAAATGGTACATAATTTCAATGTGCTTTGTTCTACTATATGAAATAGGGTTTCTAGCAATTGATATAGCACAAGTAGAATCACAATATAGTGGATTTTTACTTTTCTTGATGTCATAGTCTTCCAATTGATGTTGTATCCATAGCAACTGAGCACAGCAACTTCCAACTACAATATATTCTGACTCAGCTGTGGATATAACAACACTTGTTTGCATTTTACTGTTCCATGACACCAGTATTCCTCCTAAGAATTGGCATGTACCTATGGTATTTTTCCTATCTTCTTTGCAGCCTGCAAAGACTGCATCTGAAAAACATGTTAGCAGAAAATTTCTATTCCTAGGGTACCATAAACGAAGATCTGGTGTGCCCTTAAAATATCTTAAAATTCTCTTGGCAGCAGAGTAATGAGACTCTTTAGGGCATGCCTGATATCTAGCACAGACACATGTAGCATACATGATGTCAGGCTTACTTATAGTCAAGTATAGTAAGGAGCCAATTATCCCTCTATACAAAGACTCATCAATAAGTTTGCCTACCTCATCTTTGCCTAAAGACATACTTGAACCCATTGGAGTTCTCATAGTGGAAACAGTCTCCATTCCATATTTTTAATCAACTCCCTGGTGAACTTATACTGGGATATGCATAATCCATCATCAGTCTGTTTTACTTGTAGTCCTTGAAAGAACTTTAGCTCACCCATGCTGCTCATCTCAAACTTCCCTTACATAAGTTTGACAAACTTCCTGCAAACGTTGTTCTCAGTAGATCCAAAGATTATGTCATAAACATATATCTAGACTATGATGATCTTGCCCCTTGATTCCCTCAGGAATATGGTCTTATCTATTTCCCCCTTAAGAATTTGTTCTCAATGAGAAAAGTAGACAATGTCTCATACCATGCTCTATGGGCTTGTTTCAACCCATATAGAGCTTTCTTAAGTCTATAGACATGATCAAGAAAGTGAGGATCTACAAAACCTGATGGCTGATCCACATATACTTCCTCTTTTAAATCTCCATTCAGGAATGCTGACTGAAAGACCTTGAATTCTTTATAGGTTGCATAGGCAAGGAATAGTCTTATTGTTTCCAGCCTTGCTACTGGGGCAAAGGCCTGGTCAAAGTCTATTACTTCTTCCTGCATGTAGCCTTTTGCAACCAATATGGCCTTATTTTTTGACAATAATTCCATTTTCATCTAACTTATTCCTATAGATCCATTTGGTCCCTATTATATTATGTCTTTTAGGTCTGGGAACCAGTTTCCAAACTTTGCATCTCTTGAATTGGTTCAGCTCTTCCTGCATAGCACCAATCCAGAAAGAATCTTGGATAGCCTCTTCAAACTTCTTCGGTTCCATTTGAGACAGAAAACTTGAACATATTGCTGAGTTCAAGCACTTGCTTTGGGTCATTACACCATGACTTGCATCACCAATGATTTGATGACTTGGATGATCTCTTAAATTTCTCAAAGCTAGAGGTAATCTTTTTTTAGCTTGATCTTTCTTCAGCTTGTTGATCCTCTATGTATTTAGCTGGTTGTTCTTCATTTTCAGCTTGTAAGTCTTGAGCTCCCCTTGGAGAGTATCCATCATCTTCAATCTCTTGGCTTGCTGGTTTATCTTCCTTGATGGTCATATTGTTCATCTTATCTTTTAAGCCTGAAAGACTTGAAGAAGTGCTTGGAAGCTCACAGTTAATTAACTTAGACTCATCAAAGACAACATGGACAAATTCTTCTACAACTTGTGTAGTCAAGTTATAGATCATATATGCTCTACTATTGTTATTGTACCCAACAAATGTCCCTTCTCGAGACTTGGTAGCAAACTTAGTCAAATGAGACTTACCATTGTTTAGTACATAACACTTGCTACCAAAAATTTTAAAATAGGATAAGTTTGGTTTTCTGCCTTTCAGAATCTCATAGGGAGTCTTTTTGTGGCTTTTTGTGATGGAAGCTCTATTGAGAACATGACAAGCAGTATTAACTGCTTCAGCCCAGAAATATTCTGGGAGAGAGGTGTAATTTAACAAAGTCCAACCTGCCTCAATTAGAGTTCTGTTCTTCCTTTCAGCAATTCCATTTTACTGGAGAGTTCTAGGTGAGGAGAATTCTTGATTAATCCCAAGCCCTTCACAGAACTTTGTCATGCATTCAGACTGAAACTCAGTCCCATGATCACTTCTAATCTTAACCACAGAACTATTAAAATTATTTTGAATTTGCTTGACAAAAGTCTGGAAGATATCTAGGGTTTCAGGTTTTCTCATTAAGAAGAATACCCAAGCAAACCTGGAAAAGTCATCAACCACCACAAGAGTATAGACTTTCCTACCTAGACTATGAACAAGCATAGGACCAAATATATCCATATGCAGGAGATATAAACACCTCACTGAGTCCTTGGAATCAAGACTTCAGAAGGAAGACCTGGTCTGCTTGCCCTTTTGACAAGCTGAGCAAATTACCTCCTTAATGCACTTAACTTCAGGACTATTCCTTACCAATTCTTCATTAAAGAGTCTACCTATGGTCTTATAGTTTAACTGAGCCAGTCTCTTGTGCCATTTGACATAATGAGAAACTTTCTCATCTGCAACAAGACATATAGTAGTGTCTGAAAGTGTGAGTTAGATCTGATATACTCTAGAGGGGGAGTGAATAGAGTATGGTGCTTGCTTAAAACTTTTGCAACAGTTGTTGTATTCTAATGTGAACAGGGAAGCAAACCTATCTAATCACAGAGCAACCTAGTCACAAAACAATCACAGCCAGAAACAAAAATAAAGACAAGCAACCAGAAGATATAAGGAGTTATAGTGGTTCCCCAATCAACCTGGGTACATCCACTCTTCTACCACCCTAGGTAGGAATCCACTGCAGTATGAGTTGATCAGGTGTCCTGGGCACCAATGAGCTTTTGATAAGTTGCTCAAAAACCAAACCAGATTTTTTGATCAGGTGTCTTGCCACCAATGAGCTTTTGATAAGGTGCTCAAAAACCACACACAAGCTTTTGAAGGGAGTTTGAAAAACCCTTTACAGAGGTGGGGATGAGAGAGTGATGGAAATCTTCTCTTTCTCAAAGCAGCTGAGAAGACTATGTGGATATTGATGTTGTCAAAGCACCCCCTGAGATCTGTAGTTGTTCAGGAATTGAAGATTTGCAGTAGGGTGATAGGCCTTCAGAAAATTGATCTCCAGCAAATGATGATTTCAGAAACAGCTAAAATGTGAGGTGTCTGGAGTCTTGAATGTTGATGGCCTTGAACACTTGAATCACAAGAGATCTGAAGATTTCAGTTTTGTTGATCTCCTTTGAATGTGTGTTCTTGTATGAATCTTGAGACAGAGAATGTCTACAACTCTCTTTCTTTTTCTTGTGTAATAGTTGGTGTTATGAAAGATGTTGTTGCAGAAGAAGTTTTGCAGAGAATAAATATTGCAGAATATGTGTCTCTCCTTGTTCTTCTTCCTGTACCTGGAATTCAAAATTCTTGTCTTTTATTCCTTTTTCTCTGAATAGAAATGATCCACTGTCCAGAATAGCCGTTAGCCTGTCATTAATTACTTCCTTAATTGCTTTTGTCTTCTGGAGGAAAGTCCAATAAAACATTCCTTGATAATTCCTTGAAACTTGCTCCAGATTAAATGAAACGGCTACAAGATCTTCTGAATTAAATGCTGATAATAATTCTTCAACTGTCTGAATTTGAATTTTGAAAAACATTTAACTCTTCAAAAAAAACGTCGAACTGAGCTCCACTATCGTCGATTTGAGCTCAACTATCGTCGAACTGAGCTCAGAGATAGAGAATCAAACTGGAGTCAAGATCGTCGAACTGAGCTCGAAGATCGACGAATGGAGTTCGACGACTTGTTGAAGTTGAGCTCAGCGATCGTCGAATGGAGTTCGACGATCCGTCGAAGTGAGCTCAACGATCGTCGATTGGAGTTCGACGATTGGTCGAAGTGAGCTCGACGAAATGACTTAGTTTCCAAACTGAAAAACCTGGGTCTTGAGGGAAGCTTCCAAACCTAATTACCAACCCTTAGACTCAATTCTACTTGACCTTTAGATCTATACAATGAGGTCAAAACAGTTTCCTAGGAGACATAGTGATCCTGACCCAAATTAGTAATAGGGTGTTCCAACAATCTCCCCATATTTGGGTTAGGAATACTATTTACAGGAATTTGAAAATTATAAACATACAGAACAACAATATAACAATAAAACATTGCAGAAACACATACATAATCTCAGATAGATCAAAAAACAGAATATATTGTCACATTACAGAATTACTCCTTTCCTTTGCTTTTTATAAGTTTAATTTCTCTATTTGGATCAAGAGCTTCCTTCTTTGATCTTCTGTCATCAGCTGCACCTAGAGATGTTTGTTGTTTAGGCCTTGGTAATACAGCTTCAGGGTGCAGCTTCATGTAGCTTTCAGAATCAAAGAATATGCTGGAGGAGTATCTTTCCAGTTCCTTTTTCCTTTGTTCAGATAGAGTAGTAATGTTGGAAGTGTCTCTGCCTTGCTCTCTGGCTTTCTTGATCTGGTCCAGAGCAGCTAACTCTTTCATCCTGGCTGTCCAAGAAGTTGGATTGTTCTCTGGATCTTCAAAAGGCACTGGAGGCTCATATCTGTTAGAGGGATTATCTGGAGGAGCTCTAGAGGAGACTAATTCTTTGAGCTTATAAGGGAAGGAGCATGAAGTTGTATCAGATGGACCTTGTCCTTCCCTTGAGTATGGGGGCTGTCTGGAATAACCTTTTGAATAAACTTGAAGTTCTCTTTGGTTGCCTCTATAGTTTCCTCTCCTTGATTGATAGCCTCTGGATTGGCTTCCCCTATGTTGAGATCTTCCATGAGGCTGATAGGGGGTTTGACTTCTGGCAGAGGGTTGAGATGCAGAGCTACCACTTGCACCTGCACCTGGTGAAGGAGGAGGAGGAGGATGATGAAACTGAGAAGATCCTTTGTCATATTTTCTTTTCTTTTTCATAGCCTTTAATTGATTCTTGGAATATTGCATCTAGTGTTCTGTTATAGGGCAGTCATGCAGAATATAGTAGGGAATATCATTTGTATCTTTGACTTTAGCTGGAGGAACTCTTTTCATTGCCTTGCTTCTTGCTTTTCTTTTCCTTGCTATAGTTGCTGAGGAATCATCAGAATCAGTTCTGAACTGATCACTTTCAGAGCTTTGTTCATCATATAAAGCATCAATCCTTTTCAGATAATCTTTCTGTTGTTGGGTTGGAGCAGAGGTAACAGTAGTGACAGCAATTATAGCAGCAGCAGTAGAAGCAGAAATATCACTGGCATAAGTTGTAATAGCAGCAGTAGATATAGCAGATATAGAACTTTCAGGAGCAACACTCTCAGAAGATACAACAGCAGTAGTAACAGCAGTAACTAGGGCAGCAGCAGATTCAGAGAAAACAGTTTCAGATACAAAAACATCAGCAGGGGCAACATCAGCAGTGACAGCATGCTCAAAGTCATATGCCTATGTCACATGTATATCCTTAGAAACTAAATCATCATCAGTATCATCAATAACAGCAGTAGGGGCAGCAGCAACAGAACCAGGAGCATAAACTGAATTTACAAAGGAATGTATAACACTGGTGTCACAGCTTGAAATGGGCACAATGGCCTTGGAGAGGTCTTCAGATTGCTGGACTGCAGTGTTCTTTGGAAGACAGCTGAAATATATATAATCAAACTCTGATAAAAGTGACCTGAGGTCCACTGAGAAAACTGCAACCTGAGGTGGTGTTGAAGCTTGTTCTTGAGTTGAAGTAACAGCAGCAGCAGCAGACAATCTAACATCTTCATGAGGCATCTCCCCCTGCCTAGATTCAGAGATAGCTGGATCAAGGCACCCAAAGGAAGGGATTGCCTGAGGAGGAAAGATGGAGGAGAGCCTGGCAGATAGGTCTGCAACTGACTTTAAGAGTGGAGCCAAAGAGGTCTCCAACAGAAGTGAGAGCCTGGGAGCTATCAGCTCATACAGTTTGTCAGCTAAGGCTGGAATATCTACATGCTCAGTAGGGACCTGAGCAGAGGTAGAGAATGAAGGTGGAGCAGCTGGAGATGTTGGTGGAGAGCTGGTGTATGGGGAAAGGAAGGTTGAGGTGTGGGGATTGTTGAAATTGAAGAGAGTGGAATGGAAATAGAAGGTGTGAAGGAGGGTTGAGCAATGATGTCTTGCAGAAACTGTTGGTAAGATGTGGATGAAGAGGGTAGATCAGGAGGGGATGAAGGTGAATCATCCATAAATGAATCATCTATCAGATTGAATGATGGAATGTGAGATGATGTGTCAAAATCTGGTTGAGGGTAGTGATGTAGAGGGTGAAAGATTTCTTCTGTGAGTGTAGGGATTGGAGATGGAATTGTAGTAGGAGATGGGCTGGAAATAATGATGGTGGATGAAATTTGAATGGTGGAGGTGACTGGTGGAGATGAAATAAGAGGTGGAGGAGGAGGAGAAGCGGCAAGCAAGTCTTCTGCAGGGGCAAAGACTTGAGGGGAAGAGACTGTAACAGTCCTTGTGCCTGAAGTTGCAGCTTTAGAGGGCCTGCTGGGCTTCACTATCTGTCTGTCCCACTTGCCAAAGAGGGCACAGGAGAGCCTCTTAGAGGCATTGATGTGAATCCTCAATTGAGACTAGCAGGGCAGGGCATCTGTTTTGAAGAAACAGCCCTAATATCCTTCCATAATTCACAAAATTCTTATTTATCTTTTTCTTAATCAGATCAAAGAAAATCTCTCCCCAGTTTAATTGTTTCTTATCCACTAGGGCACCCATCAAACACAGCTGATACCTGGAGATGGTATCATGGGCTGAATGTTTGGCCAACAAAACTTTTCCTACAACATCAGCTAAAAACCTGTACACAACAGCCAAATTCTTTTTCAGCAGCTTGCTAGGGTTTGCATCAGAATGACCCATTCTATCAAGCATGGTAGAAAATTCTTCTCCAGACATTTCAACAGAATCTCTTCCAGAATTTAATCCAAAAATTTCTGTCAGGGCAGCAGGTGTAATAGGTACATGAGTTCCTGAAATTGATCCAACAACTGTATTTTGGTCTTGGATGTGGTCAGTATACACCCACTCCTTTATTTCATCTGCAGGCAGTTTTATTCTGGTAGACATGATAGCAACAAGCTTTTGTTCCTTGAACAGTTCTAGAATGTCTTGGAAGATTTGATCACTGGTGCTGAAAGAATCCATGTCAATATCGAATCCTGCATCAAATTTCATGGCGGCCAGAACGGCAACAGAGACGACCATGGTTTCCTGCAAAAAATAAACAACCAAACGACCAAGTGTAGAGAGGTTTGGAGGGAAAGAGAAAATTTGCAGAGAGATTGAAAGCGCAAAAGGAGAACGATGGCCGAAAAATGAATTTTATATTAGGGTTCGACGCAGAAAAGGAAAGATCGTTGAACTCAGTTCGACGATCAGGGCTTCTAAAGGAATCTGAAAGGTCTTCAATATCGTCGATCTCCATTCGACGATATTGGAGAGCGTCGAGCTCCGTTCGACGATAGTTCAAAAAACAAAATCGTCGAGCGCCGTTCGACGATCGTTGACCTGGAGAGATAGTTGAGCACTATCTGAGAAGCGCTGAACTCTGATCGACGATTTCGGAAAGCGTCGATCTCCATTCGACGATCTTGTGGAAAATCGTCGAGCGCAGTTCAGAGACCAGAAACACTCTAGACACTAGAAAAATCAAGATGTTTGTCTAGTCTTGGTCAATTTTTAGAGTTTTAAGATCTTGGAACTTATTTTAAACTTCCTCCATCTAACATTCCTAACTGATTTAGGAAGAAGGTGTGTTTCTTTTCATCCAAGGGTTTGGTGAAAATATCTCCCCTTTGCAAATCAGTTGGGATATATTGAAGTTCAATTTTATTTTTCTCAACATTACCCCTTAAAAAGTGATGCCTAATTTCTATGTGTTTTGTCCTACTATGGAGGACTGGATTTTGAGCTATAGAAATAGCACTGGTATTATCACAAAAGATTTTAGACTTCTCTAAGTTGTATCCATAGTCTAGGAGTTGGTTTTGAATCCACAATATTTGTGAACAACAACTACCTGCAGCCATATATTCAACTTCAGCAGTTGAAGTTGACACAAATGTTTGTTTCTTGCAAAACCAAGAGACAAGTCTGTCACCAAGAAACTGACAAGTTCCACTGGTGCTTTTCCTGTCAATTCTACATCCAGCATAATCAGCATCAGAAAATCCAGTTAAGTCAAATTCTGAATCTTTTGGATACCAGAGACCTAGATTTGGACAACTTTTAACATACCTGAGAATCCTTTTAAATAATGTTAGGTGTGACTCTCTAGAGCTTACCTGAAATCTAGCACATATGCATGTAGCAAACATTATGTCAGGTCTACTAGCTGTAAGGTACAGTAAAGAGCCAATCATTGCTCTATATGTTGTCTGATCAACAAGTTTCCCATGTTCATCAGCATCCAATACAGCATTAGTAGGCATAGGTGTTTTCATACAAGATGTTTCAGACATACCAAATTTCTTAACCAATTCTTTTGCATACTTGGTTTGAGAATTGAATATGCCTTCAGCATGTTGTTTGACTTGCAATCCGAGAAAGAAGGAAAGCTCACCCATGCTACTCATTTCAAATTTAGAATGCATTAGGTTGGAGAACCTTCTGCACAAATTTGAATCAGTAGAACCAAAAATAATATCATCTACATAGATCTGTACTAGTAGGGTATGGGACTTATGGGTTCTAATGAAAAGAGTTTGGTCTACTTTACCCCTTATAAATTCATTTTTCAGGAGAAAGCATGCTAGGGTCTCATACCATGCTTTAGGAGCTTGCTTGAGACCATATAATGCTTTGTTCAGCTTAAAAACATAATCAGGATGGGTTGGAGAGATAAAACCTGGAGGTTGTCTGACATAGACTTCTTCTTTGATGTCTCCATTGAGAAATGCACTCTTTACATACATCTGGTATACTTTGAAACCTTTATGTACTGCATATGCTAAGAAGATTCTAATAGCCTCCAACCTTGCAACTGGTGCAAAAGTCTGGTCATAGTCTATGCTTTCTTCTTGACAGTACCCTTGAGCAACTAGCCTTGCCTTGTTCCTTACAATTACTCCTTGATCATCCAATTTATTTCTAAACACCCACTTTGTTCCAACAATGGAGTGATCCTTAGGCTTTGGTACTAGTTCCCAAACTTTGTTCCTCTCAAATTGATGCAACTCTTCTTGCATTTCCATGATCCAGTGTGGATCTTGCTCTGCATCTTAAATGGATTGAGGTTCAATTTGAGATAGGAAGCAAGTGTGCAACAGGTTTTGGTTGACCTAATTTCTGGTTTGCACACTAGCTGAGATGTCTCCAATTACTTGGGAAATTGGATGGTCTCTTGATGTTATTAAATCAACAGGGGGTGTTGATTGTTCACCAACATGTGTTGTTGTTTCCTCTTGTGGTACAACAACTGGCTCTTCAAGAAGTTTCTCTTCATGATGTTGAATGTCTTCTTCATCTTCACTGCTTTCATCCTTTTGAGTAATTTGTAGTCTGTCCAAGTCTTCAACAAGAGAATGTACCTGCAAAGGTTCTATGGTAGAAGTGTTCTTCTCCTTGAAAGACATGTTAGTTTCATCAAAAGATATGTGAACAAATTCTTCAATTTTAAAAGTTGATTTATTGTAAACCCTATAAGCCTTACTGATCATAGAGTATCCCAAAAACACTCCTTCATAAGCTTTAGCTTGAAATTTTGCTAAATACTTCTTATCATTATTGTGTATATAACAGATACAACCAAAAATTCTAAAGTAATCTACTTTAGGTTTCTTCGCTTTGAGTAATTCATAGGGAGTCTTGCCCTTCAGTTTATGTATTAAACTTCTGTTCAGCACATAGTTGGAGGTGTTCACTGCCTCTACCCAAAAAGATAGAGGAAGGTGAGCATCTGACAACAATGTAGTGGCAGATTCAATAAGGGTTCTATTTTTCCTTTCAGCTACCCCATTTTGTTGAGGAGTTCTAGGAGCTGAGAAAGTGTGCTTGATCCCTTCACTCTGACAGAACTCTTGCATAAGAAGAGAATCAAACTCTGTCCCATGATCACTTCTGATCAGGGCAATGTGAGTATTGAACTCAGTCTGTATGCATTTGAGAAACTCTGTCAAACACTTAAAGTTATCAGACCTCTTCCTCAGAAAGAACACTCATGTGAATCTAGAGAAGTCATCTACAACTACTAAAGTGTAAGATTTCCCTCCTAAGCTTTGTACTGTAATGGGTCCAAAAAGATCCATGTGTAACAGATACAAAATCCTAGGTGAATGACTCTTATTAAGTGACTTGAAACTATTTTTAGTTTGCTTGCCTAATTGACAAGCCCTGCAGAGTCCTTCCTTCTTGTAGGGTCCAGAAGGTAGTCCTCTAACAAGGTTGTACTTGGATATCCTAGCGATGGTTCTAAGGTTTATATGCCCTAGTCTCTTATGCCATAAAATATTAGGTCTACTAACAGAATTAAACAGGCAAATGTCTACATCTGTTGAAAGAAAATCTACTAAGTAGATGTTACCTTTCCTTTTACCTGTCAACACAGTTGTGTTGTCCTCTGACTTGATCTTGCATAAGGCTTTGCTGAAAGTAACCTGGTAGCCTTCACCACATAGCTGAGTGATACTGATCAAATTGTGCTTTAGTCCTTCCACATAGGCTACTTTCATGAATGTGACTGTGCCAATTTGAACTTCACCATATCCTTTTGTCAGTCCGAAGTTTGAATCACCAAATATGACTTTGGGTCCAAGCTTGGCTTTAAAGGATGTGAGGTTGTCCTTGTTTCCTGTCATGTACTTTGAGCACCCACTATCCAAATACCATTGCTGGTTTGATGTTGGATAGTTCTTCACCTGCACATAAAATAATTCACTTATTTTTGACCCAGTTTACCTTGGGCCTAGGTTGATAACATTTAAATTCAGAAATAAATGACATCCCTGGTTGACTCTCATAGCCTTCAGGATGATATCTCCTTGGAGGTATTATCCATTCAGTATAAGGGTTAAATCTTTGGGATGAAGGACCCCTAGGATTGGATTTTGATTTGCCCTTGAAGGAATTTCCAAAGCTTTGATCTCTGTTCGACGATCGTTGTGCTGCGTTCGACGATCTTGGGTCAGATCGTCGAGCTCCGTTCGAAGGTCGATTGTGGCAGAGTTCAGGAATTAGAGATCGTCGACCTGAGTTCGACGATTTTGCCTGAGATCGTCGATCTGCGTTCGGCGATCGTCGAGCTCCGTTCGACGATTTCTGCTGGAACTTGGTTTTCTTAGGAAGATTAGAATTCTTCCTAGCTACCTCTACAACTCCCTTCCCTTTATTAGAGATAAATTTAATTGGGGTTGTTAGAACTATAGGTTGGCTGGATGAAGTACCCAAGCCCAGTGTACTATTGAATCTAGAGTTCACTGTGCTTGTGATGTCCATTAGCTTGATGCTTCTCATATTAATGGATTCTTCAAGCTTTTTGGCCTCTGATAGTTAACTTTTCAGTGAAGCTACCTGCTCCCTAGAGCACTCCAACTCCTCAGAGAGTTTGAGGTTTTCTGATTTTAAGGAACTGTGTTCAGACAATTGATTTCTGAGAGAGATAATTTCCTTCTCAGATTTTAATAAGTCTAAGCACAGTGCTTTAAATTCAAACTTAAAGTCCTCAGAATTGAAATCAAAAGAACTAATTACCTAGTCCTCTTCAAATTGAGTCTCTGAGTCTAACTTTGACTCTTCTGCATCTGAATTGTGTTGAGAGGCATTGATTGCCATCATGCAGAACTCCTTATCTTCAGCATCATCTTCATCATCACTGGTGCTGGATGACGCTTCTGATTCTTCTTATGTTTCTCTCTAAGATTCAGCAACAAATCCCTTCCTTCTGTGTTTGTTCTTGCTGGAGGAGGGTTTGCCATTGCCATTCTTCTTGAAGTCCTTGTCTTTTCTTCTTTCTCTCTTGTCCTTTCTGTCCTTATTTTTTTTCTCTGGACAGTCAGGCACAATGTGCCCTGGTTTCCTGCAAGCAAAGCAAACAATTTCTTTATTATTTGATCTATCATACCTTGGCTTGTCATACTCTTTGTATGATCTCTTCCTGAAGTCTTTCCTGGCCATCTTGTAAAATCTTTTAGCCAGTAGACTAAGCAGCTCATCATTGCCTGTGACTTTGTCTTCAGGCTGATCTTCTGTGGCTTTGAAAGCTATTGTCTTTTCCTTTCTTGTGGCTGGTGAGGCAGCCTTCTGCTCTTCTTCTCTGTTCTTAATGAGCAGCTCATAAGACTTGAGCTTGCCCAAGAGAGCTTCTGTTGTAATATCATTCAGACTTCTAGCATCCTTGATTGGCGAGATTCTTGAGTCCCAAGTGCTTGGGAAGCACATTAGGATTTTGTCATTTAGCTCAGTCAATAAGATCTCTTTATCCAGAGTCTTCTATTCATTGACTATTAGACTGAGTCTGTTATACATTTCAGCTACTGACTCAGCTTCTCCTTTCTTTAAATTCTCATATTGGGATATGAGGTGGGATCTCCTGTCCTTTCTTTCATCAGCTGATCCTGAGACTATTTCAGATAGCTTGTCCCGGATCTCCTTTGCTGAGTTGCATTCAGCTACCTTTTGGAAAATGTCATCAGACATAGTCTACGCTAAGATGTTCATAGCCTTTGCATCTGCTACTTTCCACTTCTTGATCTCTGCATCTGTTACTGATGGAGGTGGAACAGCATTTGTTCTTGTGTTCTCTGGAGGTCTTGGACAAACTGTCAAAACAGAATTAAAAATGTCCTCATCAATAGAATTCATGTAGAGTCTAATCCTTGCCTTCCAAAGTGCAAACTTGGATAGATTGCACACTGGAGGTATGGTGCTAGCATAATCTTTGTTTTGGGCCATGATTTGTGAAGAAATAATTCTAACAACAAAATCAAAACAAGCAGATCTAACTAGGGATCTTTGGGTTCAGGTGTTATCCTGTGCAACCACTGAGATGTGGTATTTTTAACCAACTGGCTCTAATACCAATTAAAAGTGTGAGTTAGATCTGATATACTATAGGGGGGGGGGTGGGGTGAATAGAGTATGGTGCTTTCTTAAAACTTTTACAATAGTTGTTGTATTCTAATGTGAACAGGGAAGAAAACCTATATAATCACAGATCAACCTAGTCACAAAACAATCACAGTCAGAAACAAAAATAAAGACAAGAAACCAGAAGACACAGGAGCTATAGTGGTTCCCCAATCAACCTGGGTACATCCACTCTTCTACCACCCTAGGTAGGAATCCACTGCAGGATGAGTTGTACAGGTGTCCTGGGCACCAATGAGCTTTTGATAAGGTGCTCAAAAACCAAACCAGATTTTTTGATCAGGTGTCTTGCCACCAATGAGCTTTTGATAAGGTGCTCAAAAACCACACACAAACTTTTGAAGGGAGTTTGAAAAACACTTTAAAGAGGTGGGGATGAGAGAGTGATGTAAGTCTTCTCTTTCTCAAAGCAGCTGAGAAGACTGTGGATATTGATGTTGTCAAAGCTCCCCTGAGATTTGTAGTTGTTCAGGAATTGAAGCTTTGCAGTAGGGTGATAGGCCTTCAGAAAATTGATCTCCAGCAAATGATGATTTCAACAACAGCTGAAATGTGAGGTGTCTGGAGTCTTGAATGTTGATGGCCTTGAACACTTGAATCACAAGAGATCTGAAGATTTCAGTTTTGTTGATCTCCTTTGAATGTGTGTTCTTGTATGAATCTTGAGACAGATAATGTCTACAACTCTCTTTCTTTTTCTTGTGTAATAGTTGGTGTTGTGAAAGATGTTGTTGCAGAAGAAGTTTTGCAGAGAATAAATATTGCAGAATATGTGTCTCTCCTTGTTCTTCTTCCTATACCTGGAATTCAAAATTCTTGTCTTTTATTCCTTTTTCTCTGAATAGAAATGATCCACTATCCAGAATAGCCGTTAGCCTGTCATTAATTACTTCCTTAATTGCTTTTGTCTTCTAGAGGAAAGTCCAATAAAACATTCCTTGATAATTCCTTGAAACTTGCTCCAGATTAAATGAAAACAGCTACAAGATCTTCTGAATTAAATGATGATAATAATTCTTCAACTGTCTGAATTTGAATTTTGAAAAACATTTAACTCTTCAAAAAAAAACGTCGAACTGAGCTCCACTATCGTCGATCTGAGCTCCACTATCGTCGAACTGAGCTCAGAGATAGAGAATCAAACTGGAGTCAAGATCGTCGAACTGAGCTCGAAGATCGTCGAATGGAGTTCGACGACTTGTTGAAGTTGAGCTCAGCGATCGTCGAATGGAGTTCGACGATCCGTCGAAGTGAGCTCAACGATCGTCGATTGGAGTTCGGCGATTCGTCAAAGTGAGCTCGACGAAATGACTTAGTTTCCAAACTGAAAAACTTGGGTCTTGAGGGAAGCTTCCAAACCTAAGTACTAACCCTTAGACTCAATTCTACTTGACCTTTAGATCTATACAATGAGGTCAAAACAGGTTCCTAAGAGACATAGTGATCCTGACCCCAATTAGTAATAGGGTGTTCCAACAGTGTCCTCACTCTCACACTCAATGTCTAGACATAAAACATTTCCTCTCCTAGTGCCAGTCAAGATAACTCCTAGATCACTTGACCTTCTAATTTGACACTCATCCTTGAGTTAAGAAATGTCATAGCCCAAATCGCATAGTTGACTTATGCTTATAAGGTTATGTTTCAAACCTTTCACATAAGCTGCTTGTGTGATAGTTACTATATCATTAGTTATCTTACCCAAACCTTTAGTTACCCCTTTTGCTATTCCCCCAAAGGTAACTCTAGGATAATTCTTAATAGGAGTGTATTCCTTTAGCATGCTCCTTGTTCCAGTCATGTGCCTGGAACATCCACTGTCTAAGTACCATGTATGGGTATGGCCACTTGGAATTACCTGCAACAAATATATTATCTAACCTTAGGACACCAATTCTGATTGGGTCCTAAGTGCAAGCTAGATTTAAACTGAACATACCTACCTGTAGTTCTTCTGACAGGTTAGCCACCTATACTTCTCTGGACATTCTCATTGTGCCAACAATCAATGGCATAGTGGCACACCTTGCCACAGCACCAGCACTCATGCACATTGTACCTTCTTTTAAGAACTGGCTTCACTACAATGTTGTTTGTAGCTCTCAACCCTACTGGTACATCACCTCTTTTATTAGGTCTTTCAGCTACAGCTTGCTTAGGGACATGTCTGGCAGCAGAAGTACTTGGGATATCCTGAACCCTATCTGCAGCTGCCTTCTTTTCAGAAAACATACTTCTGATAGCTTCAGATATACCTAAGACTGTTTTGCTAACAGACATTCCCTTAGCTTGCAATTGAGCTGGCAGACCTTGTAAGTCAGCTGGCACCTTGTTCTTGAGTGTTAGTGATGGTACACCAAACATAAATTGTTCACTTTGAGCCATTTGGGTTTTCTCATGGGCAGGCCAATAGGCACTAGCCCTCTTGCCATTTCTTCTGCCTTGCTCAAAGTGATCATAAATGTTATCATGGTCATGCCTGTTAGAAGGTTGTACCACCTTTTTAAAAGAAATTTGAGGCTTAGAAGCAAGTGGTTGAGTTGCATCTTTGCCTTTCCTTTTGGAATTGGCAGCTCTTGTTCTTCCTTTGAAACTTAAACCCTTCTTACCCTTTTGGGAAGAGAAGGAATCTATCAAAGGTAACAAAGAACTAGGTTTACAAAACTTGGCCCCTAGCTCCCTCTCCTTTTGGAGTCTACTTTCAAGATTCCTAATATGATTATTCTTAAAAGCAATTGTATCCATCAGAATAACAGTTATGTTCTTTAATTTACTAATTTCATTAAGCTTCAGTGTTGATGCGTGAAAACGACACCGCCTAGTTAACGGGTCGAGGTCGCGGGCACCAGCAGCTAACACAGATGTGTTCGGTCTCACGAGCTAGGTCAAGAAGAGGATTGCGGGGTTGAGGAGAGGTAGGAAGCTTCTGAGTGCTCGAGAGTGGATCAAATGCTTGTCCAAGGGTTGTGAGGATAGAGGAGAGGTTTGCTGAGAGCTTCCAGGAAGACTGATGATCAGTAGAGAATGTTGATGATCAGCGGAGGAGGTTGATCAGGAGCTATCGCGCAGATGGTTACTTTGACAGTTGTGCTTGCAGGTTGATGCCGAGAGAGTTGAGCTGAGCTGAGAAGAAGAGGGGCGCCCACTAGCAACGACAATAGCAGACTTCGCCCGCCGCGGCTTAAATACCATTCTTTCGACAGGCTTTCCTTTGATTAATATTGAGTTATTAGAGCTTGCTATTACACCTTTACAAGAAAGAAAATTAAGGAGTACAAAGTGGAAGCTGGCGGCTAAGGAAGGAGTGCCAGAAGAGAGGCCGCTCTGACTAAAGAGCAAGGTCGGCAGGCCGCGCTACTAAGGGTTGAGAGGAGGTCGTACGGACTGGGAACTGAGGCTGGTAGGCCACGCAGTTACAAAAAGAGAGGGTGCGGACTGGGGGAAGGAGTTCGCAGGAGGTGATAATTGAGCTTGTTGTCTGGAGTCTTTGAGCGCGAGAGTGATGAGGCTATCCATACTGTCCAGAGTGTCCCCAAATGAGAGGCATGGGGGTCTATTTATCTGCCCGAGGAGGTAACGGCTTTCGGTGACGTTACCCTCGGTGACGCGATAACTTATGCGAGAAGAGGATGGAGTCCGCCGAGTCAGCAACATGCTGCGCGGACTGGAACTGGCTTCTAGAACTGGACCTGCTGAAGGCTGACTTAGAGGAGTCCGCCCCTACTGCTGGCAGACTTAGAGGACTCCTGCCCGAACTGAGCTGATCGAGCCCGCGCCAAGTTTGTGGGCTGAGGAGGTTGTCCGCCTGCTGCTAGGAAGCGGGAGCTGGAAGCTGAGTGGTGGACAGTGCAATGAGTCTGCCCCTGCTGAGTTGAGTGAACACGTGCTAAGGGTGAGAGCTGAGGGATATCCGCCGAGTCCGCAGATTCCGCACGATGCTGTGCGGTCTGGGACTGCCTTGTGGAGGTGATTCTGCTGCCTGGAAAACTGGGAGGAGTCTGCCACTACTATTCGAGCCCGTGCCAAGACTGTACAGGCTGAGGGATACTCGCCCGCTGCTTCGGAGAAGCGGGTGCTGGAGGAGATGAATGGCGGGCTGCATAGTAAATCCGCTGAGTCCGCGCCTACTGACAAGCTGAGTCCACCTATACTGTTGAACGAAGAGGCCTCCTACTGCTGAGAAGCTGGAGCTGGGGTTCACCAATGTAGGCGGACTTGAAGGTTTGACTGTAATTCGAGTCCGCCCAGCTCGCGGTGAACGAGATGTCTTGATCTTTGCGGGTAGCCTGAGAGCTGGAGCGTCCGCGCTCCTCAGGCGGACTGAAGAAGCAGGTTGTCCATACTGCTGGAGTCTGCCACTTGGTTGAATGGAACTTGCCACACCTGCTGGGTGACACGGGATGGGTGACCTGCCAGACTGGCGAGGAAGGCCGCGCATGTTGGTGAGGTGGAAACTGGGGTAGTTGGCTGGCGGCCTGGGGTCAGGTCGCCAATCTGGCTATGCGACGAGCTGGAGGGTTGTCGATGCTAGTGAATGTATGCGGACTAGAGGTAGGCCGCTTGTCGTTGTGGAGGTCTGGGCAGATAGACATCCGAGCCCGGTAAAGGGGCACTTGTTGAGAAGCTTGCGGTTTACCTGACAAGGGGTGCGGCTTGCAGGGGCGGACTGCAGAAGGAATCCGCGACACCTATCAACCAAAGTAATAAGGCGCGGACGGGGCAGTCAAACCGCAGAGACAGCCCAAGCCGTGCAGACTGAGTGGACAAAAAATCCTTTCCGCCCATCCTAACACGTCGCGACCTCCAGGAGGAACCTGGAGCAGGCCGCAACTAGCGAGCTGGCTGCCTTTGGAAGGATCGCCGATTTCGGGGTTAACATAAACCCCGCACTTTTTTAAGTTCAGATGGGAACTTCAAAAAAGTTGGAGACCCACGAAAATCATGATCCACCCCAATGGAAAGGAAGGGGGCAAAGAGTGATAGAACCTGATGTCTCTCCTTAGGAGTTTGCTACAGCCTGTCCTTTTCCTGTAAAGGAAAAGTTAGTGTAGGCATGTATGGAAGGTACATCTTGCGTGTACCTGAGGTTGCCTTTGCAAAACAAAGAAGATGTGTCTTCTACTGAGTTCTGCAAAATGAAGGTGAGAGTAAAACATAGAAGCATAACAACTTGCAAGTACCTGATGGAGGCTTGCAAGCACCTGTTATCTTCTGCAAAAAGAAGAGTAAGCGACATTCGTGAAGAGGAAAATAAATTGCAAGTACCAGAAGGGGGACTTGCAAGCGTTTGTTGGTTTCTGCAAAAAAGAAGTTAGAAGTAAATATGGGAGTAAAGAAAAATCCCCAAATACCTGAAGGCAACTTGCAGGTATCTGCTGGTCTCTGCAAGAAAAGTGTTAGAAGCAGACAAGATATATGAACGTTGCAAGTACCTGTGAAGAAACTTGCATGCATCTGCTGATCACTGAAAAATGAGAGTGAGAAGCAGACATGGTATATGAAAGTTGCAAGTACCTGTGAAGAAACTTGCAAGCATATGCTGATCTCTACAAGAGTAGAGTTAGAAGCAGACATGATATATGAAAGTTGCAAGTACCTGTGAAGAGACTTGCAAGCATCTGCTGATCTCTGCAAGAGTAGAGTTAGAAGTAGACATAATATATGAAAGTAGCTTGCAAGTACCTGTGAAGAAAGTTACAAGCATCTACTGATCTCATGAAAATGAGAGTTAGAAGCAGATAGGATATATGAAGGTTGCAAGTACCTGTGAAAAAACTTGCAAGCATCTGCTAATCTTTACAAAATGAGAGTTAGAAGTAGACATGACACATGAAAGTTGCAAGTACCTATGAAGAAACTTGCAAGCATCTACTGATCTCTGCAAGAGTACAGTAAGAAGCAGACATGATATATGAAAATTGCAAGTACCTGTGAAGAGACTTGCAAGCATCTACTGATCTCTGCAAGAGTAGAGTTAGAATCAGACATGATATATGAAAGTAGCTTACAAGTACCTGTGAAGAAACTCGCAAGCATCTGCTGATCTCTATAAAATAAGAGTTAGAAGCAGATATGATGAAAAAACTAAGCTGCAAGTACCTGGATAAGGCTTACAGGTGCCTGTTAATCACTGCAAAGAGAAAATTGAGCAGCAGACATAACATATGAAAGAAGGTTGCAAGTACCTATGAGGAAACTTGCAGGTGCCTGCTAATTACTACAAAAAGAAGAGTGAGCATCAGACATAATATAATGAGCTAAGATGCAAGTATCTGAGCGGAACTTGCGAATTATATCTGTTGGTGAGATAAGATGGATATGATCAAATAGCAGAGGAAATGCTTGACGAATTCTGCCAATCTTAACTAGATTCTAATAACAAGGCTTGATGATCAAGGAAAGTCAGATTCTTTGATCAATGATTGATGTCGTTAGCATTTAATAAGAGTAATGGAGCTTATATAAGTAGAGAGCTTGTAAGTCATCATCTGATAGAGATTATGCAGGCAACACATATAAGATTAGCAAAAGCAAAATGAATGTTTGCTAATCCTTTTGGTAGGTCGGATTTAACATGTCCACCTGTGAAAGAGGCAGTTGATAAAAAAAGAGGTCTATACTCGCAGATGACCAAGAAAGACTGGATGCTGCCACAGGAGATCACCCGTGGGCCTTATGCACCGCTTTCCTGAGAAAGGTCATCACGAGTATAGTCCTACTAAGAGCGGGCTAGCCGCGAATCCTTTAGAAGGGCACAAAAGAGAAAAGCACGGGAAATCCTGAGAAGCATCGCTAGATACACTGCACAAATGCCTCGGGTTACAGCATCACTGATCAATGAGACTAGTTGCGCCAAGTGGCCTAAAGCATTGCTTTTCTATGGAAAGATCAGTGGAGTTGTGGATCCAGCGATGGCACGGATTGAGAGTACCATAGAGTGTTCAGCCATCACAATTGTGAGATGATCGAAGAGACATGGCTACGCTTGATTGCCATTGCTTGTCAAGAAAAGATCATCGTAACTGTAATGTATCCTTAACGAAGCACAACAGAGCTAACACATGGGCCTTCCCGACGCACACTTTCTATCAGAACTGGCTAGGATCCGAAGTCTCGTATTCCTCCACATGAGAGTTGGATAGCCCCCACTACACATATGCAAAAACTCCCTGTGATATGTGGTCATTGTGGCCTTATGCCGGAATCCAATATCGAGGGGTCCTATAGCAAGACTTGACGATATCTCAGTGGTTCAGTGATCTCTTTAGTAAAGAGAAAATAGATGAAGAAGCACTCCAAAAAGGGAAATGTGTCAGTACATAATCCTTGAAGTAAATTTTATTGAAATGCGGGAAGGTACACTTAGAAGTGTTTCAATATGAAAATGTTCAAAGAGTAAGAGTAGAGGTAACCCATCATGGTTGTGAAAAAATTTTGAAGAACTGTGAAGTCCTTTGTCGGCTTAGAATAGTCTTCCAAGCGCGCCATCGTCATCGGCATCGAAGCATTCAACAGTATTATTAACAACAAGGAGAGGGGGTTCTTCAACTAGGCTCGCTCCTCTTGAGCAACAAGGAATGTCTGCAACTTCTTTTCCCTTTGAGGTTGCTGGATCAGGGCGATCATCTTTTGGAAGTAGGTCACGCATCTTTCCCTGTCACATCATCTTTTGCACTAGTTGGCGGAGTGCTCGACAGTTCTCATCCAGGTGGCCTGGCTCTTTGTGAAATCGACAATATGGTTCTGAGTCTTTAGATCTTTGATCAGCTGGTCGATAGGACCTTTTGTAGCTAGCCCTGTCTTTCATGACTTCGCTTACTTCTTATATGGCTTCATCTAGATCAGACTCATGTAAGTCATCATCCTGTTGTTGATGAACTGCAGCTACTTGTGAAGATGGACCTGATAGAAGTAATGGATATCGAGTACGATCATGGTCCTAGAATGGGTATCGATGACGCTGAAAAATTCTTCCCTTCCTTGAGTAAGTTGGGAAATTTTTCCGAGGAGACCTCGGAGGCAGCTTATGAGAGGGATCTTTCTCTATTATAAGCTTGGAGACGAAGCATGGGTTGCTCTTTTCGCCTCGGATGTATGCGTTGGCTAAGGCAATCAACTCTTGGTACATTCTTGGTGCTCGGACATTGGCTTCAAACTTGAGCGGCCATTCAAGAAGACCGTGGATAAGAGCCACTCGGTATATTTCTTGACCAACAATCTTGATGTCCAAGATTTCTATCTGGAATCAATCAACGAACTGATACCAAGTCTCGTTCTCACGTTGCTTGATCTGAAAGAGGGATTCTGGACCGCCCTTTATCTTAGTTGAAGTAGAAAATCTAAGCAAGAACTCCCTTCATAGATCGGTAAAGGAAGTGATGGACTGAGGGCGAAAACCATAGAACCTTTCCCTCACTTGTCCATCAAAGGTTGTAACAAGGAGCTTGCATTTGGTAGCATCTGAAAGAGTCTTGAGAGCTACGGCTGATTCGAAATCTTGAAGGTGCTTTATTGGATCAATCTCTCCAGCATCGAGTGGTAACCGGTGCTCTCTGAAATTAGCTGGAGTAGGTTCATGACGAACATTCTCTGTAAATGGTGAAGGCTCTTCCTGCTCTCCTACAACATAAGGATAAAAGGGAGCATAAGTTGCAGCTGCAAAAGGAGGAGGAGGATAGAAAGGAAATGGTGCTACAGGAGGAGCAAATGCAGGAGCTGATGGGTAAGGATGACTTCCCTGAAAGTTGAGAAATCTTCCAGGACTTCCCCGGGCTGCTTCCCGGAAGAATTTTTGACGAGCTGCAAACTCTTCATCTTGAGGTTGCAAAGGGGCTGCAGGACCTTGAGGAAAGGTTACTGTGTAAGGAGGATAGACCGGTGGGTAAGCTGGAGGATAAGATTGTTGATTCTCAAATGTTGGCGCTGGATTGATCGGAGCAGCTAGAGCAACTGGAACTGCTGTAGGTTGCATCTGCAACTGGTGGGTGATTGTAGAAAGAATTTGGATGATCGCTTGGAATTGCTGAGCATTTTCACGGCGTGATTGCTCAAAGGCCTCCCAGAGAGGATCATCTCTAGGACTTGATTGATCAAGGTTCTCGGCTGAATGTTGATCTGACATGGCTAACTGTCGTTATTCACCGTCTATTTGAATGTGAAGGTTCTGTGTGAACTGTTGATGCACGAAAACAACAACGCCTAGTTAACGGGTCGAGGTCGCGGGCACAAGCAACTAACACATATTTGTTCGGTCTCACGAGCTAGGTGAAGAAGAGGATTGCTGGGTTGAGGAGAGGGAGGAAGCTTCTGAGTGCTCGAGAGTTGAGCAAACGCTTGTCCAAGGGTTGTGGGTATAGAGGAGAGGTTTGCTGAGAGCAGCCAAGAAGGATGATGATCAGTAGAGAAGGTTGATGATCAGCGGAGGAAGTAGAACAGGAGCTGTCGAGCAGACGGTTACTTTGACGGTTGTGCTTGCAGGTTGATGCCGAGAGAGTTGAGCTGAGGTGAGAAGAAGAGGGGGGCCACTAGCAGTGGCAATAACATTCTTCGCCCGCCGCGGCTTAAATACCACTCTTGCAATGTGCTTTCCTTTGATTAATATTGAGTTATTACAGCTTGCTATTACACCTTTACAAGAAAGCAAATAAAGGGGTACAAAGTGGAAGCTGGCGGCTAAGGAAGGAGTGCCAAAAGAGAGTTCGCACGGACTGAAGAGCCAGGTCGGTAGGCTGCACGACAAAGGGTTGATAGGAGGCCGCACGGACTGGGAACTGAGGCTGGCAGGCCATGCGGTTACACAAAGAGAGGGTGCAGACTGGGGGAAGGAGTCTGCAGGAGGTGATAATCGAGCTTGCTGTCTGGAGTCTTCGAGCGCGAGAGTGATGAGGTGATCCAGACTGTCCAGAGTGTCCCCAAATGAGAAGCATGGGGGTCTATTTATAGGCCTGAGGAGGTAACGACTTTCGTTGACGTTACCCCGAGTGAGGCGGTAACTTGTGCGAGAAGAGGATGGAGTCCGCCGAGGCCGCAATAGGCTGTACGGATTGGAACTGGCTTCTAGAACTGGTCCTGCTGAAGGCAGACTTGGAGGAGTCTGCCCATACTGTTGGCGGACTGAGAGGAGTCCGCCCGAACTGAGCTAATCGAGCCCGCGCAAAGATTGCGGGCTGAGGAGGTTGTCCGCCTGCTGCTAGGAGGCGGGAGCTGGAAGCTGAGTGGGGGACTGCGTAATGAGTCCGCCCCTGCTGAGTTGAGCGAGAACGCGCTAAGGGTGCGAGCTGAGGGATATCCGTCGAGTCCGCAAAGTCTGCACGAGGCCATGCGGTCTGGGACTGCCTTGATGAGGTGATTTTACTTCCTGGCAGACTGGAAGGAGTCCGCCACTACTGTTCGAGCCTATAGAAAGACTATGCGGGCTGAGGGATACTCGCCCGCTGCTGGGGAGAAGCGGGTGCTAGAGGTGAGGAATGTCGGGTTGCATAGCAAATCCGCTGAGTCCGCGGAGTCCGCGCCTACTGACAAGCTGAGTCCGCCTATACTGTTGAACGAAGAGGCCTGCTGCTGAGAAGCTGGAGTTAGGATTCACCAATGTAGGCATACTGGAAGGTTTGACTACACTTCGAGTCCTCCCAGCTCGTGGTGAACGGGATGTCTTGATCCTTGTGGGTAGCCGGAGAGATGGAGCGTCCACTCTCCTCAGGCGGACTGAAGAAGCAGGTTGCACATGCTGCTGTAGTCCGCCACTTGGTTGAATGGAACTTGCCGCACCTGCTGGGTGACAAGGGATGGGCGACCTGCCGGACTGACGAGGCAGGCCGCGCGTGTTGGCGAGGTGGAAACTGGGGTAGTTGGCTGGCAGCCTGGGGTCAGGTCGCCAATCTGGCCATACGGCGAACTGGAGGGTTGCTGACACTGGTGAAGGTCTGCGGCCTAGAGGCAGGCCGCTTGTAGTTATGGCGGTCTGGGCGCATAGACATCCGAGTCCGACAAAGGGGCATCTGTTGAGAAGCTTGCGGTTTAGCTGACAAGGGGCGCGGCCTGCAGGGGCGGACTGCAGAAGCAGTCTGCGACACCTGTCTACCAAAGGAACAAGGCGCGGCCTGGGCAGTCAGACCGCTGAGATCGCCCAAGCTGTGCGGCTTGAGCGAACAGAAAAGCCTGTCCGCCCATCCTAAGATGTCGCGACCTCCAGGAGGAACCTGGAGCAGGCCGCGACTAGCGAGCTTGTTGCCTTGGGAAGGATCGCCGATTTCGGGGTTAACATTCAGGTCCAGTACTTTTGCTGACTCTGAGGCAGCCAACTTCAGACTGGCATTTTCCTTTATCAGCTGTTTGGCTAGGAGCCTGCTTTCCTTAAAGGCTTGCAGGAGCTCTCCATAGTCATCAATCAGTTGATTGATGTCTCCTTCAGATTCAGAGCCATCTTTATCTCTTGAAGAAGATGCTTCTGACTCTGGGCTTGTAATATAATCTGACACTGAAGGTGAAGACTGTACCTTACTAGGACCAGGCAGCTCCTTGCTATGTCCATCCTTAGCTATAGCCATTAGCCATATACATTGGTTGTCTTCTACTTTATTGATATCATCCATCATCTGCAAGAATTCTGTTTCTATAGAATCTTCCTCAACAAAGAATAACCCAATGTAAGCCTCAGCATCCTCTTCATTTTCTGACTCTGATGAAGAGGAGTCAGTCCAGCTTTTCTCCTTCTTGGCCACAAAAGATTTCTCCTTTTTGCTTTTATACTAGAGTTTCTCTTTCTCACCAGACTCCTTTCTTTTGACCGGACAGTCTGCTATAACATGTCCTGGCTTGCTGCAACAATAAAAAATAATTTTAGTAGAAGCTTGTTTACCAAGTTTAGAGCCATACCTTTCCTCCTTAGAGGTTTTCTTCTTTCCATTATAGCTGTGATCCGTGGAGTAAGAGGAAGAGGAAGACCTTCTACTCCAGTTCTTTTTCATCAGAAACTTCGGGAATTGCCTAGAAAAGGCAGCAAGCTCCTCATCACAATTATGGCCATCTGTTGTGCTAGTGTCTGAACTTTCTAACTCAGCATCAACAACTTTTTTGGGAGGAGGAGTCTTTCTCCTGCCCTTATCTGTAGCTTAAACTTTGAAGCTAACAAACTTATCTTTGCCATAAAACCTGCTGGACTTTTCCTCTTCCTTTCTGGCAATCAACTATATCTCATAGGACAACAATTTCCCAAACAAAGTTGATTGAGGAGTATCTGCAAGTTTGGCCACTTCTCTGATGGCACAGACTTTGGTATCCTAATCCTTGGTTAATGATCTGAGAAACTGGTCATTAAGTCATAAGTGTTGAAGACTCTTCCATAAGTCATCAGCTCATTGACAATTATAAAGAACTTTTCATAACATATATTTATGTTATCTGTCTTGGCTTGTCTGAAACTCTCATATTCTTGATTGAGCATGTATTTCCTATGCTCTCTTACTTCTTCAGTCCCCTCCATGTAGATAATTAAGGTGTCCCACATTTCCTTTGAAGTTTTGCAGTGGACTAATTTCTAAAATGTAGAATCATCTATGGCACTAACAATTATGTCCTGTGCCCTCTTGAAAGATATGGTACCTAAACACCTAGAGGGGGGGGGGTGAATAGGTGACCTAAACCTTTTTAAAACTTTGTTGGCAGCACAACAGTTATTTCACAGAATTCTACAGCTAACAGCAATTACAGAATATACACAGTTAATCCACAGCACAGCACAGCACAGCAGACACACTAATTTATAGTGGTTCCCCAATCTATGGGTACATCCACTTTCCCCCTTCGCCTATCTAGCAGTGTACTAGATTCGGCCAACCTTCTCCACTATCTCAGAACCCAACTAGGTTCCTACACCTCAGGCCCAAAGCCTTACACTCAGCCACAAAGGCCTACACTCAGCCACCCAGGCCTACACTCAGCCAATTAAGGCCTACACTCAGAGTTCTTCAACTCCTACACTCAGGCAACCAAGCCCTACCCTCAACCTTTATAATATAGGCTTACAGTTCTCTCAGATCCAATGGATCCTACAAGTTAAAATAGAAATACAATAGCTATCTCTACAACTCAGAAAATAAGAGAGGAGTTGAGAGTTTCTTGAAGAGTTCTTGGAAGAACTCAGTTAGATCCAAACTGACTTAGCTTCCTTCAAAGCTTCTTGAGTTAGAACTGAATTAGTCTGAATCTTCTGCAGTTGATCCTTGACCTCTGCTTCTTGAGATCCAGATGATTCTGAATCCTTCTTCTCAGCCTTAGTTCCAAAGACTGAATTCTTGATTGGAGCTCTCTCTCTCCAACTTCTTAGATCTGCAGTTGGACTGCCAGATCTTCTTGTGTTGATTCTCAGTATACCACTTTAATGATTACTTCAACAATAATCTGAACTCTGTTAACAATTTGATCAACAACCTTCACCACCTCTTTTTCTGTAAACAGTCTGTGCCTATTTATAGGCATTCTTCATGGTAACCGGCTGGTCCGGTTCATAACAGACTTCTGATTTCTCTGACAGTTGCTGTAGACCGGCTGGATCGGCAGCTGTCATGTCAACCAGTCACTTCTTGAAATTCTCTAACTGTCAGATAGTGTCGAGACTTTCTGTTCTTAAGTGTCGACACTTATAGACTAAGTGTCGACACATGCTGTGTAAGTGTCGACACAAGTCTACAAGGTGTCGACACAATTCCTTGTATGTCTCGACACTGATTCTTCTGCATGTGTCGACACTGAAATTGAGTGTCGACACAAGTACTTGTTCTTCATTCTTTAACTGTATTCTTCTAAGTGTCGACACATCTCCTTTGTGTCGACACATCTTCATGTGTTGAAACTGTCAAGTGTCGACACTGCTTCTTAGTGTCGACACAAGTCTTCAATTTTATTTCTTCAGCTGAGTGTCGACACATTCCCTTAGTGTCGACACTTGTACTTAGAATATTTTGTAAACTTTTCTGTTCTTTGCTAAGTGTCGACACATTCCCTTGTGTCGACACTTTCTTCAAGTGTAGAGTCTTCAACTAAGTGTCGACACATTGTGCTGGGTGTCGACACTTTCTTCAAGTGTTGACTCTTCTGGTTGTGTGTCGACACATTGTGCTGAGTGTCGACACATACTTCAAGTATTGACTCCTTTGAGTGTGTGTCGACACATTGTGCTGAGTGTCGACACATTCTTCATATGTTGACTCTGCTGTTTGAGTGTCGACACATTGTGTTGAGTGTCGACACTTGTACTTAGACTCTGCAGATTTTTGCTGAGTGTCGACACAACTCCAAGTGTCGACACTTTCTGGTGTAGACACAGTTCTTCAGGGTGTCGACACTTCTGCTAAGTGTCGACACTGCTTTTCTGCATACTTCTTCACTGAGTGTCGACACAGCTCCAAGTGTCGACACTTTCTGTCTGGTGTCGACTCTTCATTCCAGGTGTCGACACAATGACTCCAAGTGTCGACACTGCTTGTCTGGGTGTCGACACAAGCTTTCTCAAGTGTCGACACTTTCCCTCTGGGTGTCGACACATGGACTTAGAAACTTTTAGCTTCAGTCCAGTGTATTCCTAACCTGCACAAGTAACTCAAACAAACATCAAATACATTATGATGTATATCATTGAGTTAGGTGAGGCTTCTCCAAATCAGGTACATTTGACCAATGTACCCAACAATCTCCCCCTATTTGGAGAAGTCATAACCCTTAGTCAATGATATACACCACTCATAATTAAAACTTAGAGAATGATGTAAAGCAGGTATATGTCAACAGGGTAAACTTAAACATGTAATAAAGCACACATGTATACTCATTCAGCATTACAGAACAAACAGAAATTAGACACATTCTTCTGAACAATCATGAAAGATATTTATCAAAAATTGTTCAAACATTGTTTTTAATACATTTTCAATGATTTACAAAAATGTATAGATGTAACAGATTACAACATTCTTCAGTCTAATCTTAGTCTAATTCTGATCAGGTTCTTTTATAACTATGCCTTTCCCAACTTGCACTTTGGCTTTTACAGCAGCAGCAGCAGCAGGCTCAGTATCAGCAATCTTCTTTCCTTTGGAGTCCTTCTTCTTTAGTTCTTCAGCCTTGATTTTCTGCCTCTCAAAATAATGATAGGGCTTAGTAAAGTACTTGCTAGGCTCCACAGCTGTAGGAGGTAGCTTTCCTAACTTAGCCTTCCTTCTATGCTGCACAATGGCTTCCTGCCTAATCTCATGCTTCCTCCATTCTGCTTCTGAGAACCATTTGTTCCTCTCATGTGCATTGTCCTTGGCTGCTTTCCAGGCTGTGAGAATGATGTTCCTAGAAGTAGGACTCCACTGTTCAAAGTCTGGTTTTTGCTCAGCCAGTTCCCTGAACTTCTTCTTTGACAGCCTTGTCTCTTCTTCTTTGTCCATAGCCTCTTGCATAGCTGCTGTAATAGGTTGAACAACCTTTTCCAGAACAACATTTGACTTTCCAGCAGTTGGGCTATACATTGTGCTGACTTCTGCATGAACCATGTCAAAATCTGGAGGTGGATAGATCACCTGAGCTACTTCCTGTTGCTCACCTCCAAGATATGCACTTTGAATACCAGATTCAGCTACATTATCATCATCACACAGGGGAGGATAGCCCAGTGTAGCTCTGATGGAGTTAGATATCCATTTGGCATGGTCAGAGCTAGCTTTGACTAACACCCTCTCCCCCTTTATGACTTCTTGTTCTACATGATCTCTTACATCATCCTTTTGGAATCTAATCTGACTGTCCAAGTACCTGATTCCTTCCTTAAAATAAGGTCTAAGCTTAGTAAGCTGTTCAGAAATGACCTTCTGTGAATCTTTAATGGCAGTCTTGACAGCAGCAATTTCTTCCTGAAATACTTTATCAAATTCAGCTTTGGCAGCAGCAGATGATGTTGAAGGTTCAGCAGACTTACTCTTCAGTTCAGTGACTATTGCATTGTGGGATGCAGTCAAATTATCATTCATTCTTAGTTGATTCTCCAGCACATAGCCTTGCTTTAGTGCTATATCATCTACTTGAGTCTTAATTTGTTCTTGATGTTTAGCCAGGAATACCACTGCATTTCCACCTTTGTGGAAGCATTCATTCATTTCTTTCTTATTCAGATTCATCTCAAACCTGATTGACTTGATGTCTTGAGCTAAGTCAAATTGTAAAGATTTTTGGCCCTCATCAATATATTTTTCTATGGCCCTCCTGTGCTCATCCAGCTTAACTTGCATTGCTACCATTAATCCACTATAATCAGTTGATGGAGCTTGTTGGACTAGAGAGTGTTGAGCAACAGTTTGTAGAGCCTTCTTGTAGCTCTGACTCCTTCTTTTGAATACAAAGAATTTCTTCTTTTTAGCTTGTTCAGTCTCATCATCCTCAGACTCTGAAGTACTTGCTATATTCACCCTATCCTTAGGGCTTGAGGGTTTGTCATCTTGCACATCAAGTGCTTTCTCACTTTCCTGCCTAATAGGCTCTTCCTGAACTTCCAAGATCTCCCCCTCAACAGCAGCACCCTTCTCTTCATCAGCAGCATTCTTGTCCATGTCAAAATCCTCTTGATCTAAATTCAGAAATAGATCTTCCATTGTGTATTCAGGAGGTGACTGTGCAGGAGATGTACTTGGTTCTTCAACTACTTTATCAGGAACAACATCTGGTTCTTGATTTACTTGCTGAGTTTGCTGATGGACATCAGACAAATCAGAATCTATTACAGAAAAATCTAAAGTATTGAGGTCAGAAAGTACCTCTTGGATAATGAGTGTAGCCTGCTCACTCTCCAGTGTAGAGGGTTGTTCTACAGCTGGAGGCTCCCCCTGTCTGGAATCCTTATTCATGGGGCTAGCTGTAGGCAGCTCCCCCTGGATTTCTGCTGGCTCTTGAGGAGCAGGTGACTTCTCTGCAGCCACATCCTCATGACTTTCAGGAGTGAAAACAACATGTTCTTCACTACCTGAGCTGCTGGAGGACTCCTCAGTCACAGGAGCTATCTTCCTCTTTTTCTTTGGAGGGGTATCTTTCTTAGAAACTGGCTTCTCTGGAGTAGGGACTTCCTTAGACAGCACTCTTTCCCATCTTGAAAGTATTCTCATATCCATCCTCCTCATATGATTGATTTTAGCACCAGCAGCATTGCTCATGACCTCTGGTATTGTACCAGCCAGGTAGAGACTTAGTATCCTGCCCAGATTGGGCTTCTTCAAACTCTCCTTAATTTTGTCAAACACAATCATTGACCAATCTATTTTGTGGTTGAAGATGATTCTGGTCATAACACTGAACATGGAGGCTGACACCCTGTCATGCCCTCCAGCCTTACTGAGTATTACTTTTCCCACAATTTCTGACAAGAATTTTCCTTGAGTATTCATTCCTCTCCTGTTGAATACTGATCCTATCTTTAGCTTAGGATCTAGTCCACACCAGGTAAGTGCTTCCCTGGTCTTAGATGTTGTCACTTCCTCTTCTTCCTGAACTTTAGGTAGCTGAAGTACCTTTCTCAGAGATTTGGGTGAAATCTTGACCTTGGTGCCATGCACCCTTGATTTGATTCTGTAGCCTGAGTCATCTACAGACGCTCCCGTTAGGAATTCAAGAACTTCCTTCTTCCATATTTTAGTTGGTTCAGAAACCAAGTACTCCAATCCTGAATCGGTGACTAGGGTTACCACCGATTTAATTTCTTGATCGCCATCGTCGAATGCGCCACGAACCAGTTCATAGCCTTCATTGACGTTCTCTTCGAGCTTGGGAGCCATTAGGGTTTGGAGAATTAGTCTTTAGAAGAGAGAAATGTCGACACAGTAGTTTGGTCTCGAAACTCTGAAAGCGTGTCGACAAACAAAGACAGAATCCTATTTATACCTTTCTGGTTTGAAGACGAACAGGCGGGATGGATTACTAAAGATGTGTCGACACTGGCAATAAGTGTCGACACTGACTTATAATGTCTCGACACTCATGTGTCGACACAAGTTTAGTCAACAGATATTATGTGTCGACACTTGGTTAAGTGTCGACACCACACTACTCGACATGTAGTCGAGACTTTACTTAGAAAATTCTGAGTAAAACTTAAGTGTCGACACCTTATTGGATGTGTCGACACCTACTCGACATGTGTCGACACTAACATTCTGAAGTGTCGACACCAACTTCCTAGATGTGTCGACACCATTTTCCTGAAGTGTCGACACTTACTATTCTGTGTCGACATAGACTTGTCTATGTGTCGACACCTTTTTACTTAGCCAATTTTTAGTTCTGTAAACTTAGTCTAAGTTTATCATACCAAGTTCAATTTTGAACCTATTGAACTTAGCTTCTTCTAAGGGCTTAGTGAACATATCAGCTATCTGATTATCAGTTTTAACATATTCAAGTGTAATATCATTTCTTTCTACATGCTCCCTAAGAAAGTGATATTTAATCTCAATATGTTTAGTTCTACTATGTGATACAGGATTGTTAGCTATTGAAATAGCACTTGTAGAATCACAATAAAGTGGAGTTCTACTTACCTGAAATCCATAGTCCTCTAGCTGATGTTGAATCCACAGAAGTTGAGCACAGCAACGTCCTGCAGCTACATATTCTGACTCAGCTGTGGAAATAGCCACACTAGTCTGCTTTTTGCTGCTCCATGAAATTATTCTTCCACCTAGGAATTGACAGGTTCCAGTAGTGCTTTTCCTATCCTCTTTGCATCCTGCAAAGTCTGCATCTGTATAACCTGTTAGATCAAAATCTCCATTCCTAGGGTACCAGAGGCCTAGATAGGGAGTGCCCTTTAGATATCTCAAGATTCTCTTGACTGCAGTCAAGTGAGACTCTTTAGGGCAGGCTTGATACCTGGCACAAACACATGTAGCATACATAATGTCAGGCCTACTTGCAGTCAAGTATAGTAGGGAGCCAACTATCCCTCTATACAAGGTTTCATCTACAGGTTTCCCTGCATCATCCTTGCTTAGAGACATACTTGACCCCATAGGAGTCTTCATGGTACTGGATGAATCCATACCATACTTCCTTATGAGTTCTAGGGTGAACTTAGACTGACATATGGATAGACCACTCCCAGTCTGTTTAACTTGGAGACCCAAGAAAAACTTCAGTTCTCCCATACTACTCATCTCAAATTGACTTTGCATAAGCTTTGCAAACTTTTTGCAAAGGCTACTTTCAGTAGACCCAAATATAATGTCATCTACATATATTTGGACAAGTATTACTTTGCCTCTAGATTCCCTAAGGAATAGAGTCTTATCTATTTTCCCCCTTGAGAACTTGTTCTCAATGAGGAAACTAGATAGGGTTTCATACCAAGCTCTAGGTGCTTGTTTTAACCCATATAATGCTTTCCTAAGTCTATAGACATAATGAGGTAAAGTTGGATCAACAAAACCTGCAGGCTGCTCCACATAGACTTCTTCTTTCAAATTACCATTTAGGAATGCTGACTTCACATCCATTTGGTATACCTTGAATCCTTGATAGGTTGCATAGGCCAAGAACATCCTTATGGCTTCCAGTCTGGCTACTGGAGCAAAGGTTTGATCAAAATCAATACCTTCTTCTTGCCTATATCCTTTTGCAACCAGTCTTGCTTTATTCTTAATGATGACTCCTTGTTCATCTAACTTATTGCTATAGATCCACTTTATTCCTATCACATTGTGATCTTTAGGTTTAGGAACCAAGTCCCAAACCTTGCACCTTTTGAACTGATTAAGTTCTTCCTGCATTGCTTCAGTCCACTGTGGATCTTGTATAGCTTCTTCAAATTTCTTTGGTTCTATTTGAGACAGAAAACTTGAATATACTACAGCATTCTGATTTCTGCTCCTTGTCTGAACACCTTGTCTTGGATCTCCAATTATCAGCTCTACTGGATGATCTCTTAGATGCCTGTTGGCTGGAGGCATCCTTACTTCTGGTTGAACTTCTTCAGCATCTTCATCAAACTGAGTTCCTTGTACTTCTTCAGCTCCTTGTACATGTAGTTCTCCCCCTGGACATAAGCCATCTCCTTCTACTTGCTGTCTTGCAGCAGGTACATCTTTTATGGTTAGCTTGTCCATCTTCTTAGTAAGACCTGTGGGGCTGCATACATTGCTAGACAACTCATTGTTAATTAGTTGTGTCTCATCAAAAACTACATGCACAGACTCCTCTACAACTTGTGTAGTCAAGTTGTAGACTCTATAAGCCTTACTATTATTGCTGTACCCAACAAACACTCCCTCTTGGGACTTGGCAGCAAACTTAGTTAGGTAAGACTTTCCATTGTTAAGTATGAAGCATTTGCAACCAAAAATCCTGAAATAGGATAGATTTGGTTTCCTGCCTTTCACAACTTCATAGGGGGTCTTGTTTAACCTTTTAGTGATGGTAGCCCTATTTATCACATGGCATGCAGTGTTAACTGCTTCAGCCCAGAAATACTCTGGCAGTGATGAATCACTTAATAGGGTTCTACCAGCCTCTATCAAGGTCCTATTTTTCCTTTCAGCAATGCCATTTTGCTGAGGTGTTCTAGGTGAAGAGAATTCTTGAAATATCCCATAGTCTTCACACAGCTTTGTCATGCTTTCAGACTGAAACTCAGTACCATGGTCACTTCTAATTTTGACCACTGTACAGTTCAATTCATTCTGAATTTGCTTAACAAAACTATAGAAGACACTAGGTGTTTCAGATTTCTGCCTTAAGAAGAACACCCAGGAAAACCTTGAGTAGTCATCAACAACTACAAAGGTATAGACCTTCCTACCTAAGCTGTGAACTGGCATTGGACCAAATAGATCCATATGCAAGAGGTATAAACACCTCACAGCATCTTTGTTGTCTAAGCTTCTAAAGGTGGATTTAGTCTGCTTGCCCTTTTGACAAGCTGAGCAAATGCCATCTTTGACACACTTAACTTGAGGACCATTCCTCACTAACTCTTTGCTAAAGAGTTTGCTAATAGTCTTGTAGTTAAGATGAGCTAGCCTCTTGTGCCACTTGACACAATGAGAGATTGTCTCATCAGCTACAAGACAGACAGGAGAACCATTGTTCTCAATCATAATGTCTAAACAGTAGACATTCCTCTTTCTATATCCTGTCAAAATGATCTCTTGATCACTTGACCTCTTGATATGACAACCATTTTTAACAAATGAGATGTCATACCCTACATCACTTAACTGACTTATACTAATGAGGTTGTGTTTCAACCCTTTAACATAAGCCACTTGAGTAATGGTAACAAGGTTTGAAGAGATGTTACCAAACCCTTTGATGATTCCTTTTTCAGAACCACCAAAGGTCACTTTAGGACCATTTTTGATTGGAATGTAGTCCTTCAGTAGTCCCCTTGTTCCAGTCATATGTCTGGAACATCCACTATCCAAGTACCATGTTGGAGTATGGCCACTTGGATTCACCTGCAAAACAAATTAATGAACCTTAGAACCCAAAGTAAACTTGGGTCCTTGGTGATTGTTAGTTTGAAACTTGACATAGCTACCTGCTGGCTTTCCACCAGGTAACTTGCTACTCAACTTGGCACTGGCATTGTGCCAACAATCCAAGGCAAAGTGGCCAACCTTGCCACAACACCAGCATTCAAACTTGTTGTACCTTTGCTTAGGTACAGACTTGGCTGTCTTGACTACAGCAGGCTTATTGATTGCTGGGGCTTTGCCCTTGGACTTGGACTGATCCTGAACAGTCCTAGCTGGTTTAATAAAACCCAATCCAGCCTTTCCTTTATGATGAACAAATTCATCAATCAAGGGTAGCACTGATTTAGGTTTTGAAAAACTAGCAACTAGCTCTCTTTCTTTCTGAAGATTGATCTCCAGTCTCTTAATTTGATCATTTTTATAAGTGATAGTTCCCATCTGAATCACAGTAATGTGTTTCAGCCTGGCTACCTCATTGAGCTTTTGATCAAATTCCTTCTCAAAGTCTGTTGCAGCTGCCTTTAGATCAGCAATTTCCTTTGCCTGACTTTTGGCAAGGGACTTGCTTTTCTTATAGGCTTGCAACAGTACTTTATATTCATCTAAGAGCTGATGAATATCTCCCTCAGATTCAGAAACACTTCCATCACTTGATGAAGATGAATCTGACTCTGAACTAGAACTGAAATCTGAACTTTGAGTTGGACTTTGTACCTGACTAGGTCCTGGCTGCTCCAGGATTTTGGTACTTTCAGTCAATGCCATCAGTCCTTGGCACTGACACTCTTCTTGTTCATAGATTGACTCCATGATCTGCATAAACTCCTCTTCTTCTTCAGCAAATAGCCCTATGTAGGCTTCAGCATCTGTCTCAGTGTCTGAAGAAGAAATGTCTGAAAGAGTCTTCTCATTCTTTGCAACAAAGGACTTCTCCTTCTTTCCTTTGAAGTGAGTCTTCTTTTTGTCACTGGATTCTTTTCTTCTCTCAGGACAATCTGCAATAACATGACCCTGTCTATTGCAGCAGTAACACACTATCTTAGACCCAGTTGCCTTACTAGTCTTTGTCTTGTTCTTGTCCTTCTTTGAAGGTTTCTTCTCCTGATACTGGACTTCTTTCCCTTTGGAAAATGAAGGTCTGGACCTCCATTGTTTCTTCTTCAGGAATTTCTGAAAATGTCTGGTGAATGCAGCAAAGTCTTCATCACTTTCACTACTTGTAGACTTTGTACTAACAGACTCATCAGATTCTGATTCAACTACCTCTGGAGGAGGAGTTGATGACTTAGTCCTGCCCTTTCTAGGTACTTCTGACTTGAAGGCAACAGTCCTCTCCCTGTGCTCAGTCCTTGTTGATTTTTCCTCCTCTTTTCTCACAGACAGCTGCATCTCATAAGACAGCAACTTGCCAAATAGTGTGGGAGGAGGAATTTCTCCCAACTTTGCCATTTCTCTGATGGCACAGATCTTAGTGTCCCAATCTTTGGTTAGGGACCTCAAGAACTTATCATTCAATTCATAGTTAGTGAACTCTCTTCCATAGGACATGAGTTCATTAACAATTCTATAGAACTTCTTGTAGCATTCAGTGATGCTATCTCCTCTTCCTTGCCTAAAGCTCTCATACTCTTGATTAAGCAAGGACTTTCTATCTTGCCTAACTTCTTCAGAACCTTCCATATAGACAATGAGGGTATCCCACATTTCTTTTGCTGTTTTACAGTGAATTAGGTTCTGAAAAGTTGCATCATCAATGGCACTTACTATAATGTTTTGTGCCCTTTTGTCCATAGTGGCTAGGACAATTTCATCCTTGGTCATCTCAGAGAAATCCTTTGGAGTCCTCTGATTTGCATCCAGTACTGAAATCTTCATTGGCACATAAGGCCCTTCCTTAACTGTGATGTAGATCCTTGGGTCTGAGGCCTCCATAAATAGCCTAACCCTTTCTTTCCAGATTCCAAAAATCTCCTTCCTGCATATGGGTAACTTCATGGAACCCAACTCTTTGTGATTCTCATAAGAACCCATGTTTCTTGAAGTTCTTGAATTTCTTGAATCTGTTTTCTGACTTAGACTGTTTCTGCCAAACAGGATCTCCTTAGACTGTTAGTCCTTGTTTTGAGGAACCTCCCTCTGATACCACTTGAAAGATATGGTACCTAAACACCTAGAGGGGGGGGGGGGTGAATAGGTGACCTAAACCTTTTTAAAACTTTGTTGGCAGCACAACAGTTATTTCACAGAATTCTACAGCTAACAGCAATTACAGAATATACACAGTTAATCCACAGCACAGCACAGCAGACACACTAATTTATAGTGGTTCCCCAATCTATGGGTACATCCACTTTCCCCCTTCGCCTATCTAGCAGTGTACTAGATTCGGCCAACCTTCTCCACTATCTCAGAACCCAACTAGGTTCCTACACCTCAGGCCCAAAGCCTTACACTCAGCCACAAAGGCCTACACTCAGCCACCCAGGCCTACACTCAGCCAATTAAGGCCTACACTCAGAGTTCTTCAACTCCTACACTCAGGCAACCAAGCCCTACCCTCAGCCTTTATAATATAGGCTTACAGTTCTCTCAGATCCAATGGATCCTACAAGTTAAAATAGAAATACAATAGCTATCTCTACAACTCAGAAAATAAGAGAGGAGTTGAGAGTTTCTTGAAGAGTTCTTGGAAGAACTCAGTTAGATCCAAACTGACTTAGCTTCCTTCAAAGCTTCTTGAGTTAGAACTGAATTAGTCTGAATCTTCTGCAGTTGATCCTTGACCTCTGCTTCTTGAGATCCAGATGATTCTGAATCCTTCTTCTCAGCCTTAGTTCCAAAGACTGAATTCTTGATTGGAGCTCTCTCTCTCCAACTTCTTAGATCTGCAGTTGGACTGCCAGATCTTCTTGTGTTGATTCTCAGTATACCACTTTAATGATTACTTCAACAATAATCTGAACTCTGTTAACAATTTGATCAACAACCTTCACCACCTCTTTTTCTGTAAACAGTCTGTGCCTATTTATAGGCATTCTTCATGGTAACCGGCTGGTCCGGTTCATAACAGACTTCTGATTTCTCTGACAGTTGCTGTAGACCGGCTGGATCGGCAGCTGTCATGTCAACCAGTCACTTCTTGAAATTCTCTAACTGTCAGATAGTGTCGAGACTTTCTGTTCTTAAGTGTCGACACTTATAGACTAAGTGTCGACACATGCTGTGTAAGTGTCGACACAAGTCTACAAGGTGTCGACACAATTCCTTGTATGTCTCGACACTGATTCTTCTGCATGTGTCGACACTGAAATTGAGTGTCGACACAAGTACTTGTTCTTCATTCTTTAACTGTATTCTTCTAAGTGTCGACACATCTCCTTTGTGTCGACACATCTTCATGTGTTGAAACTGTCAAGTGTCGACACTGCTTCTTAGTGTCGACACAAGTCTTCAATTTTATTTCTTCAGCTGAGTGTCGACACATTCCCTTAGTGTCGACACTTGTACTTAGAATATTTTGTAAACTTTTCTGTTCTTTGCTAAGTGTCGACACATTCCCTTGTGTCGACACTTTCTTCAAGTGTAGAGTCTTCAACTAAGTGTCGACACATTGTGCTGGGTGTCGACACTTTCTTCAAGTGTTGACTCTTCTGGTTGTGTGTCGACACATTGTGCTGAGTGTCGACACATACTTCAAGTATTGACTCCTTTGAGTGTGTGTCGACAACATTGTGCTGAGTGTCGACACATTCTTCATATGTTGACTCTGCTGTTTGAGTGTCGACACATTGTGTTGAGTGTCGACACTTGTACTTAGACTCTGCAGATTTTTGCTGAGTGTCGACACAACTCCAAGTGTCGACACTTTCTGGTGTAGACACAGTTCTTCAGGGTGTCGACACTTCTGCTAAGTGTCGACACTGCTTTTCTGCATACTTCTTCACTGAGTGTCGACACAGCTCCAAGTGTCGACACTTTCTGTCTGGTGTCGACTCTTCATTCCAGGTGTCGACACAATGACTCCAAGTGTCGACACTGCTTGTCTGGGTGTCGACACAAGCTTTCTCAAGTGTCGACACTTTCCCTCTGGGTGTCGACACATGGACTTAGAAACTTTTAGCTTCAGTCCAGTGTATTCCTAACCTGCACAAGTAACTCAAACAAACATCAAATACATTATGATGTATATCATTGAGTTAGGTGAGGCTTCTCCAAATCAGGTACATTTGACCAATGTACCCAACACCTCTTATCCAAAGTGGCTAAGATGATCTCATCTTTGTTCATCTCAGAATAACTCTTTGGAGTTTTCATATTTGCATCTAGAACTTATGTCTTCATAGGGATGAAAGGCCCTTCTTGAACTGTGATGTAAATTCTTGGATAAGATACCTCCATGAATAATCTGACCCTCTCTTTCCATATGCCAAAGGTTTCTTTTCTACAAATGGGAAGTTTCATGCATCCAAGTTCTTTGTGATTTTCACCTGAACCCATCTTGGCTATCTTATTACTGTCTTGGAGATACACTCAGACTGTTAAGTCAAATTTTGAGGAACCTCCCTCTGATACCACTTGATAGAATTGGTTCCAAGATTGACTAAACACCTAGAGGGGGGTGAATAGGTTCAAACATTATTCTACTTAGACAGTTAATAATTTGAACACAACACAAATAAAATCTACAGTTATCACATCACACAATCATCCAATCACAGCATACATATAATGTTTATAGTGGTTCCCCAAATGATGGGTACATTCACTTTCCCCCTTCGCCTATCTAGCAGTATATTAGATTCGGCCTAACTTCCTTCCACCTTCTCAGATCCTCAGATCTTACAACTCAGAACCCAAACTGGTTCTTACAGCTCACACTTCAACAAGTGCTACAACTCAGGCTCTTCCCAAGAATCCTACCTCAGAGTTAATCCACACTTCTACCACTCATGCAATCAAGACCTACCTCAGCCTTTATCACCAGGCATACAGCTCAGAGAACTTAATCTCCTACCTAAGGAAAACAGCCCTACCTCGGCCTTTATAGTTACAGGCTTACAACTCAGAGAACTTAATCTCCTACACTCAGATCTAAAATAGATCCTATAGAAAATTGATTAGGAAGATGTTCCTTCCTTCACTCAGAGAGAGATGAGAGAATCTTGATCAGAACTTGATGGATCTGCTTTCTACTATTCTTTGCAGTAATGTATATGATTCAACCTGACTTAGCTTATTCAAAGCTTCTTGAAAGAGAGAACCTAGGTTGAATCTTCTTGATAAGTTGGTGTAGATCCAGCTTCTTCCACCTTGCAGAATTAAATATGCAATCTCTAACAGATATACTGTGAAGCAATCCCCTTCTCTGATTTTGAATCAGAATCTTCTTGCTGTACTGGAATCCGTGAATTCTTCTTGGAGAATTCCATTTTAATTTCTATCTCTCTTCTGTTGTTAATTTTCTCTAATAGCTCGGGTCTATTTATAGTTTACATCAGAGGCAACCGGCTGATCCGGTAGTTGACCGACATCTGACAGTTCCGACATGTCTAATAAGCCGTGACAATTCTTGCAGCTGACAAGTATTTAGTCTTGATATTTGGCACTTAGAGTTATTCAACTCAGCTAAATGTGTCAAGAAATAAGGACAGTATGTGTCAACACAGACGAATACCCGACTGTCCACACACTTCCTTTGGTTTTGTCGACATACTACAGAAACTGTCGACATAGGCTATTTATTCAGTCTCAACACTGCCTTTGTAGGATGTGTCGACATACTTCAGAAAATAGTTGACACAGCTCTTCATCAATTTCTCGACACATAGCCGTTGTAGAATGTGTCGACATACTTCAAGAATTATTGACACAACTCTTTATCAAGTTCTCGACATGGCCTTTGTAGAATGTGTTGACACAAGACCTGCGCATCGACAAAGCCTCTCCAAATGTCGACCCAAGTCCTGGATGTCTACATAGCTGCTTCTTTATAACTGTCAATACAACAATGTCTAAATGTGTCGACACAAGCTATGTGTGTCGACATAGTTGATGTCGACTTAAACTCTGGATGTCGACACAAGTCTTGTGTGTCGACACAGACTTGCTTGTTGTCTCGACACAGCTCCTTCAAAGGTGTCGACACAAAATAATTGTCTTGACACTTTTGTACTTAGAATATTTTCTGCATTCTTCTGCTTGCACAAACAAACTCAATACAACATCAAATACACCCTGATGTATATCATTGAGTAAGGTGAGACATCTCCAAATCAGGTACACAATTTCCCAATATACCCAACATTGAGTATTTGTGGTGTTGACACTGTCATTTTGGGTGGATAACTATGGCTTTCTCCTTTTATATTGGTGGTTAGAGGACTATACCCATGTGGTGTCATAACCTATTACGTGGGCGAATGATGGACGCTTCAAGCCAGGTAGTGACATGTTTGGATTACCAAGCTCGGGATATTGTTGAGTGTGGTGGTGAAGGGAGGACATTCTAACCCGGGAGACCTAGTGAAGGGCAGGGCCTGATAGTAACGTGACCTAGTGTGAGGGAGAAAAGCGGATCTTTGATCTGCGATAGTGGAAGGTCACTAGGGCATGGACCCTGAGAGATGGTGAAGTTCAAATGCTTCGAACTATTATCAAATATAATGGGGGCAGACCCTAGTGGCTAGCGATGTCGCAACATACTATAGGGGAGGAGGGCAGAAATTTGATCCGTAGTAGTAATAAATCACTAGAGTTTGGGGTCCAGAATAATGATTAAGGGAGGACGCTTTGAACCACTAGAAAACATGGGGGGGGGGGGTAGGCCCTAGCGATGTTGCGACCTACTATGGAAGAGAAGGGCGAACATTCGATCCACGCTAGTGGGTGGTCACTAGAATGCGGTTTCTGAGAGAAGATGAAGGGAAGACCTTAAAACTGCTGGTTGAAGTGAGTGGGCAGGCTCTGGCAGCACTGTGACCACTTGCATGGTAGAAGGGCAGACCTTCAATCCGTGGAAGTAGGAGGCGACCGGGGCCCGTCCTGGGAGTACCGGTTGTAACGCCCCTGATTTCTCGGTATTTATTTTTATTCCCGTAGTTGAATAATTTTGACGTCAGGGCATTACGTTGACGTGTGTTAGGCATATGTCGTGGTTAGAGCCTGGACATGCTCTTTTGGTTTTCAGTGTGGCTGGGTTTTGCCTGGTTGCAAGATTCCCTTGCGAGTCGGGTCTGTTTTGGTGACTTAGTGGAGCCTTTTTGAGAATGTTTGTTTTTTTGGCTTTGGGAGGTGTTTTCCCGAGTTTGGTTCGTCGGATTTGACTATCGACTTTGCCGTTGGATTTGTAGCATCGATATTTTGCTACGGTGTGATTTTCGTTAAATTCCGAGTTGTTATGGATTTCGGATCATATTGGGATTTATTTAATATTAATTGTAAGGAAATGTTGTATTGTAAATAAATTAATTATTATTATAATTTTTTATATATATGCGTAATAACCGAACCCTACCCGCCCATGCCCCCCCCCCAACCTCGTACTGTTCTTCTTCTTCCCAACCCGACGGCGGACATTTCACGAAAGAAGACGTTCGGCGGACGGAGCTTTCAGCCGGCGATAGGGAGAAATTCAGTGGTCGGTTTCGTCGATTGATTGGAGATTTGGAAAGCTCATGGAGAGGGCTTCACTATCATGGTAAGATCTTCTTGTTTCCCCGAATTTTGTGAGTTAGGGTTTGAGAGTTTGACCTTCTTTCTCCTCCAAAAGTTTCAGGAAATGTTACTTAAGGCATTTCACAGCCAAACCTTGAAGTTGTGCGAGCGGGCGACGTTTTTCCGAAGATTTCAAGGAAAGTGGATCTCTTCCCTTGCTTGTCCATTTCCAGTCCTCATTTACTTCTCTTTCCTCCTCCCTTAGAGAGGAGTAGTGTAGGAAGCATGAGAAGATCCCCCTAGGTTAGAGCTTGATTTTCGGCCAACCCATAGAAATTAGGAAATTCGGGTGAAGTAAAATTCTACGTATATCGTGAGAGAATTCGATGAGTATAGGTCTAGAGAACCATAAATTTGTCGGGTTTAGGTAAGGAATTTTTGTCGAGTAACGGTATATAGCCTAAGTAGAATTCGGTGGATATCAGGCAGGAATTTGGCGAGTATCGCCGAATTAGGATAAGTCATTTTCGGCGTGTATCATTTGTAGTCGTCGAAAATCATAAGTTAGCTAAGGCAGTTCGGCGAGAATCGCCAATCCATTTCATCAAGTATCGCAGTTAGACTAATGGAGATTCGCTGAGTATTATAGGAATTCGTCGGATATCGTCTTGAAATTTGTTGTGTATACATGACGAATCGTGCCGATTCGTTGAGTATCGTTGGGAAATTTTCATCGCCAAGTCTTTTTCGCCAATACGATGAGTACCTTCATGCGTGTCGAGCATACTCGCCGAATTTTCGCCGAACTTGGTGATTTTTGCCGAATTTGGCCAGGACTTAGAATTATTTTCGCTGTTTTTGGCCCAATTCGTCGTGTTTGGTCCTTAGAGCGGTTTTAGGACTGGTTTAAGTATTCTTGGTGTTTAGACTGGGGATTTGGTTAGGATCTGATGTTTCTTCGGCTATGAAGGTTGGCAGTGGATAAAGGACCGCCAACTGGACATCGGTTTGTGTATCATTACACTTAAAGTATGTTTGCTCTCTGTTTTTGAGGATTGTTGGCTTGGGTTTGAACAAATGGTCACCACCGCAAGGCCTACTTTTTTTGAGACATTTGGGTCTTGGAGCCTGGTATGGGACAATTGGTCTCCAACTCCGGCACGACTAATTTTACCAAGTTTTTATGATTCACGTTTTTCGAGCTTTTTTGTGCTCAGTTTTGCTTCTTATATCAGTCTATGTTATTCATGCTAATACTTACAGATCTTGTAGAGGCTTGGCTTCATTCAGTACTTTGTGCATTTATTTAATTGACTCCTTTATTACAGACTTTTACTGTACTTCTATTTATTTGGCTATTCAGCTATGGTTTTCAACATTTCTTTTACTCGGGTTTGCTAAACCCTTTTTTGTCTTATAACCTGTTTATTTTCTTTTGCCACTTGTATTTTCTTGCTGAGTTGTTCCTCTTTTGAATGCCTCAGGTTCAGGGAAGTAGCCGGTTGAGCGGCTTGGTTTGGTTTGCTAGTGGACTGTTGTGTTGTAGAGGTCTTCCTCACCATTTGAGTTAGTTTTTGATTGTTCTCTTGTTAATACAGACATACATGCTCTCCAGTGGGTTTGTCTCTGATTGTTTACGCCTACTGGTGGTTTTCTTTTGAAATGCTAATTATATTGCTAAGCTGATGAGTTGCCTTTTTCAATGGTTGTTTATACTTACCCTCTGGGAATGTTTTATGTTAGGTTACATGTTAGTTAATTTAGGTTATAAAAATCATTACCAATAGTATTTCATACATGTCATCTTTTTTAAACTAACATACTATTTTCTGAGCTAATGTAAAAACTATTTCTATACTTATAATAATTCTAGAGTCTTACATGTCACAGGTTATCCTTCGGGGATGTTTATGCTCGCGTAGGATGTTAAATCAACTTAATCAAAGTATTTCTGCAGCGTATAACTATATTTTTATGCGTGGACTAGTTGATCCACCGTGCTGAGGGATACGACCATCTTAACTTAAAACTAGATTTCATTTATAATGACTTATGAAATTCATTTAAAAAGTAGGGTTTGGAGTCTTGCCTGAGCGTCTGCATTTATCCCCTACTGATGTGGCATCATGACGCGCATTTTCCCTTACTCTGATACATTGTTAAATGCGGAGAAAATATGGGTTGTGACATTTGGTATCAGGGGGATGGTTTGTTTGACAATTGGTCGAACAATTCTCTTTGATTAGTGTTGGTTGTCTAATGTAATTTCATACACACACTAATGTATCATCAGTACGTCTTGGTCGAAGCATGAACACTACACTCATAGCATGATAAGAAGTATAGGGGGCATATTATGTAGTATGAGATGCATAGTATGTGTTTGTATATGGATCCACCATAGGTGGCAACATGTGATGGTTATGTAGTATGGGATGGATAACCATCAACACATGGGTTCTCATTAGCACGTTTTCCTTTTTTCATTGCATGCGATGTTATGTAGTATGTGATGCATAACATTTGATGTGCATTCCCTTCATAACATGAATTAAGGACTTTTTAGATTGCAAAACACATGCATGGCATAACATTGCATCAACACACGTGCCAAGCTAAAGATTTACATCATGACATATATACACACGTGGTTTTGAGTCAAAAAGAATATGAAATTCATGCATTCATGGTTAGGCACATGAGTCAATAGGATGACAGTATATCTTCCTAAGTTTAGGCATGAAATCATAATTGGAATCTCAGAGCATGTTAGCAGCTTGAACAAGTACTTAAGTATGTTTTGTCTAGACTATGTTGTTTGGTGCTAGTGGTTGGGCTAGGTTTTGATTTGTGTTCGTTGTTTTATTAGAATGGCGCCTAAGCGTGTGGCGACTATGTCGACTCCCCAATCGGAGGGCGAGTCTTCAAGTGTGCAGAGCGATACGGTGATCGAAAGTCTGCTGAGAGTAATGAGACTTTGTCCAGATAGATGGTGGAGATGCAGTCACAGATCCAAGCGATGTTATCAGTTGTGTCTGGACAACTACCGAGATTATAGGACCCAGCTGTGTGTCAGACTATTCTTGTACCTGTTTCACCTGCTCCTCTGGTTCCCCCGATGTTGTTGCCACCAGAGATGATGTTATCTTGCATTTCTAGAGACGAGGGCCCCCTACTTATGAAGGTAGGGCAGATTTTATGGCCTTGGATGACTCTATAATAGCCATTGAGGAGATGTTTGCTACCTCAAGAGTTACAGCAGACCAGAGGGTGATGGTTGCTGTGTATCGACTCAAGGGACTTGCTAAGAGTTGGTGGCTGAGAGAAAAGGAGAACCTTAAGGATGGGTGTTCGTGGGAATCTTTCAAGGAATTGTTGTTAAAGAAGTTTCTGCCTTCGTTCGAACGAGACCATCTAACGAATGATTTTCTACACCTTAAGCAGAGGCAGCTTACTGTTACTGAGTATGAGGTGGAGTTCAGCAAACTGAGTTGTTTTCCCCAGACATGGTGTCTTTAGAGTCCAACAGAGTTAAACGATTTCTGGGTGGTCTTAAGAATGACATCCAGCAGCTAGCAAGTTGAGGCGATTGACAATTCCAAGAATCGAGGTCAACAAATGAGAAAAGACAACAGGAATATCGGTGAGGGTAAGAGCTCCCAAGAATCTGGCACCGCTTCAAGGAAAATAAGCAAGGAGATATGCAGGTTTTGTTGCTTGCCAGGCCATCAATTTGAACGATGTTACCCGAGATTAGGAACTCAGAATAAGGAGGAGGTTCATGCGATTCAGGGACATCCTAAAGGATATTTGGTTTATTATGCATGTAAGCGGAGGTGGTACGATGCTGCCCATTGTTGGCATAAGTACAAGACCTACTTCCAGTGTGGGCAGAGGGGACATGTTAAGTCGAAGTGCTAGCAGGTTCAGCACCCATTGCAACCAGTGCCACTTTAGGCTTTGCCGCCACTGCAGCTTTTGGATAAGGAGAAGGGCAAGTTGAACGTGATATCTTTGGAGGAAGCTCAGACGTCATCGCAGGTGATATCAAGTTAGATCCTAAACTGGCATTAGATTTTAGTTTTTAGTTGTTGTTCGATGTTTGTTTCCTTAGTAGCGTATGTGATTTTTAGAGGAAAGTTTAAGGTCAAGAACCGCTGGGCATGTGCTCTTGTCAATTCTGATGTTATTCACTCATTTATGGCTAGGGCTTTCATAGAGCGTCATGGTTTGACCCTTGATCTTGTTGGCGACGCGTTTTGTGTCAAGTTTCCGTCTAGTGAATCTGTGGTATCAGACCAAAGCATTCAGAGTTGTCTGATTCAGTTAGGAGATTTTGTAGCCATTGCTTATTTAAAGGTGATAGACTTGGAAGATTTTGATATAATATTGGGCATGGCCTGGTTGTCCAAGTATGATGCGGTCATTAAGTGCAAGGTCAAGAGCTGGGACTTCAAGATGGACAACGGTCAACCCAGGAGCGATTATGGTTTTTCGCGCCAAGTTTCTCCAATTATTTCTGTGGTACGTGCTCGGAATCTGCTAAATTCTGGATGTTTTGCTTGTTTGGTTTCGATGTTGGCGCCCGATAGTTGTTTGTCGCGAGTTGAGGATATTGTTGTTGTGAGCAAGTTTTCGGATGTATTTCCTGATAATCTTCCTAGTCTTCCACCCGAGAGAGACGTGGTGTTCGTCATAAATCTAGAGCCGGGTACTCGTCCTATTGTAAAGTCGTCGTACCGTATGGCCCCTTGTGAGTTGGAGGAGTTACGTACCTAATTGGATGAGTTGCTGCATAAAGGTTTTATTAGGCCGAGTTCTTCTCCGTGGGGTGCTCATGTGCAGTTTGTAAAGAAAAAGAATGGATCAATGAGGCTTTGCATCGATTATAGAGAGCTTAATAAGGTGATCATCAAGAATAGGTATCCCCTGCAAAGGATTGATGACATGTTTGATCAATTGCGTGGTAGCTCTGTGTTTTCAAAGATTAATCTTCGTTCAGGCTACCATCAGTTGAGGATTCATGGGACAGACATTCCTTGGACTGCTTTTCGTTCACGACATGGGCATTTTGAGTTTTTGGTAATGTATTTTGGATTGACTAATGCGCCATCTGCATTTATGGATATGATGAACAGAGTGTTCAAGGATTTTCTCGACCATTTTGTGGTTGTTTTTATAGATGACATCCTGGTATACTCCCACAGTACTGAAGAGCATGCACAACACTAGCATTTAGTTTTGTCTACCTTGAGGGAGCATAAGTGAAAGTGTTCAGTTGTCTACGTAAATCACCTAGAGGGGGGTGAATGGGTGAGTTATGCTTCTTTTTGCGGAATAAAAATTTGGAGATCTATACGCACAATTATCTACCAAGAATTCACAGACGATAAAAGATTTATAGTGGTTCCCCAATCTTGAGTACATCCACCTTCCCTCACCGATCTAGCAAAGCACTAGACTCGACTACTCCACTATCTCGGATTGAAAACCAATCCTTTTCCTCGGAACAACGTTCCTACAATCTCGATCCACAACACAGATCTACACACGGAAGGTAAAAACTTCCTACAACTCGGAGACAAAAAGCTCCTACACTCGGAGAGAAATCTCCATACAAGAATAAAATTGAGAATATATGAAAATACAAACAGTAGTTCTCAGATATGGAATCTGTCGGCCTAGATCTTCTTCTTTGTTCTTTGTGGGTCTATAAAAATATGTTGAAGAGGAGGCTCGACAAGATCTGGATCTGGAGATTCTTTGACTTACACGATCTGAGAGATGATGAGGAGTTGAAAACTATCTGATCTGTAAGTCCACTTTGATCTGAATCTACTTGCACGAAAACCCTAGCTGATGTGCATGATGAAGGTCGGCGGCTTCCATTTTTAGAAAGAGAGAAAAGGATTCAAAAATTCTTAGAATAATTCTTGACAGCTTGTTAGGGTTAGTCTGTTTTGACAAGACCTTATATAAGATCTCTCTAACGGTCATAATTAACCTTAATGACGTACACGTGGACCAATTGCGTCACGACATTTGAAATTCCCGTCAAATCTGCACTTAGCAATTTTCTGGAAAAATCTGACTGTTTTACTCGAGTAAAATGTTACCTACTCGTGTACTTAATAACAATACTCGAGAGAATAGACTGAGACTACTCGAGTAGAAGACTTAGAGAAAAATTCAGAAAGAATGAGTAATTACTCGAGTACTAATATAATTACTCGAGATGTGGAGTTGAACTACTCGAGTGGTAGAAATAGACTACTCGAGTACTGGATATACCACTCGAGAGGTAGAAGGATTACTTGAGTCAAAGACTTGGAAAAATTTCCGGGAGAAGAATACGAGATACTCGAGTACTGGAACTGGACTACTCGAGCGGAGATAAACTACTCGAGTATATTAATATTATTACTCGAGTAAAGGACTTAAAAAAATTCTGAGGGATGAAAATCTTATCAGTCGAGTATCAAACCTGGACTACTCGAGTTGTAGATAGACTACTCGAGTACATGAACTTGACTACTCGAGTGAAGTAAAACAACACAAAATCCTGTCTTTTGTAACTCGAGACAAAAGACTAATCTACACGAGTACTAATATGACTACTTGAGTAAATGACTTAGAAAATTTTTCTGAGAGGAAATTCTGTCAACTCTAGAATAAGAGAGGATCTACTAGAGTAATTGACTTGGCTACTTGAGTGCTATATTTTGACTACTCGAGAGCTAATTTCCTTACTCGAGTACAGATATACTTACTCGAGTAATTACTAAGTATTTCACTCGAGTATATAAGCTACTACTTGAGTAAAAGACTTAGCAAAAATTTCTTCAACATGATTTTCTCTTCTTCAATAAATTCAGCAACATTTCTTTCTCCAATCAGTCCTAGTGCTTGAAAATGAAGTGTATCCCAATAGAGAGGCTACACATGAGTCAACATCATGGATCACACAATGAGAGATTACATTGTATGGTCCTATGTTTGGTGACCCATTGTAGACTGACATTGGTCTACACTTGGCAATATAGTCCTGCAAACACATAACTCAAACAAGACATCAAATATAACTTAATTCATCTTAGTTCAAGGGTGACTCCACCAAATCTGGGTCATTGTGGATACAATGCCCAACAATCTCCCCATATTTGTAGAAGTCAAAACCCTTTACACTAAGGTGAATTATATAAACATAAAAAGAACTAGATATGCAATAGAGAAAACAGTGCAATAAGCATAAGGATATAATCAAGGAGTAAATGATCAAAATTGAGAATTATATAAATAAGATTGTATAAAATATCATTTCTACATAAATTATATCCACACTCTCATAATTATATTCATGCTTAGACTTAATGGTGCTGCTTGTCCTTCTTCTTTTGCTATCATCTTTGGTAGCTGTAGGGCTTGGGATAGTACTTTGGAGGCTTTGGAGGAGCACCAGGGTTGTTCCTTCCAAATTCTCTATCATAAAGCCTTCTCTTTGTCATTGACTTTTCAAACAATTCCCATTCCTAGGAGCTGTAACGATCATTCCTATTTTCATTGAAGTCCATGAAAAGATTGAGAGTATCTAGAATGAGGGACTTTGAAGTTACAAACCAGATCTCTATAAACTCTGGAGCTTTCCTCTTTTATGTATCCGGAACTGGGATTGATCTGCTAGCTGAGGCTCCATCACCATACTTGCTTTTCTTCATTGGAATATTAATCTCAGGAGGAGCTTGGAATAATATGTCTGCTGGGTCTGCCTCCCAAACCTGAGTATATGATTTTGGAGGAGGTCCTTCAAAGCTTTCAGGTCTAGGTGTTGGGTACATTGGAAAATGTGTACCAGATTTGGAGAAGCCTCACCTAACTCAATGATATTCATCAAGGTGTATTTGATGTTGTTTTGAATTTCATGTGTAGGTTAAGGAAATACAGAAAAGAGTTTCTAAGTACAAGTGTCGAAACTTTGGAAAGGTTGTGTCGACACTTGAGAAGAATTGTGTCGACACTTGGGAAAGGTTGTGGTGACACCAGGGGCCAGATTGTGTCGACACACAGGACATGTGTCGACAAACAGAAAATCTGTCGACAATAACTATGTCGACACCAGGAGCCAGATTATGTCAACACACAGGACTTGTGTCGACACACAAGAAAATCTGTCAACAACAACTTTGTCGACACACAGGACTTATGTTGACACATTCCAGAATTCTGTCGACAACACTTGTGTCGACAGACAGGACTTGTGTCGACACTCTCCAGAATTCTGTCAACATCAACTTTGTCGAGACTAGGAGTTATTGTGTCGATACACAGGACTTGTGTCGATACATTCCACTGAAGATGTCTCGAGAAGTTAAAGAGAAGCTGTGCAGATATTGTGAAAGCTGTGTCGACATCATTAAGAGTTTTGTCGACACATGGTCTATTTGTGTCGACACATTTGAAGTATTATCTCGACACTTTGCTGCTGAGTCAAATTACAATGGAGTCACTGGAGAGTTGACAGCTGTCATAACTGACAATAATGTTGTATCTGTCAGAGCTCTCAGAAGGTTGTTATGAACCGGATCAGCTGATAACCTCGGATGGAGCCTATATAAATACATGTTCTATCATCAGATAGAGGCATCCAGTGCTGGGAGAAATCTAAGGATTGAACAAGAAGAGACAAACAACAACTAAGAGGAAGAAGAGAAGTATTCATCCAGAAAGAAACAAGTCTATAAGGGCAGATCCTGAACAAGTCTGCCAGAAGAATTCAGAGTCACATATGAAAAAGAGAAAGTGTTGGAAGTATCCAAGAGAGAGGAACAACCAAGAAAAATAAGAGAAGTCTTCATCTAGAAATCAACAAGTACAAATCCTGAACAAGTCTGCAAAAAGAATTGAGATTAAATTCTGAATAGAAGAAGGAAGCTGGATTGAGGATCATCTCTAACTTCAAGAAGATCAACCTTACTTTATTCAGATTTAAGAAGTTTTGAAGAAGCTAAGACAGGTTGATTCTAAAGTTGTCAGATCTATCAAGAACTGACCAAGAAACCTTCTACCCATTCTCTCTCTACTTGGGTGAAGGAATTACTCTTTTTATTATCAATTTTTCTGTAGGATCTTTTACAGTTCTGAGTCTAGGAGTGTTATCCCTCTGAGTTGTAAGCCTAAATCTATAAAGGCTGAGGTAGGGCTGAGTGCCTGATGTAGGAGAGTTTTCTCTCTAAGTTGTAGGCCTTGTGGAAGAGGCTAATGTAGAGCTTCATTTCCTGAGTTGTAGGCCTTGTGGAAGGGGCTGAGGCAGGGCTTGATTGCCTGAGTTGCAGGCCTTGTGGAAGAGGCTGAGGTAGGGCTTCATTGCCTGAGTTGTAGTCCTAGGAAAAGGCTGATGTAAGGCTTAATTGCCTGAGTTATAGGAGTGTGGACTCACTCTGAGATAGGATTCTCTGGGAGGATCTGAGTTATAGGACTTGCTGAAGTCTTAGCTATAGGGACATTTCAAGGTTCTGAGTTGTAAGATCTGCGGATCTGAGGAAGAAAGAAGGAAGTTAGGCCGAATCTAGTACACTGGTAGATAGGCGAAGGGGGAAACTGGATGTATCCATCACTTGGGGAACCACTATAAATTTGTGTGTCTTCTATGGTGCTATTGTATTTAAATCTGGGCTTTGAAATGTGCTTTGTTAATTGCTGAATAAATTGTCCAATCAGTAAATATACTATCTGCTTTAAGGAAAAAGAATTGAACCTATTCACCCCCCCTCTAGGTGTTTTAGGTATCTTGAAAACCAATTCTTTCAAGTAGTATCAGAGCCAGGTTACTCAAGAATAGACTTAACAGTCTGAGTTGAACTATAAGACAATCAGCAATTAGACAAAATGGGTTCAGGTGAGAATCATAAGGAACTTGGATCCATGAAGCTTCCTATCATAGGAAAGAAAATTTTGGCATATGGAAAGAGAGGGTCAGATTGTTCATGGAAGCATCTGATCCAAGAATTTATATCATAGTTCTAGAAGGACCATTTGTTCCTATGAATATATCAGGTCTTGATGCTAATCTCAAAACTCCTAAAAGTTATTCTGAAATGACTAAGGAAGAGATCATCCTAGCAACCTTGGACAAGAGGGCACATAATATAATTGTGAGTGTCATAGATGACTCTGCATTCCAGAATCCGGTTCATTGCAAAACTCAAAGGAGATGTGGGACACTTTGATTGTCTACATGGAGGGTACAGAAGAAGTGAAAGAGGATAGGAAGTCCATGCAAAATCAATAATATGAAAGCTTTAGACAAGCTAAGTCAGATAGCATAGATGAGTGCTATAAGAAATTCTTTAGAATTATCAATGAGCTAGTGACCTATAGACGAGTCTTTAGCACTTATGAATTAAATGACAAGTTTCTTAGATCCCTAACCAAGGATTGGGATACTAAAATATGTGCCATCAAAGTGGTGTCCAGGCATGCAGATACACCTCCACTAACCTTATTTGGAAAACTATTATCCTATGAGATGCAGCTCACTACCAGAAAGTAAGAGGAGAAAAGCAACAAGTCTGCACACAGAGAAAATTTAGTTGCCTTTAAGGATGAAGCTACAGGAAAGGGCAGGAGAAAGACACCATCTCCTCCCAGGAGAATGACTGAAGTTGAATAAGAAAATACTGACATCAACACTTCAGACAGTCATAATTCTGATGAACATTTTGCAGCCTTCATAAGGCAGTTTCAAAGGTTCATGAAGAAGAAGAAATGGAGAACAAAGCCATCTTCATCCTACTCCAAGGATGACTATTACAAGAAGAAGAAAGCATCCAAGGATGACAGGTATGGCTCAAATCCCAATAAACAAATATCTTCTAAAGTTGTTTGTTATTGCTGCAACAGGCCAGGGCATGTCATAGCTTGAAAGTGGAGGTTAGATCTGATGTACTCTAGAGGGGGGGTGAATAGAGTATGGTGCTCACTTAAAACTTTTTACAACTGTTGTTGTATACCTAAGTGAACAGGGAAGCAAATAAAATACAGCAAACACAACAACTATCTAATCATAAAGCAATCACAGAACAGTCACAAACCACAGCCAGAAAACAAAAAAATGAGCAACTAGATGACACAAGGAGCTATAGTGATTCCCCAATCAATCTGGGTACATCCACTCTTCTACCACCCTAGGTAAGAATCCACTGCAGGATGAGTTGATCAGGTGTCATGGGCACCAATGAGCTTTTGATAAGGTACTCAAACACAAAACCAGATTTTTTGATCAGGTGTCTTTCCACCACTGAGTTTTGACAAGGTCTCAGAAACCAACACAAACTTTTGAAGGGAGTTTGATAAACCCTTTACAGCAGAGAGGGAGAGAGAGAGGTGAGATGATCTTCTCTGTCAATAATCAGAGAGAAGATAGTGGATGTTGTCAAAGCTCCCCCTGAGATCTTTAGTTGTTCAGGAAGTGAAGCTTTGCAGTACGGTGATAGGACTTCAGATGATTTGATCTCTAGCAAAAGATGATTCCAGCAGCAGCTGAAATGTGTGGTGTCTGGATTCTTGAATGATAATGGCCTTTGAACACTAGAATCAAGAGGGATCTAGAAATTTCAGAATGTTGATCTCCTTCAGTGATGTGTGTTCCTGTAAGAATTCTAAGACTGAATATCTGCAACTCTCACTCTTTCTGTTATTGTTGTTGGTATTGTTATTGTTATTCCCCAGCAGAAATGAATAATAAATCTTTTATTGCTTAGATCTGAATAGAATGATTCTCTGTCCAAGATGGTCGTTAGCCTGTCATAAATGACTTCCTTAACTGCATTTTGTCTTCTGGAGGAAAGTCTAATAAAACATTCCTTCAAAATTCCCTTGAAACTTGCTCTAGATTAATTGAAACGGCTACAAGATCCTTGAAATAAATACCGGGAATAATTCCATAACTGTCTGAATTGGAATCTCGAAAAACGTCGATCTCTCCAGAAAAATGTCGACCTGAGCTCCACTATCGTTGAACTGAGCTCAGCGACTAGACTTAGACTGAAGAAGAAAACGTCGATCTGAGCTCAACTATCGTCGAACTGAGCTCAGAGATAAAGAAACAAACTGGAGACAGGAACGTCGATCTGAGCTCGAAGATCATCGAATGGAGTTCGACGACTCGTCGAAGTGATCTCAGAGATCATCGAATGGAGTTCGATGATTCGTCGAAGTGAGCTCAGAGATCGTCAAATGGAGTTCGACGATTCGTCGTCCTGAGCTCGACGAAATGACTTAGTCTCCTGAACTGAAATATCTGGTCTTGAGGGTCTTTAGGGCAGCTTTCAAACCTAAATACTAACCCTTAGACTCAATTCTAATTGACCTTAAGATCTATACAAGGAGGTCAAAACAAATTTTCTAAAGGACATGTGATCCTTGCCCAAATCAGTAATAGGGTGTTCCAACAATCTCCCCCTATTTGGGTTAGGATTACTATTTACAGACATTGGAAAAATAAAGATATACAATGCATAGATATAACAAAAACAAAGAAAAAAACATTGCAGAAACACAGATATAATCAAAGATGGTCAGAGATAGGTATTACTGTCATCTTACTGAATCATTCCTTTTTCTTGCTCTTTATGAGAACTATTTCTCTGTTAGGTTTGAGAGCTTCTTTCTTGGATCTTCTGTCATCAGCTGCACCTAGAGAAGTTTGATGTTTTGGCCTGGGGACTACAGCTTCTGGGTGCAGCTTCATATAACTTTCTGAATCAAAGAATTTGCTGGAAGAGTATCTCTCAAGTTCTTTCTTTCTTTGATCTGATAGAGTAGTGATATTAGATGTATCTTTTCCTTATTCTCTAGCCTTCTTGATTTGGTCTAATGCAGCCAACTCTTTTATTCTGGCAGTCCATGAAGTGGGATTATTTTCTGGGTCTTCAAATGGAACAGGAGGCTCATATCTATTTGAAGAATTATCAGGAGGAGCTATGGAAGAGACTAGATCTTTTAGCTTATAAGGGAAAGGACCAGAAGTAGTGTCAGAGGGACCTTGTCCTTCCCTTTGATAAGGATGTTGCCTGGAATATCCTTTAGAATACACTTTGAGTTCTCTTTGATTTCCTATGTACTGTCCTCTTCTGGACTGGTAACCTATAGACCGATTTCCTCTATACTGACATATTCCTTGAGATTGATATGAACTTTGGCTTCTAGCAGTAGATTGAGAGGCAGAACTACCACCTGTACCTGCATCTGGTGAAGGAGGAGGAGGAGGAGGATTGAAGTGAGATGATCCTTTGTCATACTTCCTTTTCTTCTTCATGGCTTTCAGCTGATTTCTGGAGTACTGCATCCATGGTTCTGTAATAGGGCAATCATGCAATATATAATATGGAATATCATTTGTATCTTTAACCTTCTCTGGGGGAACTCTCTTCATGGCCTTGCTTCTTGCTTTCCTTTTCCTTGCAACTATTGTAGAGGAATCATTAGAGTAAGTTATAAACTGATCACTGTCTGAACTTTGTGGATTATTATATACTACATCAATCCTTTTGAAATATTCTTTCTGTTGTTGAGACTGAGCAGAAGAGACAGCAGAAATAACAACAGGAGCAACAACAGTAGCAGGAATTGCAGTAGAAGCAGCACTGGCAGAAGGAGCTATGACAGCAGTTCAGAAACAGAAATTTCAGAAACATGAGCAACAGCAGCAGTAATAGAAGCAGTAGAAATAGATGAAACTGGAAAAACAACTTCAGAAACAGAAACAACAAGCTCAGAGGTAACTGGAACAACATATTCAGAGATAAAAACAGTAGGCTCAAAAATAATTGCCTCTGTCATATGCATATCCTCAAAAACTGAAACAATAATATCAGAACTAACAAAAACATCAACAGCAGCAGTTGGAGCAGTAGCAGGAGGAGGAACAAAAACAAAAGGAGCACTGTCAACAGCATTGAAGTAATTTATATAAGAACTTATTAAGCTGGGGTCATGGTGGCGACGACGGCCCCCAAGTGGACGACGGCTCCCAAGTTGATGATGGCACGCTAACGGAAGACCCTCCTTCGTCTCCAACAAAGGACTCGCGTCGCAGTGGTGTTCATATGGAGCGGCGCTACAATTTCCGCCCTCGGCGCAAGACAAATATATAGTTAAATTTATCTTATTTTTAGTATGCTATTTTATTTGGGATATTTTATTGAGGGCTGAATGTAGCCATTTTGTGTGTTATTTTTATTTTTATTTTGGACTACATATCGCCAAGACTTATTGTTAAGCCTATATATAGGCATGTATGCTTTGTTTAACTCAAGTTGAATGAGAAGAAACCCTAAATTTCCTATTCTTGCTAATCCTCCTCTCTCTCTCTACCTCTCTTGGCCGCCCCCCTTCACTCTCTCTCCCTCCCTCTAAAACTTCGGCCAGCCCACTCCCTCAAAGCCATCTTCCAAGCCTCCACCTTATCTCACCACCCACAACCCGACCTCCACCTTCTCCAAACCGACCGGCCACCCATCTCTCCAACCGATCAGCCCCCTTTGAAGAGAACCCGGCTGCCCCTCTTCTCGTGAAGTCTTAATCGAGAAAGGCCTCCTTCTACGGTCGAGGAAACGGGACCTTGGTGTGAAGCGGCCAAGGCGGACGATCTATCTCTCCAACCGGCGCGACTCCGGCGGAACCGTGGAAGAGCGACCCCTTCAAAGGTAGTCAGAATCATCTATTCCGACTTGGGTAACGATCCTCTCCACTCACGTGTGATTCCCTCTTGATGTTCTAGTGGTCGGAAATAATTTTTGCGTTGGATTTGAATCGTTAGATTCTTCGTGGTTTTCCTTTTGGATTTGCATCAATCTTAATCGCGATATTTCAGAAAGGGTTTGGCGAGCCACACATTTTTTTTGGGAGAGATCTACCATTTTTCGATCGCACTTTGGGTAGATCTCTTTTGGTACAACTTTCGCTCTGTCGGACCCAATATTGGTCCTTTTAGCTTGGGAGAACGTCGGCCTCTAGCCGTTCATTTGACCTTCCCTCGGAGTGGCTACCGTACGTTGGTGAACGGTGGTAAGACGTTTGCGAGTGCGCTGCGGTTAAATCTACTGCGTGTGAGATTGTGGATTGATTGTGGCGTCCGTTTCTTTCCATAACCCATTTAGTATCCGCGGTAGAGGCCTACATCAGGTCACAGCTGGAAATAGGCACAATTGCCTTAATAAGATATTCAGTATGCTGGTCTGGAAGACAGTTGAAGTACACAGAAACAAAAACTTACAGCAGTGACCTGAGGTCCACTGTAATGACTGCAACTGGAGCTTGGACTGAAGTTACTGCACCAGGAAATCTCTCAGCTTCATGAGGCATCTCCCCCTACCTAGATTCAGTGACAACTGGATCAAGGCACCCAGTAGAAGGGATTGCCTGAGGAGGAAGGATAGAGGATAGCCTTGCAGACAACTCCTGAATAGTTTGCAGAACTGGAGCCAAAGAGGTCTCCAGCAGTAGTGATAGCCTTGAAGCTATCAGCTCATATAGCTTATCTGCAATAGCTGGAAGATCTACTTGCTCAAGAGGGACTTGAGTAGAGGTGGGGATGGATGTGGTAGAGATGAAGGTGGGAGCAGCAGGAGATGTTGTTGGAGAGACTGTGGATTGTGGAAGTGATGGTTGAGATATTGGAATTGTGGAGATGGAAGATAATGGAGTGGATATGGATGGTGTGAATGATGGTTGAGCAATGATGTCCTGAAGTAGTTGTTGATAAGAAGTGGATGATGATGGTGGCTCAGGAGGGGATGAAGGAGAATCATCCATATAGGAATCATCTAGAAGAGTGAATGATGGAATATGAGATGATGAGTCAATGTCCATGTGTGGGTAGTGATGTAGTGGATGGAAGATTTCTTCAGTTAATGGTGGAGTTGGAGAAAGGATTAAAGTTGGAGATGGGATGGAAATGGGGGATGAAATTGTGATTGTGGATGAGATTGTTGTTGTTGAAACAATAGGTGGAGAAGGAGGAGATGAAGCAGGCAAATCTTCTGCAGGGGCAGAAAACTGAGGGGAAGAGATTAAAGTAGTCCTTGTGCCTGAAGAAGAGATTGCAGAGGGTCTGCTGGGCTTTACAATCTATCTATCCCATTACCCAAATAGGGCACAAGTAAGCCTCTTGGAGGCATTGATGTGCACTCCATTGGAAACAAGCAGTGCAGGGCATCTATTATGAAGAAACAGCCCTAAAATCCTTCCAAAATTAACAAAGTTCTTGTTAATTTTCTTCTTAATCAAATCAAAAAAGACTTCTCCCCAGTTCAGCTGCTTCTTGTCCACCAAAGAACCCATCAAACTGAGTTGATACCTAGAGATGGTATCATGAGCTGAGTGTTTTGCCAACAGCACTTTTTCAACTACATCAGCAAGAAATCTGTAGTCAACTAACAGATTCTTCTTAAGCAATTTACTAGGGTTAGCTTCTGAATGTCCCATCCTCTCAAGCATAAGTGAAAATTCTTCTCCAGAAAGCTCAACAGAATCTTCTCCAGAATTTAATTGAAAAACCTCTGTCAAAACAGCAGGTGTTAAAGGTACCTGAGTTCCTGAGATTGTTCCGACCACTGTGTTCTGATCCAAATTGTGGGCAGTATGCACCAATTCCTTTATCTTATCTGCGGCCAATTTGATCCTTGTAGTCATTATGTTGACTAACTGTTGGTCCTTGAATAGTTCCAGAATGTCCTTGAAGATTTGATCGCTGTTATCGAAAGAATCCATGTCTATATCAAAGCCAGTGTCAAATTTCATTGCTGCCAAGATTGCGACTGAAACTGTCATTGATTCCTGCAAAGAAAATGAACAAACACAAGAGCAAGTGCAGAAAAGTTTGGAGGGAAAGAGAAATTTTGCAGAGAGTATGAAAGCGCAAAGACAGAACGACAGCCGAAAAATGAGTTTTATATTAGGGTTCGACGTAGAAAAGGAAAGATCGTTGAACTATCTGAGATGCGCTGAACTCTGGTCGACGATTTCTGAAATCATCAATCTCCGTTCGACGATCTTGGGGAAAATCGTCGAGCGCAGTTCAGAGACCAGAAACATTCTATACACTAGAAAAAGCATTTTGATTTGCCTAGTCTTGGTCATTTTTAGATTTTTAAAAATCTTGGATATTATTTTAGACTTCCTCCATCTAACATTTCTAACTGATTCAGGAAGAATGTATGTTTCTTTTCATCCAAGGGTTTGGTGAAAATATCTCCCCTTTGCAAATCAGTTGGGATATATTGAAGTTCAATTTTGTTTTTCTCAACATTATCCCTTAGAAAGTGATGCCTAATTTCTATGTGTTTTGTCCTACTATGGAGGACTGGATTTTGTGTAATGGAAATAGCACTGGTATTATCACAAAATATTTTAGACTTCTCTAAGTTGTAGCCATAGTCTAGGAGTTGGTGTTGAATCCACAAGATTTGTGAACAACAACTACCTGCAGCCATATATTCAGCTTCAGCAGTTGAAGTTGACACAGATGTTTGTTTCTTGCAAAACCAGGAGACAAGTCTGTCACCAAGAAACTGACAAGTTCCACTGGTGCTTTTTCTGTCTATTCTGCATACAGCATAATCAGCATCTGAAAATCCAGTTAAGTAAAATGCTGAATCTTTTGGATACCAGAGACCTAGATTTGGACAACTTTTTACATACCTAAGAATCCTTTTTACTAAGGTTAAGTGTGACTCTCTATGGGTCACTTGGAATCTAGCACATATGCATGTAGTAAACATTAGGTCAGGTCTACTAGCTGTAAGGTACAATAAAGAGCCAATAATTGCTCTATATGTTGTCTGATCAACATCTTTCCCATGTTCATCAGTATCTAATACAGCATTAGTAGGCATGGGTGTTTTCATACATGATGCTTCAGACATACCAAATTTCTTAACCAATTCTTTTGCATACTTGGTTTGAGAAATAAATATGCCTTCAACATGTTGTTTGATTTGCAATCCTAGAAAGAAGGATAGCTCACCCATGCTACTCATTTCAAATTTAGAATGCATTAGGCTGGAAAACCTTCTGCACAAATTTGAATCAGTAGAACTAAATATAATATCATCTACATAGATTTGTACTAGTAGGGTATGGTACTTATGTGTTCTAATAAAAAGAGTTTGGTTTATTAGAACACATAAGTACCTGGGGGTTGTCAGACATAGACTTCTTCTTTGATATCTCCATTGAGAAAAACACTCTTTACATCCATCTGGTATACTTTGAATCCTTTGGGTGATGCATATGCTAAGAAGATTCTTATGGCCTCTAACCTTGCAAGTGGTGCAAAGGTCTGGTCATAATCTATCCCTTCTTCTTGAGAGTACCCTCGAGCAACTAGCCTTGTCTTGTTCCTTACAATGACTCCTTGATCATCCAATTTATTTCTGAACACCCACTTTGTTCCAACAATGGAGTGATCCTTTGGCCTTGGTATTAGTTCCCAAACTTTGTTCCTTTCAAATTGATGCAACTCCTCTTGCATTGCAATGATCCAGTGTGGATCTTGCTCTGCATCTTGAATGGATTGAGGTTCAATTTGAGAGAGGAAGCAAGTGTGCATCCGGTTTTGGTTGTCCTGATTTCTGGTTTGCACACCAGCTGAGATGTCTCCAATCACTTGGGAGATTGGATGGTCTCTTGATGTTACTAAATCAACAGGAGATGTTGATTGTTCACCAACCTGTGTTGTTGTTTCCTCTAGTGGTACAATAACTGGCTCTTCAAGAAGATTCTCTTCAAGATGTTGAATGTCTTCTTCATCTTCACTGCTTTCATCTTTTTGAATAATTTGTAACCTGTCCAAGTCTTCAGTAAGAGAGTGTACCTGCAAAGGTTCTAGGGTAGAAGTATTCTTCTCCTTGAAAGACATGTTACATTCATCAAAAGATATATGAACAGATTATTAAATTTTGAGAGTAGATTTATTATATACCCTATAAGCTTTAATGATCATGGAGTATCCCAGAAACACTCCTTCATCAGGTTTAGCTTGAAATTTTGCTAAGTATTTCTTGTCATTATTATGAATGTTGCAAATACAACCAAATATTTTGAAATAATTTACTTTAGGTTTCTTCCCTTTGAGTAATTCATAGGGAGTCTTGCCCTTCAGTTTATGTATTAAACTTCTATTCAACATATAGTTGGAGGTGTTCACTGCCTCTGCCCAAAAGGATAGAGCAAGATGAGCATCTGACAACAATGTAGTAGCAGATTCAATAAGGGTTCTATTTTTCCTTTCAGCTACACCATTTTGTTGAGGCATTTTAGGAGCTGAGAAAGTGTGCCTGATCCCTTCACTCTGACAGAACTCTTGCATAAGAAGAGAATCAAACTCTGTCCCTTGATCACTTCTGATCAGGGCAATGTGAGTATTGAACTCAATCTGTATGCATTTGAGAAACTCTGTCAAACACTTAAAGTTATCAAACTTCTTCCTCAGAAAGAACACCCATGTGAATCTAGAGAAGTCATCTACAACCACTAAGGTATAACATTTCCCTCCTAAGCTTTGTACTGTAATGGGTCCAAAGGGATCCATGTGTAACAGATACAAAATCCTAGGTGAATCACTCTTATTAAGTGACTTGAAACTATTTTTGGTTTGCTTGTCTAATTGACAAGCCTTGCAAAGTTCTTCCTTCTTGTAGGGGTCAGAAGGTAGTCCTCTAACAAGGTTGTCCTTGGATAGCCTAGCAATGGTTCTAAGGTTTATATGCCCTTATCTCTAATGCCATAATTCATTAGGTCTACAAATAGAATTGAACAAACATATATCTACCTTAGTTGAAAGAAAATCTACAAGATAGATGTTACCTTTCCTTTTACCTGTCAACACAGTTGTGTTGTCCTCTGATTTGATCTTGCATGAGGATTTGTTGAAAGTCACTTGATTGCCTTCATCACACAGTTGACTGATACTGATTAAGTTGTGCTTCAGTCCTTCCACATAGGCTACTTTCTTGAAAGTGACTGAGCCAATCTGAACTGCACCATATCCTTTTGTTAGTCCAAAGTTTGAATCACCAAATATTACTTTGGGTCCAAGCTTGGCTTTGAAGGATATGAAATTGTCCTTATTTCCTGTCATGTGCTTTGAGTACCCACTATCCAGATACCATTGCTGGTTTGATGTTGGATAGGCTTCTCCTGCACATAAAATAATTTATTTGTTTTTGACCCAGTTTACCTTGGGCCTAGGTTGATAACCTTTGAATTCAGAAATAAAAGACATCTCTGGTTGACTCTTATAGCCTTCAGGATGATATCTCCTTAGAGGTATTATCCATTCAGTATAAGGGTTAAACCACTGAGATGTAGAACCTCTAGGATTGAAGTTTGATTTGCCTTTGAAAGATTTTTCAAAACTCTGATCTCTGTTCGACAATCTCTGAGCTGAGTTCGACGATCTTGGGTCAGATCGTCGAGATCCGTTCGAAGATCGACTGTGCCAGAGTTCAGGGTTCAGATATCGTCGACCTGAGTTCGACGATTTAGCCTGAGATCGTTGAGCTCCATTCGGCTGTCGTTGACCTCCATTCGACGATTTCTGTTGAACTATGGTTTTCTTAGGTAAATCAGAAATCTTCCTAGCTACCTCTACAACTCCCTTACCTTTATCAGAGATAAATTTGATTGGGGTTGTTAATACTATAGGTTGGCTAGATGAGGCATCCAAGCCCAGTGTACTATTGAATCTTGAGTTCACTGTGCTTGTGATGTCCATTAGCTTGATACTTCTCCCATTGAGGGATTCTTCAAACTTTTTGGCCACTGATAGTTCACTTTTCAGTGAGGCTATCTGCTCCCTACAACATTCCAACTCCTCAGAGAGTTTGAGGTTTTCTGATTTTAAATTGCTGTGTTCAGATAGCTGATTTCTGAGAGAAATGATTTCCTTCTCAGATTTTTATAAATCTAAACACAGTGCTTTAAACTCACACTTGAAGTCCTCAAAATTAAAATCAAAAGAACTTATTACCGGGTCCTCTTCAGATTGAGTCTCTGATTCTGACTCAGAATCTTCTGCATCAGAATTTTGTTGTGAGGCATTGATAGCCATCATGCAGAATTCCTTTTCATCAGCATCATCTTCATCATCACTTAAGCTGGATGAAGCTTCAGATTCTTCTTCTGTCTCACTCCAAGTTTCAGCAACAAACCCCTTCCTTGTATTTTTGTTCTTGTTGGAGGAGGGTTTGTCATTGCTGCTCTTCTTGAAGTCCTTTTCTTTTCTCCTTTCTTTCATGTCCTTCTTGTCCTTGTTTTTATTTTCTGGACAGTCAGGCACAATGTGGCCTGGTTTCCTGCATCCAAAACAAATAATCTCTTTGTTATTTGATTTGTCATAGATTGGCTTGTCATGCTCTCTGTATGATCTTTTCCTGAAATCCTTCCTGGCTATTTTGTAAAACCTTTTGGTCTAGTAGGCTTAGCAGCTCTTCATTGCTTGTGACCTTGTCTTCAGGCTGATCTTCAATGGCTTTGAAAGCTATTGATTTTTCCTTTCTTATAGCTGGTGAGGCAGCCTTCTGCTCTTCTTCTCTATTCTTTATAAGCAGCTCATAAGACTTGAGCTTGCCCAAGAGAGCTTTAGTTGTGATCTCATTTAGGCTTCTGGCATCCTTGATTGGCCAGATACTTGAGTCCCAGGTGCTTGGGAAGCACATTAGGATTTTATCATTGTGCTCAGTCAATGAGATCTCTTTGTCCAATGTTTTCAGCTCATTGACTATGAGACTGAGTCTATTATACATGTCTTCTACTGACTCAACTTCTCCTTTCTTGAAGTTCTCATATTGGGTTATGAGATGAGATCTTCTATCTTTTCTCTCATCAGCAGATCCTGAGACTATCTCAGATAACTTGTCCCAGATGTCCGTTGCTGAGTTGCAGTCAGCTACTTTTTGGAATATTTCATCAGACATAGTCTGGGCTAAAATATTCATTGCCTTAGCATCTGCCACTTTCCATTTCTTGATTTCTGCATCTGTTCCTGATGGAGGTGGAACAACACTTGTACTTGTATTTTCTCCAGGTCTTGGACACACTGTTAAAACAGAATTAAAAATGTCTTCATCAATAGAGTTCATGTAAAATCTAATCCTTGCATTCCAAAGTGCCAACTTAGATAGATTGCACACTGGAGGTCTGGTTCTAGCATAATTTTTGTTTTGGGCCATGTTATGTGAGGAAATAAATCTAGTAACAAGCTTAAAACAAGCAGATCTAACTAGAGGGATCTTTGGGTTCAGGTGTTAGCCTGTGCAACCACTAAGGTGTGGTATTTTAACCAACCTCCCTCTGATACCAATTGAAAGTGCAGGTTAGATCTGATATACTCTAGAGGGGGGGTGAATAGAGTATGGTGCTCACTTAAAACTTTTTACAACTGTTGTTATATACCTAAGTGAACAGGGAAGCAAATAAAACACAGCAAACACAGCAACTATCTAATCACAAAGCAGTCACAGAACAGTCACAAACCACAACCAGAAAATAAAAGAAATGAGCAACCAGATGACACAAGGAGCTATAGTGGTTCCCCAATCAATCTGGGTACATCCACTCTTCTACCACCCTAGGTAGGAATCCACTACAGGATGAGTTGATCAGGTGTCCTGGGCACCAATGAGCTTTTGATAAGGTACTCAAAAACCAAACCAGATTTTTTGATCAGTGTCTTGCCACCACTGAGTTTTGACAAGGTCTCAGAAACCAACACAAACGTTTGAAGGGAGTTTGATAAACCCTTTACAGTAGAGAGGGAGAGAGAGAGGTGAGATGATCTTCTCTGTCAACAATCAGAGAGAAGATAGTGGATGTTATCAAAGCTCCCACTGAGATCTTTAGTTGTTCAGGAAGTGAAGCTTTGCAGTACGGTGATAGGCCTTCAGAAGATTTGATCTTTAGCAAAAGATGATTCCAGCAGCAGCTGAAATGTGTGGTGTCTGGAGTCTTGAATGATAATGGCCTTTGAACACTGGAATCAAGAGGGATCTAGAAATTTCAGAATGTTGATCTCCTTCAGTGATGTGTGTTCCTGTAAGAATTCTAATACTGTGAATATCTGCAACTCTCACTCTTTTTGTTGTTGTTGTTGGTATTGTTATTGTTATTCCCCAGCAGAAATGAATAATAAATCTTTTATTGCTTAGATCTGAATAAAATGATTCTCTGTCCAAGATGGTCGTTAGCCTGTCATAAATGACTTCCTTAACTACATTTTGTCTTCTGGAGGAAAGTCCAATAAAACATTCCTTTAAAATTCCCTTGAAACTTGCTCCAGATTAATAGAAACGGCTACAAGATCCTTGAAATAAATGCTGGGAATAATTCCATAACTGTCTGAATTTGAATCTCGAAAAACGTCGATCTTTCCAGAAAAACGTCGACCTGAGCTCCACTATCGTTGAACTGAGCTCAGCGACTGGACTTAGACTGAAGCAGAAAATGTCGATCTGAGCTCAACTATCGTCGAACTGAGCTCAGAGATAAAGAAACAAACTGGAGACAGGAACGTCAATCTGAGCTCGAAGATCATCGAATGGAGTTCGACGACTCGTCAAAGTGAGTTCAGAGATCATCGAATGGAGTTTGACGATTCGTCGAAGTGAGCTCAGAGATCGTCGAATGGATTTAAACGATTCGTCATCCTGAGCTCGACGAAATGACTTAGTCTCCTGAACTGAAATATCTGGTCTTGGGGGTCTTTAGGGCAGCTTTCAAACCTAAATACTAACCCTTAGACTCAATTCTAATTGACCTTTAGATCTATACAAGGAGGTCAAAACAAATTTCCTAAAGGGCATAGTGATCCTTGCCCAAATCAGTAATAGGGTGTTCCAACATAGCTGATTGTCCTGATAAAAGGAAGGAATCTAAAGATAAAAAAGGCAGCAAAATAAGGGCAAGAAGGAGAGATCCTTGGTTGTAAAGAAGCAGAAAAGGTGGACTGATTCCTCATCATCAGATTCAGCAGAAGAGAGACAGAAGCTAAAGCTTATATAGGATTGTTTACTACTGAAGAGGATTCAGAAGAATCTGAGTTCTTGCAAATGCTGGACTCAATAAATGGGGTTGAAGATCATCATTGCAAAGGGCTGATGGCTTTGACTGAGGAAGATCAATACCAGGATCAGCCTGGTCCAAGTAAGGTAAATAATCTTTCTTCAGTTTCTGATTATTATACTGGATCAGAATCAAAAGCATCTGCATCAAGAGATGTGAATGTATCTGAATCTGAAGGGGATGTACATCAACTTATTAATGAGTATGGTGATTTATTTCATGCACTTAAGAGAAGAAGAAATCTTGTCAAAACGCAGGCTAAGGAAATTGATGCTCTTAAGTTGGCTGCATCTAATTTAGAAAAATTGCTGGATCAGAAGTTGAATGAAATTACTAAACTAAAAAATATAACTTTTATTTAGATGGGTACAATTACATTTAAAAATGATCAGATCAAGGGTCTAGAAGTCAGACTACAAAGAGAAAAGGAACTTGTGGCTAAATTCTCAAAGCCAAAGTCTGTCTTACCTTTGATTGATAACTTCATTGCACAAATGGGTAAGACAGGTCGTTGATCTAAAGTTCATCAAGATAACTGTTGCATTATTCATCTGCTATGTAAGGCTGGTATTCTGAATGAGAAGGGTGCAAATGTCAATAGGTCAGCACATGTACAAACACACTATGTTCTTCAGGATTCATTAGTATTTGATGCACAAGCCCCAGCACTAAACAAAAGGATAGCTGACAGCAAGGCTGTTAAGACTGTATGTAAAAGAAGATACAATAGATATGAGTGCTGGTGCTGTGGCAAGGTTGGGCATTATGCCATAGATTGTTGTCACAACACCAGTGTCAGGAAAAATGTCAGCTTACCTGTTAGAAACACTGCAGGGAAATCAGTCAAGTTTCAGACTAACCTGAAGCTAGAACCCAATACTTATTGGGTTTCTAAGGTTAAGTAATTTTATTTATTGCAGGTGAGTCCAAGTGGCCATACCGCAATATGGTACTTGGACAGTGGATGTTTCGGGCACATGACTGGAACAAGAAGGATGTTGAAGGATTACACTCCTATAGAGAATGGACCCAAAGTGATCTTTGGTGGATCTGAAAAAGGGTCATCAAAGGGTTTGATAACATTTCCAATAGCTCAATCACTATCACCCAAGTGGCTTATGTGAAAGGTTTGAAACATAACTTAATAAGCTTAATCCAACTTAGTGATCTTTGGTAATGACACTTCTTTTATTAAGAATGGGTGTCAGATTAGAAGGATAAGTGATCAAGAGGTCATCTTCTCAGGTTATAGAAAAAGAAATGTTTATTGTCTCAAGTTTTGATTGTGATAATAAGAACTCTCATGTATGTTTAATTACAGATAAGAAAGCATCTCATTATGTCAAATGGCACAAGAGGCTAGCTCACCTTAACTATAAGACTATAGGCCAACTCTATAGCATGGAGTTAGTGAGGAATGGTCCTCAGATCAAGTGCATAAAAGAGGGTGTATGTTCAGCTTGCCAAAAGGGCAAACAGACCAATACCTCTTTCATGGACATGATACCAAAGATTTTGTGAGCTGTTTGTACCTCCTGCATATAGATCTATTTGGTCCTATGCCAGTTCATAGTCTAGGTAGGAAAGTTTATACACTTGTGCTTGTGGATGACTATTCTAGATTTACTTGGGTTTTCTTCCTGAGGCAGAAATCTGAAACCCCTACTGTCTTCCACAATTTTTTTAGCCAAATTCAGAATGAACTTAATAGTTCAGTGGTCAAAATCAGAAGTGACCATGGGACTGAATTTCAGTCTGAATGCATGACAAGATTTTGTGAAGAACTAGGGATTCTTCAAGAGATCTCCTCACCAAAAACTCCTCAGCAAAATGGTATTGCTGAAAGAAAGAATAGGACTCATATTAACGCTGGTAGAACACTACTACGTGACACTTCTCTCCCAAAATATTTCTGGGCTGAGGCAGTAAACATTGCATGTCATGTTCTCAATATAGCATCCATCACTAAAAGTCACAAAAAGACACCCTATGAGATTATGAATGGCAGAAAACCAAACATATCCTATTTAAGGATCTTTGGTAGCAAGTGTTATGTACTTAATAATGGCAAGTATTATTTAACTAAGTTTGTTGTCAAATCCCAAGAAGGGATATTTGTTGGGTACAGCAACAACAATAGAGCTTACAGGGTCTATAACTTGACTACTCAAGTTATAGAAGAATATGTTCATATAGTCTTTGATGAAACTGAACTAATCAATTGTGAGCAGTCTAGTATATCTTGTAGATCTACAGGTTTGAAGGAAAAGATGGACAGGCTAACCATTAATGAAGACTAACCTGTAAGGCAGGATGAAGAAAATGATGGATGCTGTCCAGGGGGAGAACAAGACCCACAAGCTGATGATGAAGAAAATGAAGTACAATATGTTGAGGAAACTGAAGGAAATCAAGGTGTAGATAGATTGCCTCTAGTAACAATACATATAAAGGATCATCCAGCACACCAAATTATTGGTGATCCAAGACATGTTGTTCAGACAAGGTGCAAGAACTTAAACACAGTTCTTTGCTCAGGTTTCCTGTCCTAGATGGAACCCAAGAAATTTGAAGAAACCATACAAGACCCAAATAGGATTGATGTCATGCAGGAAGAGCTGAACCAATTCAAAAGATGCACGGTCTGGAAGGTGGCTCCTAAACTGAAGAATCACAATATCATAGGGACTAAGTGGATCTACAGGAACAAGCTAGATGAAAATGGCATCATAGTCAAAAATAAAGCAAGACTTGTAGCAAAAGGCTACAGGCAAGAAGAGGGAATAGACTTTGATCAGACATTTTCCCTAGTGGCAAGGTTGGAAGCAATAAGGCTGTTCCTTGCCTTTGCAGCTTATCAAGGGTTCAAAGTTTTTCAGATGGATGTAAAGTCAGCATTTCTGAATGGTAACTTAAAAGAGGAAGTTTATGTTGAACAACCCTCAGGTTTTGTAGATTCTCTCTATCCTAATTATCTTTATAGGCTTAAGAAAGCTCTATATGGTTTGAAACATGCCCCTAGGGCTTGGTATGAAACCTTATCTACATTCCTCATTGAGAATAAATTCTCAAGGGGGAAAATAGACAAAAGTCTATTCCTTAGGGAATCAAAAGGCAAGATTATCCTAGTACAGATATATGTTCATGACATTATCTTTTGGATCAACAGAAAACAACCTTTGTAGAATGTTTGCCAAACTTATGCAAGGGAAGATTGAGATGAGCAGTATGGATGAGCTTAAATTCTTTTTGGGACTCCAAGTTAGACATACTAATGATGGCTTGTCCATATCCCAGTCTAAGTTCACCAAGGAGTTGATTAAGAAATATGGTATGGAGTAAGCCTCCACCATGAGAACTCCAATGGGGTCAAGTATTCCTATAGGCAAAGATGATGCAGGGAAACCTGTAGATGAGTCTTTGTATAGAGGGATAATTGGATCCCTTTTATAGTTAACTGCTAGTAGACCAGACATCATGTATGCTACATGTGTCTGTGCTAGGTATCAAGCCTGCCCTAAAGAATCTCATTATACTACAGTCAAAAGAATTTTGAGATATCTTAAGGGGATACCAAATCTTACCCTTTGGTACCCTAAGAATAGAAATTTTCTACTAACTGGTATTTAGATGCAGACTTTGCAGTATGCAAAGAAGACATGAAAAGTACAACGAGCACATGTCAGTTTTTAGGTGGATGATTGGTGTCATGGAGCAGCAAAAAGCAGACAAGTGTGGCTATATCCACTGCTGAGTCTGAATATATTGCTGCAGGCAGCTGCTGTACTCACCTATTATGGATTCAACATCAACTTGAAGATTATGGAATCCAGGTAAGTAGAACTCCATTATTTTGTGATTCTACTAGTGTCATTTCTATTGCTAGAAATCCTGTTTCTCATAGCAGAACTAAGCACATAGAAATAGGATTCCATTTTCTTAGAGATCATGTTAAAAAGGAAGATATAAGTTTCGAATTTGTCAATACTAATTTTCAAATTGCTGACATGTTAACCAAACCACTGGATGAAACCAAATTCAATTATTTTAAAATTGAATTAGACATGTTGAACTTAGAATAAGAATGACAAATTTAACTAAGTAAATTTGTGTTGACACATAAAGATTATGTGTGTCGACACTTAAACACAAAGGTGTCGACACTTAGTAGATGGTCTCGACACATAAGAAACATTCTATCGACACATCCAAAAGATTGTGTCGACACTCAGAATTTGGTGTGGACACATAGCTATCCTGACACTTAAATATTGGTGTCGACACATACAGTAGTATGTGTCGACACACAGAGATTAGTGTAAGCACTTAAGATTATTTATGTCGACACATCGCAATTGGTGGCGACACGTAGAATAGTAATTCTCTATCGAGACTGTAGTAGTCTGTGTTGACACAATCCCAACAGTGTTGACACAATAGGGTTGTTTCTACCCTTAGAAATAATCACTGCAGATTCAGAAAAAAGAAGAAAACACCCTCAAAGACCACTGAATCTTCTAGTGATTCAGAAGAAATGGTTGTTTTCAACTCAAATGAAGGAGCAGAAAGTACTAGAATTTCACTTGCTCTAAGAGACTATATCTGAAGGACAAATGCAGGGGGAGCAGGCTCCAGAATGTAATATCCAAATGGCACAAGTCCAGGAAGCGCTTAATCAAGGGGGAGCCAATGAGCTTTCTCTAGTTTCAGCTCAACAAGGAGCATTACCCTCAGGGGGAGCTAATGAGCAACTGCCACCTGTCCACACAGCTACATTGGACTGTGAAGCAGCTACACAATCTATTCTTGAGATTAACCAAGACAATGTCCCTTAGGATGTCATTACCAGGGAAGAAATTTTGGAATGTGAAGGAGAACCTTCTACTAAAGAGACAGTTATACCTCCAGTACAAATGGAACAAGAAGTTACTTTAGAAGAACTTTTTCCGGATTTATTAGATACAAGAACTGAGGGGGAGCTACTAAGGATTGAGAAGGATATGCCCATTATAGTATCTAGTCCAAAAGATACAGTGGACATAGCAAGCTCATCTGAGTCCTCAAAAGATAAAGAAGCCTCTAGGGCAAAGAAGAGAAAGCTTATGGAGCTAAGGAAGAGAAGCTCTGGCTATAAGAAAGCCTTACAGACTATCTCATCAACTCCAGCTCCAGCAGTAGACTTCAGTTCACTTCTGGTGCAACTGCAAGTAAAGTAGGATGAACAAAGAGCAGATCTTGAGAATTATGTAGATGAAAGTCATGAAGGGGGAGAGAAATTCAGATCATTCTATAAGGAATGCACTACTTACCTAGCTAATCAAATTAGATTTCAAAAAGATGATCTCAGAGACCCTATTGAAAGAGAAGTCATAAATGGGGAGAGTGTGTTAGTCAATACCGTCTCTGAACTTACTAAATGGATAACTAATGCTATGGATAACTAATGCTATCAGAGCAATTTTTGGTTTCCACCCCTGTGTGATGATGATAACTGTTGATTTTGAAGGAATTCAATTTGCAGTACAACAAATGTACAGTCCTCCACAGGAGGTTCAGAATGTGGTTATTGAGAAGGCTGAATTGAAGCCTGATTTTGAGAGATGGAGTTGCCTGGCAAGCTGTCAAAGACAACATGCATGATAGAGGCAAGTGGTTCTCTGAATAAGAATGGAGTAAGTACTTTCCAAAGCTTTATCATTATTTTGAAAGGCAAAAGGTCATGGCTGAAGAGCTCAATAAGAAAGTAGAAGCCAGCAGAAGACACTGAAGTTAGTGTATAAGCTAAAGTTCAGTCTTGAAAATGAATAGTTATCAAGGAGCCTGATCAGTCCTAAAATAGATTGACTAGATTTTAGCACTATGTAATCTTGTGTTTTAAAATCTATGTAATCTGTTGATCAAAAACATCTTGTAGTTCTACAAAACTTTGATTCATGTTCACTATATGTTATCATATTTTATGATAATATAATATGCTGGTTTTGTTTATGTGTTACCCTATCAAATAATGTTTTTATACATCATATTCTGTGTTTTATTATAAAGTGATGTATATCATTGACTAAGGGTTATGACTTCTCCAAATACGGGGAGATTGTTGGGTACATTGAAAAATGTGTACCAGATTTGGAGAAGCCTCACCTAACTTAATGATATTCATCAAGGTGTATTTGATGTTGTTTTGAGTTTCATGTGCAGGTTAAGGAAATGCAGAAAAAAGTTTCTAAGTACAAGTTTCGACACTTGGGAAAGGCTGTGTCGACACTTGAGAAGAATTGTGTCGACACTTGGGAAAGTCTGTGTCGACACCAGGGGCCAGATTGTGTCGACACATAGGACTTGTGTCGACACACAAAAAATCTGTCGACAATAACTGCGTTGGCACCAGGAGCCAGATTGTGTAGACAACAGGACTTGTGTCGACATACAGAAAATCTGTCGATAACAACTGTGTCGACACACAGGACTTGTGTCGACACATTCCAGAATTCTATCAACAACACTTATATCGACACATAGGACTTGTGTCGACACACTCCAGAATTCTATCAACACCAACTTTATCGAGACTAGGAGTTATTGTGTCGACACACATAACTTGTGTCGACACAGTCCACTGAAGTTGTGTCAAGAAGTTAAAGAGAAGCTGTGTCGACATTGTGAAAGCTGTGTCGACATCATCAAGAGTTGTGTTGACACATGGTCTATTTGTGTCGACACATTTGAAGTATTGTCTCGACACTTTGCTGCTGAGTCAAAGTACAATGGAGTCACTGGAGACTGTTGGGTTTCTCTATAGGGTTGGCACAACGCTTGTGCACGCAACGGAAAGAAAAACATCAAGAAAACCCAAAGAGATGCGGATCGAGCCATGACGGTTGAATCAAGAAGTTAGCAAAACTAGGCAAAATTACCTCGGTGGCGTTGAGTCACAACTCAACGGAGAAGCTCCAAACTTTATCTTCTCGCTAGCGGCGAGTTCTACGTGGAATAGTGTCCACGTTTCTGCAGAAGTCCACACGAGCGGGAGAACGCCGAGCTTTCCGTCGCACGGAAGATCGGGAAGGAGAAGACCGCACCTTTGCTTTCCCACGGACTGCTAGGTCCACGCCAGGGATTGCAGCGCCAGCGACGATCGCCGGAGAGAAGGTGGTCAACGGAGCAAACACGGCGGCGGAACTCTTCCGGCGGCGGGATCGGGATCGGCGGAGCGAACGCGGAACTCCTTCCGTCGGGTTCGATTCGCACAGAAGAGACAGATCGTATATCTTCCCGAAACCCTAAGTGTTATATTTATACTTAAAGTATAAAATAAACTCAGGAAAATCGCTATCCGCAGACCACTCGAAATTAGGGTTCAGAATCGGCGAGTATGAATCGGTGAGAATCGGCGACAATCGGCGAGAATCACTGAGCAGGTTCGGCGAGAATCGTTCGACGAGTATCACATTGGATCGGCGAGAATCAGAGTACAATACTCGACGATTCTCGCCGATCGTCGAGCTACGCTCGACGACTCATAATGATACTCGACGATCGTCGAACCGCGGTCGACGACAATTGTCAAGGTAGTCGATCGTCGAGAATCAACAATTGATTCTCGACGATTCTCGTCGATCGGCGAGAATCAGGGAGACGATTCTCGCCGATCGGCGGGAATCAGAAGACCATTCTCGACTAATGTCTTTGACCCTTGGACGACGAACCTAACCAGCCCTCCAAGGCAACATTTGCCCAACCCGATGATCCTATAAGGCAACACTTTGCCCATAACCCTATTCAGGTCGGTGATTGGTAACCTTTACCAACACAGTCAGTCATCCAACTTCTCCACATCTCTTATGTGCGACTCTGCAGGCTCATATTGCGTTGGCAGTGAGATTACATGTTTGACCACTTCCAGATCATCATGGTAACTCCAACAGACTCCCACTTGATCTCGAAAGTATCAAACCAAAAACCTCACAAACAATGAGCGGCATCTAGCAATGCATCATTGCTCCCCAAGCAATAAGAGTTAATAACTCATAAGCCTTTATGACCAATGTATCAGCGTTGTCTTTGTCCCTTTGTCCCTTACATCCGGAAAGAACTAGAGGCATGGACCGTGTCACCCTCATAATAGCTCAATCCAAGTTTTCTTGATCCAGGACGGACTTCCAGAGAATGGTGAGTCCAATATCACATATTGACTCAACCAAGCATGGCCATGCATTTCTCAGTCCAGTTCCATCAAGGGGCCCATGGATGCAACTCCTGTCATATAGGAGGACAAATTCCATATCTGCTCACACACAAACACCAAAATGATTCGTAACATGCCCAACAACCACCCTTATCATCAACCTTTCTCAAGGAGGACTTTAGATGGCATCAAAGCACGCTCTTCCTCACTTGATGAATGCTGTGACTTCAGGTCAAAGGACCACAACACCATTGTCAAATGAGACCTACTCGTGACACGATTGGATGACAATCCACAGAGTAGTCTCAGGTTGGGTTTGTCCAGTACAACTTGTTCACTATCAAGTACCCACGTGATGACTTGATATCACAATATCATGACCTGTGAGAACCAGTCATCGGTCAACACACGTGCTAGCCTTCATGCATCATCATCACCCTTAGCATCTATGATGATACTCGACCAGGGACCTTTAAGAATGAAGCTTCAAATAAATCATAGGCTCTCACATTCAAGTCACGTACTTGATGTCCTATGGAAGCGAACATTCTAAGGGTATCTATTATGTTAACATTTAACTATCATATATAGAAAAACTCACAATAAAAGAATTTGCCATTAATTATAAAAGAGAAACTAGGTACACAGTTCATCATATGAACAAACAGCCAACAAAATACATATTTACATGCAATCCACAAGATCCTCGCTAGAGTTGATCGTTTAGGTATCGCATACCCATCGATCTAGTATGACCATCATGCTTTCTCTGCGCGAGAGGCTTTGTCAGCGGATCCGCAATATTTTCCTCAGTCGGCACTCTGCAAATGTTTACATCTCCTCGTTCGACAATCTCACGAATAAGATGAAACCGCCGGAGTATGTGCTTGGAGCGCTGATGAGATCTAGGTTCCTTAGATTGTGCAATTGCACCATTGTTATCACAGTAGAGAACTACGGGACCAACAATGCTAGGAACTACATCAAGCTCGCCGATGAATTTCCTAATCCATACAGCCTCCTTTGCTGCATTAGCTGCTGCGATATACTCGGCCTCTGTTGTAGAATCAGCAACTGTCTCTTGCTTGGAACTCTTCCAGCTCACAGCTCCTCCATTCAGGCAAAACACAAAACCTGACTGAGACTTGGAGTCGTCTCTATCAGTTTGGAAGCTAGCATCCGTGTAACCGCTTACAACGAGCTCTTCCTCTCCACCATACACCAAGAACACGTCCTTAGTCCTTCTCAAGTACTTCAGGACATTCTTGACTGCAATCCAGTGACACTCACCGGGGTCTGACTGATACCTGCTAGTCATGCTCAAAGCAAAGGAAACATCGGGTCGAGTACATAACATCGCGTACATGATTGATCCAATTGCCGAAGCATATGGAATCAACTTCATGCGGTCCTTGTCTTCACAAGACTTTGGACACTGGTCCTTAGAGAGATTCACACCATGAGACATGGGCAAAAATCCTTTCTTGGACTCAAGCATGTTGAACCGCTTCAACACCTTTTCGATGTACGTACTCTGGGTCAAACCCAGCAACTTCTTCGATCTATCTCTATAGATCTTAATACCAAGTATATAAGTCGCTTCACCCAAATCCTTCATTGAAAAGCAGTTCCCTAGGTTGTTCTTAACAACTTTCAGGGTAGGAATGTCATTCCCAATCAACAGTATGTCATCTACATACAATATCAGGAAGACAACAATGCTCCCACTGATTCGCTTGTAAACACAAGGCTCATCTTCATTCTTGATGAAACCAAACTCTTTGATTTTCTCATCAAAACGAAGATTCCAACTTCGAGAGGCCTGTTTCAGTCCATAAATGGACTTATTCAGCTTGCATATTTTAGTGGCTTCATCTGGGGATACAAAACCCTCGGGTTGTGTCATATACACTTCCTCAAGGAGGTTTCCATTATGGAAAGCCGTTTTGACATCCATCTGCCAGATCTCGTAGTCATAATACGCAGCAATAGCAAGCAATATCCTGATGGACTTTACCATGGCAACAGGGGAAAAAGTCTCATCATAGTCAATACCATGAATTTGCTTGAAACCTTTAGCCACGAGTCGCCCTTTGAATGTCTGTACATTCCCATCCATGTCGGTCTTCTTCTTGAAGACCCACTTGCACCCTATGGGTCGTACCCCTTCAGGTGGTTCCACCAAGTTCCAAACTTGGTTTGCATACATGGAGTCCATTTCGGATTTCATAGCCTCAAGCCATTTGTCGGAGTCCGGTCCATTCACAGCCTCTTGGTAGGTTGCTGGTTCATCATCATGATCCATAAGCAACTCATTACCTATTTGAGACACGAGAAATCCATATCTCTCAGGCTCAAACCTCGGTCTACCAGATCTACGTAGGACATGTGTTCCCTGAGCAGGTTCTCTAGCTACAACATCTTGTAGTCCTGTCTCAGAATCCAATTCTGGTTCATTCACTACATGTGGTTCTTGAACTTCTTCAAGCTCTACCTTTTCAGTCTTTCTTGATAAGAACTCTTTCTCCAAGAAGACACCAGTCCTTGCGACAAACACTTTGCCCTCAGACGGTAGGTAAAAGTAATAGCCTTTCGTTTCCTTAGGATATCCCACCAGATAACATTTATCCGACTTGGGTTCCAGCTTGTCAGGCATTTGACGTCTCACGTATGCCTCACAGCCCCAAATTTTAATGAACGACATACTAGGACGCTTCCCAGTCCATATCTCATATGGTGTCTTCAAAACCGTTTTAGTTGGAGCGCGATTCAATGTCATTGCAGCAGTCTCTAAAGCAAAACCCCAAAAGGAAACAGGCAAGTCTGCATGACTCATCATCGAACGTACCATGTCTAACAGAGTACGATTTCTCCTCTCAGACACACCATTATGTTGTGGTGTTCTAGGTGGAGTGAGCTGTGATACAATACCACACTCTTTCAGATGATCACGGAACTCATGACTCAGGTATTCGCCACCTCGATCAGATCGGAGTGCTTTAACCCTTTTACCCAACTGGTTTTCTACTTCATTCTTGAACTCTTTGAACTTTTCAAAGGTCTCGGATTTGCACTTCATAAGATACATATATCCGTATCTACTGAAATCATCAGTAAACGTAACAAAGTAGAAATACCCACCTCTAGCTATGGAACTCATGGGTCCGCATACATCACTATGTACAACACCCAAGAGATCCTCAGCCCTCTCAGTATAACCAGTGAAAGGAGCTTTAGTCATCTTGCCTAACAAACAAGATTCGCATCGCTCAAATGATTCATAATCAAATGAGTCCAAAAGTCCATCTCTATGGAGCTTGGATATGCGCTTCTCGTTGATATGGCCCAAACGACAATGCCAGAGAAACGTAGGGTTCGAATCATTTGTTCTTAGTCTTTTATTATTTTCTACATTATAGATCAGATGGTCCAAGTTCAAAACGTAAAGACCATTAAACAATTGGGCTACAGCATAACAAACATCATTCTTAAATATAGAACAACAATTGTTCTTAATTATAAAAGAAAATCCAATCATGTCCAAACATGAAATAGATATAATGTTTCTAGTTATCGCCGGAACAAAATAACAGTTATCTAATTCTATTACAAGCCCACTGGGCAAAGAAAGACGGTAAACTCCTACGGCTACAGCAGCAACTCTTGCTCCATTGCCGACGCGGAGGTCCACCTCCCCTTTACTCAGCAATCTTCTCCTTCCCAGTTCCTGCACATTTGTACAAATGTGAGAACCACATCCGGTATCCAATACCCAAGATGAAGGAGCAGAAAGGTTTATCTCTATAACGTAAACATTAGAAGCGGAAGTCATACCTCCCTTCAATTTCTGCAGACCCTCAATATACGAAGGACAGTTCCTCCGCCAATGACCAGCCTTGCCACAGTGGTGGCATTTCCCTTCCTTCACCGTGCTCTTCTTCTTCATCAGTGCTGAAGACTTGGGCTCAAGATATAACTTAGGTCCCACCTTTGTCTTCTTGGAGCCCTTGGCTTTGCCCTTGCCCTTATGCACCATCAGTATGGGGCTGGCAGGCTTGGCCTTCTTCATGTTGATCTCGGCAGTTCTTAACATGCCTAGGAGTTCGGGCAGTGTCTTGTCTATCTCATTCATGTTGTAGTTCAATACGAACTGCTCATAACTGTCCGGCAACGATTGCAGGATCAGATCCGTGGCCAACTCTTGACCAAGAGGAAAACCCAGCCTTTCAAGGTTCTCTATATACCCAATCATCTTGAGTACGTGAGTCCCTACTGAGTCTCGAACTCCCATCTTGCACTGAAATAACGCTTTCGTGATGTCGAACCTCTCTTGACGAGCCTGCCCCTGAAACATTTTCTTGAGATGCTCGTCAATCTCCTTGCACCCCATGTTCTCATGTTGCTTCTGAAGCTCAGAGTTCATGGTGGCAAGCATAAGGCACTCGACATCCAAAGCATCATCAGTATACTTCTTATAAGTATCCTTCTCAGCACGGGAAGAGTTCCCGGTCGGCACCTCGGGGGCTTCTTCTTCCAAGACATAGAGCTTTCGCTCTTGCCTGAGAACAATTCTCAGGTTCCTATACCAGTCCATATAGTTTGTCCCGCTGAGCTTATCCTTCTCAAGGATGGCTCTCAGAGACAGCGTGGAGTGTGAAACGCTTGCCATGGAATTCTACAAGAATTTATGCAGAATAAAATCAGTACCTAAATTTCAATTACAATTTATTCTAATTAGGACTTCAATTAAAATACTCCCACTATTTTATTCGAAATGATAGCCCTCACTAACAATTCGGAGAGTTCATGCGAGCTACTCTCTTAGTGGACAAGATCCGTATTTCACCAACACAATGAGTCCGCTTTGGCGTTCCTCTCACGATGTGGTTATTTAGGTAGGCAACGCTTGCCAATTGCATCCTCATGCAATTCTTGTATGGTTGGTGAAAAACTCCTTATTCGCGTCCATCATATGGTGCATGCCAACCCTATGCCTCTAGGCACTCAACCCTTTGAGGTCACCTAGTTAAGCTGGACCCGATGTCCGAACACTTAATATTAAAAGGTGGGACAATTTTAGTGTTAACCATGATCAACATTTGATCAATATATCAAAGAAAAACAATAAACCACATATCCTTATGTGCACATCCTTACACCTCAATTTGATAGAAGGAAGGGCTAAATCACCCGGAAATTTACCAAGATGGACAGAAGGCAAAGACAACTCAATTAATAGACAAGCACCTTGATTCAAAATCCACAACATACTCGAGGGATGGTTTTAAGGGACAACAATTTCTAACAAGAAATTCCCCACATCGTTCTTGGCGAAGTGCCAAGACATCATTTAGAACACTTCTAAATTTTCTATACACGCGAGACAACTTCCAAAACAACAGCAGGAACCTCGCTTTGATACCAGTGTCATCCATCGGTAACAAAGTTCATATGATATATTCTAGAATCCGGCCGGGGCCCCCGATATACCACAAAAACGGTGAAGGTACTTACCAAGTAGCGCAACGCATTAAAAGCCTAAACTACTTGAACTCCTCATGAATGTCCAAATATAAAACTCCATATTTTATATACATATAAGATTTCAATTTTAGGTTAACAGCCTAAACAAATTGGCGCGCAGGCCGGCCACAAAAAGAAAACACTCAAAAGAACAACCATAGCAGCAGCAGCAGCACCAGCAGGAGATCATCCGCTCGGCTCTCCACATTTGATGGCAAACAAAAGCAATAGCTGCACCCATCCAAAGAAAAACAATTCTCACGCACACAAACCACCGTTCGCCGCCCGGCCCACGGTCCGTGCATCAGGGCCCTTGGTGTTTGGCAACCTCTTACCCACCACCGTCAGGGTTAACACCAACACATCCTTATGGCGTGCACCATCAACACCGGGAATTTGATGGCGCGCAGGCCGAAGACTCTTGCTAGGCTCCAACAAGCACTTTTGGTCTCACTAAATAGCGCTGATCCTCCACATCGCCTTGCCCTTTCCGGAAATCAAAGGCACGGGTTCCAAATCCTGTTCTGGCTCAAGCCTGGGTACTTCTCGATACCCAATTTCACAACAACAGCGGGTCTTTCCTGGGCACACCAGTACTTCCACTCTCTCTCCACAGGTGGACAGCACAAATGTCAGGGGTCTTTCCTGGGCAAAGACTTCCTGTGACTCGCTCCACAGGTGGACACCCATGACTCAAGCATCACAAAAAGGGCCTTTCCTGGTCCCACCAGTACCTGTGCATCACAAGGTTGGACCCAAAACCTCACAAGGCATTTTCTGGGCTACCACCCCTACTTCCTGCTACTCCTTTTCGCAGGCCTAACCCGGATCCGTCAACGTTTTTCAAGTTTTCTCCGGTTCGTATGCACATCACATAGACCAACTCAGATGGGCTTCACACAGGCCTATTCCGTACTCCATGGTTACTAACAAGGGGGATTTCACACTAAGGAGACAATGCAATTTCTAGGAAGAAACACTTAGATCGCTTCGGTGCCAATTCTTGCACCGAAATCGTTTTCCAACGCTGGCTTCGTTCTCGCCGGTAAACCGCAGCACCACCAACAGGCCCCCTTCCCTTCTTCCTCCTCCTTTCTTTCTCTCTTTCTCTCTCTTGAAGAAGTAAGGCAAAGTAAATGAGAAATCAATCTCTGACTTCGGCCCTAAGGAAAAAGAAGAAGAGCTTTCAGCCCTTGGATCCAGACTGAAGGAATGGACGGCCACGATTCTGCCAAAAACACATTTGACCAGACACGGCCTCGAACACGGCCGTGTGCCTGGCCTTCAAGCGGTGGTAACCGATTTCCAGACCAGTGACACGCCCACGGGACACGCCCTATGGGCCGGTCACCAACACGCCTTCAGACACGCCCGTGTCTGTGGCCACTGGGTGAAAAAAATCCCAAATCATCCCATCACACGGCCTGGAAGGCCGTGTGCCCAGACACGGCACAAGACGCCCTGTCATCTTTCGGCGGGCTGACTTCCTGATTTGAACGCCCTGTGAACGCCCGTGTCAAGGCCGTGTTCAGTCATGGCCGACTCGACCTCGCAAAATTCGAGCATGCCACACGGCCTTGGACACGCCCGTGTCCTGGGCCGTGTGCCTCCTCTCCACTCGAGAACAAAAATTCGAGACAAAGCCCAATCGGACACAACTTTGACACGCCCTGCGACACGCCCTCGCAGGCCTATGACACGCCCTGGGGGTTCCCAGGCCGGCACAATTTTTCCTGTTTGCTTGTGTTACAGCTTGTGCACGCAGCGGAAAGAAAAACATCAAGAAAACCCAAAGAGATGCGGATCGAGCCATGACGGTTGAATCAAGAAGTTAGCAAAACTAGGCAAAATTACCTCGGTGGCGTTGAGTCACAACTCAACGGAGAAGCTCCAAACTTTATCTTCTTGCTAGCGGCGAGTTCTACGTGGAATAGTGTCCACATTTCTGCAGAAGTCCACACGAGCGGGAGAACGCCGAGCTTTCCGTCGCACGGAAGATCGGGAAGGAGAAGACCGCACCTTTGCTTTCCCACGGACTGCTAGGTCCGCGACAGGGATTGCAGCGCCAGCGACGATCGCCGGAGAGAAGGTGGTCAACGGAGCAAACACGGCGGCGGAACTCTTCCGGCGGCGGGATCGGGATCGGCGGAGCGAACGCGGAACTCCTTCCGTCGGGTTCGATTCGCACAGAAGAGACAGATCGTATATCTTCCCGAAACCCTAAGTGTTATATTTATACTTAAAGTATAAAATAAACTCAGGAAAATCGCTATCCGCAGACCACTCGAAATTAGGGTTCAGAATCGGCGAGTATGAATCGGTGAGAATCGGCGACAATCGGCGAGAATCACTGAGCAGGTTCGGCGAGAATCGTTCGACGAGTATCACATTGGATCGGCGAGAATCAGAGTACAATACTCGACGATTCTCGCCGATCGTCGAGCTATGCTCGACGACTCATAATGATACTCGACGATCGTCGAGCCGCGGTCAACGACAATTGTCAAGGTAGTCGATCGTCGAGAATCAACAATTAATTCTCGAAGATTCTCGTCGATCGACGAGAATCAGGGAGACGATTCTCGCCGATCGGCGGGAATCAGAAGACCATTCTCGACTAATGTCTTTGACCCTTGGACGACGAACCTAACCAGCCCTCCAAGGCAACATTTGTCCAACCCGATGATCCTATAAGGCAACACTTTGCCCATAACCCTATTCAGGTCGGTGATTGGTAACCTTTACCAACACAGTCAGTCATCCAACTTCTCCACATCTCTTATGTGCGACCCTGCAGGCTCATATTGCGTTGGCAATGAGATTACATGTTTGACCACTTCCAGATCATCATGGTAACTCCAACAGAGACTTGACAGCTGGCATAACTAACAATGCTGTTGTATCTGTATGAGCTGTCAGAAGGTTGTTATGAAGCGGATCAGCCGGTAATCTCAGATGAATCTTATATAAAGATATGTTCTATCATCAGATAGAGGCATCTAGTGCTGGATTCAATCCAAGGATTGAACAAGAAGAGACAAACAACAACTAAGAGGAAGAAGAGAAGTCTTCATCCAGAAAAAAACATGTCACTAAGGGCAGATCCTGAACAAGTCTGCCAGAAGAATTCAGAGTCACATTTGAAAAAGGGAAAGTGTTGGAAGTATCCAAGAGAGAGGAACAACCAAGAAAAATAAGAGAAGTCTTCATCCAGAAATCAACAAGGATAGATCCTGAACAAGTCTGCAAAAAGAATTGAGATTAAATTCTGAATAGAAGAAGGAAGCTGGATTGAGAATCATCTCTAACTTCAAGAAGATCAACCTTACTTTATTCAGATTTAAGAAGTTTTGAAGAAGCTAAGACAGGTTGATTCTAAAGTTGTCAGATCTATCAAGAACTGATCAAGAAAGCTTCTACCCATTCTCTCTCTACTTGGGTGAAGGAATTACTCTTTTTACTATCAATTTTTCTGTAGGATATTTTACAGATCTGAGTGTAGGAGGGTTATCCCTCTGATTTGTAAGCCTAAATCTATAAAGGCTAAGGTAGGACTGAGTGTCTGAGATAGGAGAGTTTTCTCTCTGAGTTGTTGGTCTTATGGAAGAGGTCGAGGTAAGGCGGAATTGCCTGAGTTGTAGGCCTTGTGGAAGAGGCTGAGGTAGGGCTTGATTGCCTGAGTTGTAGGCCTTGTGGAAGTGGCTGAGGTAGAGCTTGATTGCCTGAGTTGTAGGCCTGGGAAAAGGCTGAGGTAGGGCTTAATTGCCTGAGTTGTAGGAGTGTGGACTCACTCTGAGGTAGGATTCTTTGGGAGGATCTGAGTTGTAGGACTTGCTGAAGTCTGAGCTGTAGGGACCTTTCAAGGTTCTGAGTTGTAAGATCTACGGATCTGAGGAAGAAAGAAGGAAGTTAGGCCGAATCTAGTACACTGCTAGATAGGCGAAGGGGGAAAGGTAATGTACCGATCACTTGCGGAACCACTATAAATTTGTGTGTCTTCTGTGGTGCTATTGTATTTAAATCTGGGCTGTAAACTGTGTTGTGTTAATTGTTGAATAAATTGTCTAATCAGTAAATATACTGTCTGCCTTAAGGAAAAAGAATTCAACGTATTCACCCTCCCCCCTAGGTGTTTTAGGTATCTTTAAAACCAATTCTTTCCCTAGGAGAGAAGGTAGGATAAGGAGCTGGAGTAACAGGGGCCAGGGGGTTCAGATGGTGAGGAATGATGTTTGGATCATTTGGGAACTCTGGATGAATCTGATTGTGCATCCAAAATGATGTGTCATAGGTATGGAATTTCACACTCTGAATCTGTCCTAGCATATCATCATGAATCTCTTTCATCTTCTCTTCCCAGAGAGTTTGCTTGATTGCATCTGATTTATCAAGATATTACTTGACTAAACTCTCCCCCTTTCTGAATTCTACAGTCAGTTTATTGATGGCATCTTCTTTGAATGTACCTACCTCTTCACAGATCTTCATTTTGTTGGCTTATGTTATCTTATCTAACTCAATCTAATTGTTGGGAAGAGTGACACCTTGTTCCAAAACATTACCAACACTAGTGATAGTGTGGTCCAGAGCTTTTCCACCAATCTAGAATAGATGTCTGAGTTGATCTATATTGTGCTGAATCTCAGCAAATACCCTGCTCATCTCTTTCTCTAGAGCAGTTACTTTCTCAGTCACAGCTTTGAGAGAATCATCAAAATACTTCCTTTATACTTGAAGTAGATGTACAAACTGACCCATAAGATCATTGGCAGCAGGAGGAGTAGGAGTAGATGTAGAAGGAACTGGAGGAGGAGGAGCAAACCATGGTGAAATTTCTTCTATAGTGACTGAGCTTTGGGCTCTGATGGTGTGAATCAGGGCATCCCCATCATCAGTGACTATGGGGATGGTGAAGTCCAGGTTCCTCAATGGAGATTCAGCTGGTTCATGAGACTGTTCTGGCTCATCAGAAATCAAAATGGTGTCATCCTGCTCTAGGTTAGTAGTAAGGGACTGGATGGGAGATGATGGAGTATGTGTGGGAGATGGTACTGGATTGGATTGCTTTGGAACTTCAGCAATTTGTTCTTTTTGAAGAGGGGGAAGAGGTTCATCAGCTGTGCGTTCTTCAATCATTTCATTGATTGTTGCTTCAGTGGAGAGTAGGGTTTCTGTTGGATCTTCTGATGGATATTCTTCAAGAGTAGGAGGCGGAGGAGAAGTATCAGCTGGAGGGGTAGGAATTCTGTGTGGAACATAAAGAGCACGGTCCCCCTCAACAGTTGCACCAGATGTGCTGGCAACATGAAGTGGAGAGGGAGATGGGGTCTGGTCCTCTATATCTGGAACGTCATGAGCTTTGGCAGATTGAACATGGTCCAATAGCTTCAAGTCCCATCTCTGAATGGATGAAATGGAGACTTTCTTCATGTGATGGAGAATAGTCCCTTTGGAGAAGTTAAATACTTGAGGATTGATCTCATGGAGGAGAAGAGAAATAATCCTAGCAAAACTTGGAGCCTTTATGTTGTCCTTGATCTTGTCCAGAATTAACATCCCAAACTGGTACCTTTTCCTGCAAATTATTGTTGTCATGATGTCAAAGAGGCTGTGTGAGATATCCCTTATAGAACTTATCTTGCAGAGAAGAATCTTCCAATGATATCCACCAAAAGCTTTCCTTCTAAATTCAGTTCAGATCTTTTAATGATGAGTACATCTGGAGAAACTCCACAAAACATACATTTCATGTCAGAATCTTCTAGACCTAAGTCATCTTCTTCATCAACGACTGGTAGTTGAAGAAGTGTAGAAACATAGGTTTTGTTCAGCTTAATCTTGATTCCTTTAACTTTGGACTTGAGGACTGTCCAGTTTCTCTTGACCTTGATATTCTTGAAAACTCTTCGACCTCTGGAAACAAAATTCTACATGGCTGCTGTGGAACAAATGTGAGGCCGGTGGTGTCGAGGAGAATCAGAAGGTTGCAAAAATCATCTGATATGCTGGCGATCCCTGCGGCAACAAGTTCTGAGCCTATTCCAATCTTAGACGGCGGCATCATGAACCAGTGATTTGACAGAAAGCTGTTGTCAGGAAGAAGAAGGAGCGGGATCTGCAACTTTCGGCGGAAGACGAAGCGTCTATTGGCTTACTCGAGTGAATGGATTTTGATTCGTGTAGAAAATGGAAATCCGGACTTTTCTATTTATATAACCCTAGTTTGACTATAATTAAGAAATAAATAAAGCAAACATACCTTTGGAATTGGCAGTATGATCCTCGGGTTATGAATAAAGAATTTGAATCAAAGTTGAAAATTTGCTTCCTGGTACTCGAGAGGATCGGCAGTACTCGAGTGGAGATATAGAAGTACTCGAGTGAGAGATGCAGAGGTACTCGAGTGATGTCTTAGAAGTACTCAAGTAATAATATTGAAGTACTCGAGTGAAGTTTTAGTACTCGAGTAGGCCTTTGTACTACTCGAGTAGGTTTACTTGAGTGGCTGAAGAAGTACTCGAGTAGGTCAAGGAGGTACTCGAGAGGCTTACTTCTTACTCGAGTAGTCTTTGTCTTACTAGAGTCATAAAGTATGAAACTTAGAAAATTTAAACTTTTGACTGATTCTTGATCTCTGAGCCTTCTTGTGAGTCCACCTTCTCTAATCTTCTTTGTTGAGCATTCCAAGTTCTGTTTTGAAGAACCAGAACTTAGTCTTGTCCAGTGGCTTTGTGAAAATATCTGCAATATGCCTGTCTGTTTGGAAATACCGTAGATCTATGGTCCCATGCTCCACATGCTCCCGGATGAAGTGGTACCACAACTCTATGTGCTTTGTCCAGCTGTGTATGACTAGGTTGTTGGCTATTGCAATTACGCTGGAAGTGTCGCAAAATAATGGAATGTTCTGAAACTTCATGTTGTAGTCTTCAAATTGGTTCTTTATTCACAGCAACTGTGCACAACAACTGCCTGCAGAGATATACTATGACTCAGCTGTTGAGATTGCAACACAGTTCTGCTTCTTACTACTCCAGGAAATGAGCTTTCTTCCAAGGAATTGGTGATGAGTCCAAATATTACACTGGTTTTTGGACTCATTTGGGCTAGTTTTATCGTCTTAGAACTGCACTTGAGAGTTATAACTGCTTATATTTGCTTACTTGCCTATTTCATGATTAAGTGTACTTTAGACTTGTTTTCTGTGTGCTTTAGATGTTTCTGTATTTTCGTTTGTTTTACTTGTTCTCTCTCCGTGTCTTGAGAATGTGGTGTGCACTTTTGGTGGCCGATCTGCCTCTTCTGCTGGTGCATGGGTCATGTGCGTGCTCCGGAACCGCTCGGGAGACCCCGGCGATATAGGAACATTGCGCACGATCAATGGACTCACTACGCACGACCACTGGTCGTGCGCTACTAATCGTGCGCATTACATTCTCCTTTTCTGTCTTAGCCAATCGCACGATCAGTGGATTCCGTGCGCATGAACAACGGTCATGCTCCACTGATCGTGCGCATATCTGCTGATGTTTCTGTCCAAGTTGCAGGTTTAATTGGAAATTGCACACGATCATCGACCGACAATGCAAACGACCACTGGTCGTGCGCCACTGATCTTGCGCTCTGCTTATTATGCCTCCGTATTTAAGGGTCTGCTCCGCGATTTAGGGCAACGTGGGTCATTTCTGCGATCGGAGAGTGCACGAGAAGTGTCGTTCTACTTCTCCAGCTGCTCCATCCACCTCCACCTTCATCGGGAGTCCGTAGCCAGTGATTTCGAAGCTTTCCAAACCCTCCGGCGAAGCTCCCGGTCATTGATGACCTCAAATCCAAGCTTTCCACCGGAGTTGGAGAAGAAGACGACCTAGAGAACAGACTCAAAGGCCTTCGAGGTGACAGCTTGTTTGTACCGGAAGCCTCCTCGGACTGAGCACGGAAGCGGATTGACAACTCGCTATTCCGTCCAAGACCTGCGGTGGACCTTCACCCTCTAGTGATTTACTCCTCTTCCCCTTCTTCCGTTGTATGGAATGATTTGATATTATAATGAACTACATTTTCTACTCTATATCTAAGTGGATGTTGTAGTTTTCATTTTCTTTTGAGTTGTGTGTTGTGAATGCGCCTCGCCCACTCCATATCCACTCCATACCCTTGTTTCACCCGATTGCACTCTGCACAAGAACACTTCCATCCATTAGCTTTCCGTCCACTCGCCCAACCGAAGTTCGGCATCGCGGCTGATACACTCACCTAACCATGCAAAGCGGTGCCTTCGACCCGCATAGCATTAATTAGTTTATTAGATCAAGAAACCACAATCTCACATGCCCCGTTTTTAATCTTTTCTAAGTATAACCCGCATAACGATATTTTCTGAACTGTCGCTGCTCTATGCTAATTGCATTCCTTAAGAGACGGACACTCGAGGATTTATTCCCAAATTTTATTACTTGTGCGACCGGTGCACTTGCCGATTTCCATGCATCAAGTTTTTGGCGCCGTTGTCGGGGAGTGCAACTATAGAGTGACTCAGGATGACTGAAAATTTTGTTATAAGAGTTATTTGTGTCGCTAAAAGTAGTTTTTTTGAGTTGTTTTGTTTTGTTTTGATTCCCTTTCTATTGTGTTGTTATTCCGTCAGTTGGAATTGTTAGTTTTATTCTCAGAATCTATGCAAAGTAGTTGTATCTTTTATATTTGAAATCTCCGCAATGTGGGCCAATTTCAATATCTGTTGCCGTCATTCTGGAGACATCTCTCATGCTAGTGATAGATGCCCTCAGAAGTATAATTGCCAGGAAATTCAGTAGTCTACATATCTTAGACATAAGCATGTTAGCTACCTTCCCGCTGAGCCATTGCAGCAATACTTCTATTCTGCTTCAGCACCCGTTGCACCGCTAAAGCCGGCTAAGCAGCGCCTTTTTTGTCGAAGCTGGGATCATGCATTGAAGGATTACGCAGCTTACCTAGCTAAGTTCGAAGTGGATGACGAGTCAGATCTTCGGATTGTCTCCACTTCAACCTTGGGCAGCACCCCTTCCATATAGGGTTGTGCACCATTGCCATCTCTATGTTATGGAGAAGGCATCCCAGGTATGTGCACTGATACATGTGTTTATCCCCATTTTGACATGGAAATTTATACTCCTGAAGTGCATACATCACCTAGCATAGAGTCTATTAGTTGTGAAGAGCCAACGCTCGACGTCCTACCGAGCTCCATGCCTTTACCTTCTTCTTTGCATAACATTCTTTCTTTTTCTGACAGTGCTGTTGAGGTTGATTCACAGGTGGAAATTAGCATTTCCAGCGTTCTATTAGATCCAGTCGAGGAGGACGACTCCGTGGCCGAGGTTGCGACCTCTACCCTATGTGAGGATGCCCGATGCGCGGACGAGGTAGATGAAGCTCTAGAACATTCTTGCATCAGCCTAGATAGCTGTGTAGAAGCACCCACAATTCCACCGACGGGGGATGACTCCGAGACCATTCCCAAGATTGAGGTTCCTTTATGTTATTCTTCTAGTTTATTTCTTGACCCCGCTCTCGTGTCTACTTCCCTGCAGGACCATATCGTGGAACCGGTCCAATCAGTGCAAGGGCCTATAATGAGGCCTCGGAGTTATAGTGACCAAATGCAGGTGGAGTTGGAGCCGACGAGCTTCCAAAGTTACTTTCTGCCCATGCCTGACACACACGATAGGTATACGTATACAGGTATTGGGGATTCTGTTTTGTCTCTGTTCCGGTACCCGCTACCGAAACGCGAACATGAACCACTGCTTGAGCATTTCAAGTTTCATATGCCAATCTGTTTGGAAATGCTCAGATTTTGAAAAAGTCCTGTTGGGAGACAATAAACCCAACAATTTTTTAGGGTTGTGTTTCTTTTGTTTTAAATATATGTATGTATTTTTTGTCTCTATTTTAGGATTGTATGTATTTCTTTTATTTTGCGTACGTATTTTAAATCGCAGGTGCTAGAATTTTTGAGGCCCGGTAACTTGGCCGCACTTGGATATCTCGTCGCACGAACGGTATGCTCAATTTTGAGCATGGGTACTTCTTCCCCTAGCCCTTTATTTTTATTTGCATGTTTTACTTTCTCGTATTGTCATATTCTAGTCTGGGGTGGAGTTGCCTGTAACCACTACACCGCACAGTTTATTGCATACTGGTCTGCATTTATTTATTTCATGATCACTAATTGCACACACTTAATCACCCACATGAGTTCGCACTTAACCATGCGTGCGGCTCCGGGCAAATGTATTACTTTTGTGTTAACTCTAAAAAGTGGTGCTGACTTAGGATTTTGGGATATAGTAGTTCGAAACTCATGGAGTGCTCCAAATCGAGTACTCATGATTTGCATAGAAATAGTATAGGATTACTTTTTCTTCATGCTCGTAGACTTAAATTTATTCTGCAAAAGTAAATTTTGTTTGTGCTACTTAAAATTGTAGAATCTAGAGTAATTGAACGGTAGTGTAGAGATGAGTGTAGCCGTCACTCTCAAAGCATTGGTGCCCAGTTAGTCGAGTGTGAGCGTGAGGTAGGCCATCATTTTGCCTAGTTTGAGCCTTTTTGTTCCTAGTCCTAGTAGCTGACCCTTGCAAGCCAAATTTGCGCCTACCCTCCTTTTGTTTCAACTCCACCTATATTCACTAAAACCTAAAAGCCAACCCTTTTGTCGCAACCAAAACCTTGAGCTTGATCGATTTCAAAATTTTGATACGTTGTATTTCGGATTCATGTGATATGTAGATGAATTCATGAATTGCTAATTTCTAGATTTGGAGATTGCTGAATGAAAAAGAAGAAAAATGAAAAAGAAAAAGTTGAGTAAAAAAAAGAAAAAAAAAAAATTTAAAATTACTACAAGGAGAATTGCAATCCCCATCTTGTGTGTTAGTTTTTGGTCGGGATAGGCCGTGTGCTTACCCGGTTTTCAAGCCAAGTCTGGGGGTGTGTCACACATGCATTTCTTAGTGGCTGTTTGGGTTTAGCTCTTGTTCGCTCGCTTTGGTTACGTGTAGCCTCCTTGTTTATCATTGACTACCACACCTTAGCCTTAGCCCCATTCAAACCTACAAGTCCTGCTGTTTCACATTTGAGTCTACTTAACATCGTGGAGAGAGTGTGAAAGGGCAAGCTTATGGTTCCAGACATTGATGGATTTCTTTGGAGGTGATCACGAGCCCCGGTCTTGGGCAATGCTTACCTTAGTGGCCTGTCTACTTTCTCCGTACACATGACGGAACGATTCTCCAGAATTCGAATTTTAAGTAGACACAATATTTATTTACCTCTGTCGAATAATTTAAACTTCGTAGTATAATTAAAAAGTTTTTCTATTCTAGTTTATATGCGCATGATGTATTTGATTTCTCGTCCTACTTTATTTTAAAGTTTCTAAGCCAGCTAGCTATTTTTACAGTCCACGGAGTAATGATTTGCGCGGGACGCGCAAATGGTTAAGTCTGGCGGTATGATGAATCCAAATATTACACTGATGTTTGGACTCATCTACGCCAGTTTTATCGTCGTAGCACTGCACTTGAGAGCTATAACTACTTATATTTGCTTACTTGCCTATTTCATGATTAAGTGCACTTTAGGCCCATTTTCTGTGTGTTTTAGATGTTTCTGTATTTCCGTTTGTTTTACTTATTCTCTCGTCGTGTCTTGAGAATGTGGTGTGCACTTTTGGTGGCCTATATGCCTCTTCTGCTGGTGCATGGGTCATGTGCATGCTCCAGAACTACTAGGGAGACCCCTACGATACAGGTACAATGCGCACGATCACTGTACTCACTGCGCACGAACACTGGTCGTGCGCCACTGATCGTGCGCATTACATTCTCCTTTTCCCCAATTCTATCTTAGCCAATCGCATGATCAGTGGATTCAGTGCGCACGACCACCGGTCGTGCGCCACTGATCGTGCGCATATCACCTGATGTTTCTTTCCAAGTTGCAGGTTTAATTAGAAATTGCGCACGATCATCGACCGACACTGCGCACGACCACTGGTCGTGCGCCACTGATCATGTGCTCTGCTTATTCTGCCTCCATATTTAAGGGATTGCTTCGTGATTTAGGGCAACGCGGGTCATTTCTGCAATCGTAGAGTGCACGGGAAGTGCCGTTCTACTTCTCCAGCTGCTTCATCCACCTCCACCTTCATCAGGAGTCCGTACCTAGTGATTCTGAAGCTTTCCGAACCCTCCGGCGAAGATCCCGGCCATTGATGACCTCAACTCCAAGCTTTCCACCGGAGTTGGATAAGAAACGACCTAGAGAACGGACTCAAAGGCCTTCGAGGTGACAGCTCGTTGGTACCGGAAGCCTCCTCGGACTGAGCCCGGAAGCGGATTGACAACTCGCTATTCTGGCCACGACCTGCGGTGGACCTTCACCCTCTAGTGGTTTACTCCTCTTCCCCTTCCTCCGTTGTATGGAATGATTTGATATTGTAATGAACTACATTTTCTACTCTATATCTAAGTGCATGTTGTAGTTTTCATTTTCTTTTGAGTTGTGTGTTGTGAATGCGCCTCGCCCACTCCACATCTACTCCATACCCTTGTTTCACCCGATTGCACTCCGCACAAGAATACTTCCCTCCATTAGCTTTCCGTCCACTCGCCCAACTGAAGTTCGACATAGCGGCCGATACACTCACCTCACCTTGCGAGGCGGTGTCTTCGTCCCGCATAGCCTTAATTAGTTTATTAGATCAAGAAACCACAATCTCACAAGCCCCTTTTTAATCTTTTCTAAGTATAACCCTCATAATGATATTGTCTGAACTTTCGTAGCTCTATACTAATTGCATTCCTCAAGAGAACGACACTCGGGGATTTATTCCCAAATTTAATTACTTGTGCGGCCGGTGCGCTTGCTGATTTCCACGCATCAATTGGCATGTCTCGAAAATGCTTTTCATGTCGTCTTTGCTACCTGCAAAATCTGCATTTGAAAAACCTATTAGCTTGCTATCATTACATCTTGGGTACCACAAGCCAAGATTCGTTGCACTTTTAAGGCATCTCAAAATCCGCTTTGCAGCAGCGTAGTGAGATTCATTAGAGTTCACCTGATATCTAGCCCATACACATGTTGAAAACATTATGTCAGGTCTACTCGCAGTAAGGTAGAGCAAGGATACAATTATGCTTCTGTACTTGGTTTCATCAATAGGGTTCCCTTTCTCATCCGTGTCCAGAGACATAGCTGAACCCATTGGAGTCCTCATCGAGGTTGCGTTCTCCATTCTGAATTTCTTAATTAGCTCTTTGTTTAACTTAGTCTGAGAGATGAAAATTCCATCTTTAGATTGTTTCACCTGAAGCCCTAAGAAATACTTCAGCTCACCCATACTGCTCATTTCAAACTTCCATTACATAAGTTTAGAAAACTTCTTGCAGATGTTGTCGTCAGTAGAGCCAAAAATAATGTCGTCGAAATAGATTTACACTAGCAAAATCTTGTCTTTTATTTCCCTAAGAAATAATGACTTATTTATCTTTCCCCTTGTAAACATGTTATCAAGAAGAAAGCTAGATAGCGTCTCATACCAAACTCGAGAAGCTTGTTTCAGGCCATATAAATCTTTATGTAATAAATAAACATAATCGGGAAAGTTAGAATCAATGAAACCTAGAGGTTGTTCCACATATACCTCTTCCTTTATGTGACCATTAAGGAAGACAGACTTCACGTCCATCTGATATACAGTGAAGCCCTTGAGAGAAGCATATGCTACAAATAACCCTATTGCCTCCAGCTTTGCCATTAGGGCGTACATCTGGTCAAAGTCGATTCTTTCTTCTTGATGATATCCTTTGGCGACGAGTCTGGCTTTGTTCTTTATAATCATTCCATCCTCGTCCATCTTGTTCCTGTAGACCCACTTTGTCCCAATGACTTTCTTACCTTTGGGTATTGGAACAAGTTTCCATACTTGGCAACGCTTGAACTGATTTAGTTCTTCTTCCATCGCCATTATCTAAGATGCATCTGAGTTTGCTTTCTCAAACTTCTTTGGTTCAGTCTTTGAGAGAAAACTTAAATATAAATTCTCGTTAGTTGTACCTCGACGAGTTCTGACACCATCCCGTGGATCTCCTATGATCTGGTCCATGGGATGATCCTTCAGATGTCTGAGCTCTAGAGTCCTTGTATCTGGAATATCTTCAATCACCGGAGCGACTTCATCAACTTGGACGATTTCTTCATCTTGATCATCAACCTCTCCAATAGGTGTTAGAGTGGTGATCTTGATGAACTTTTCACCTTTATCTTCAGTTGATTCATCCAAGTTAAGTTCTTTCAACTTTGTACCTGCATCTTCACTGAACACACTAGAAAAGTTGCCTTGCAGCAAGCTCGTCTCATAATATACAACGTGTATTGATTCTTCTACAACCAGAGTTTTTCTATTAAATATCTTGTATGCCTTACTATGGCTACTATATCCTACAAAATTACCTTCAAAACTCTTTTCGCTAAACTTGGTACTATGATACTTGCCATTGTTAAGCACGAAGCACTTACAACCAAAAATTCTAAAATACAAGACAGTTGGTTTCCTGCCCTTTAGAAGTTCATAAGGTGTCTTATTGTGGTTTTGTTTATGAGTGCTTGATTTTGCGCGTGGCATGCAGTGTTGACGGCTTCAGCCCAGAAGTATTCGGGAAGTGAGGCATCACTCAACATGGTCCTGCAGGCCACTATGAGTGTTCTATTCCTTCTCTCAGCCACTCCGTTCTGTTGTGGAGTGAAAAACTCATGAATGATACCCAAGCTTTCACATAATTCTGTCATGGCCCCAGACTTGAACTCTGTTCCATTGTCACTTCAGATTTTGACTACGGAACAGTTGTATTCATTATGGGCTTGCCTGAAAAAATTAGTAAAGATGTTGAAGGTATCTGACTTGTGTTTCAGAAAGAACACCGACGCAAAGCGCGAGTAATCATCAACAATTACCAACGTATAATTCTTATCTCTAAAACTTCTAATTTGCAGTGGACCGAACAAGTCCATATGAAGTAGATGTAAACATCTATTAGAATCTTTGCCAATAATGCTTTTAAAGGTAGCCCTTGTTTGCTTGCCTTTTACACATGCATGATGATAATACAGTTTGCAGTCAATTTCATTAGGATATTATCGGGGTTTTAAAGCAAATCATTTCTTGTAAAGTACTTATTTTGATTCCCCTTTGTATATATTTTTGTCGCTAATGCATTTTTTCTGCTTTTTGCAGGTTTTCACGGCTTTCAGCCGAATTTTGCTGTGACACGCCCCAAGGTCACGCCCTGCCAGGGCGTGTACCTAGGGCGTGTAACCCAGAGGAATGAAGCAATTGGTCTGAAACTGCATTCCGTGGAAACTTGGTGTACACGCCCTCTGTCACGCCCGTGTGACATCCGATACGGCGTGTTCTAGAGGCGTGTCCCCAGGTTCCGAGGAATCGCAGCAGCGCGCTCGTTTTTCCCGCTCCACCGTCGCACCGAAAGTGTCACGCCCCAGGGTCACGCCTGACCCGGGCGTGACATATGGGCATGTACTTCAGCAATTCTGCCCGTCACCTCCAGCATTCAATTTCGGCTCAACAAAGTCACGTCGCAAAGAACACGCCCCAGGTACACGCCCTACCAGGGCGTGACTTGTTGGCGTGTACCTCAACTACTTCGTCGGAATTAAATTCCAGCCCGAAAAAGTCGCGCCGAATGTGTCACGCCCCAGGGTCACGCCCGACCAGGGCGTGACAGGGGGGGCGTGACCCGACCCGAAAATTTCTATAAATAGAGCCCAACTCTAAGGGTTCAGGGACACTTTTCGGATTGAGAGGGGAGGTTCTGTCCTTTGTATTTTTGAACTTTTTAAGCATGTCTTTTCATTTTTAGTTCGTAGCACTAGCTTTATGCTTTTCCTGTATTAGCTCCTAGCTTCTTTCTGTAGTATGATGCTAATAATAGTGTAGTTTACTTTCCATGCACTTGTAATCTCTAGTTTTCAAGCCGTAAGATCTCTGTTTACATTAATAAAAAGTGTTGTTTCTTTTACGTTTCTGCTCTGTTTTCATTTTCTTCTTCTACTCATCCCCCCTCTTCCAACTCACCATGATTAACTAATCCTCCATGTACTCGATCTTAATGATCCGAGGTTCGAGTGATTAGGTTATGATGCTTTGAATCTTACCTTTTCTTTTTAGGGTTTAGCTTTGAATTACTCTTGATTTATCACGGGTTGGAGGTATATCATCGATATATACTCTCCACCTTTGCTTTCATTATGGGCTAGCCGAGAGGCCGAAAGTTTGAAATGAGCACTCAAGAGTAAAGGGAGTTATTCTCACCCCTCGAGAGAGGCAGACGTTCAAATCTCCCGGATTGGAGTAAAATCAAATAGCGGGGTTCACCGCGTAAAGCTAGTTTTAGGCCTCCGATTTAGGCGAGAGTCGGTCGGACCTTCCTAAACTCATTTAGGCACGGCCTTCGAGAGAAGCGTGTCAATATTCATGGAACCTCCACGGTCAAGGACCTTTACCCTAATTAGCTTAGGTTTATTTATCGTATTTTTCTAACCACTCTTGCCGAGGTGATTTCTGATCGAGTGCATTTTCCCCTCATCGTTACTAAGCTTAAGTTTAATCGCTCTTTTAGCTCTCTTTAACTTTTCATGCAAGTAGCTCTATTTCATTGCAAGTAGTTCTCTTCCTTTATCACGTTTAGCTTTCTTCTAAAAAACTTAATTTTTCCGTCGATAAAATAATAGATTTCGTGTGAGTAAGCTTACTCAACTGTTCCCGGATTTCAATACGACACTTGTGTCCCCTAGCTGCATTTCGATAGGTATACTTGCCTTGATGAATTGTTAGTTTGGTTATTTTCTCCTTGCAGATATCTAAGAGACAATCAAATTTTTGGCGCCGTTGACGGGGAAGCAACGCTCGTTGATAAATTGAAAACGCGAATATATTAATTTTATCACTTCTCTTTCTCACCCTCCTTCTTAAAATTTTTTCCGCCTACTCACTTGAGTTAATTGGCTGGATTTTCTTCAAGCAAGTGTGCGTATTTTTAATTTTTTCGCCTACTCACTTGACTTAATTGGCTGGCTTTATTTCAAGCAAGTGTGTGTATCTTTTATTTTTCTGCCTACTCACTTGAGTTAATTGGCAGGCTTTATTTCAGTAGAGTGTGTTTACTTTCTGTAGAGTGGGTGTGTTTTAATTTTCTGTCGAGTGCGTGAGTGTAGCTTTTATTTTCCGCCTACTCGCTCAGAGTTAAATGGCTGGATTTTAATTACCGTATACTTAATAGAAACCCACATCACAAATTTTTCTACACCACCTATCTCTCTCGAAAAGGGCAAAGTGGCTCTAAATGCCACTATCTTGTCTAGTACCTTGCGAACCCTTCACCGGGTAGCCCTTGGGAAGTTCGGGAGTTAAAACATAAAAAATTCTATTTCAAAAAAAAAAATTTCGAACTTCATTAGCTCTTTTATTTTCTAGTCTATCTTCTCCTCTCTTCTTCTAGTGTATGACCCGTGGAAGTCCGTCGGTTACTTTGGACCTGGACTACAAAATTGAGCATACTCTTCGGAGAAGATCGCGATTTCAAGGCCCTACTACCCAAGTGCCGGTTGAGGATTCCGAGTCATTTTCTACCTTAAGAATGGCAGAACCCAACATGGAGGAAGCCGTGCAAAGGCCTATGTCCTATTATGCACGACCGAATCTCGAGGGTACAGAATCGAGTATAGTTCGCCCTGCAATAAATAATAATAATTTTGAACTGAAGCCTAGCATAATTCAAATGCTGCAGCAGTATGTGCAATTTGACGGGCTTCAAGATGAAGACCCGAACGCACACATAGCCAGCTTTCTTGAGATTTGTGACACCTTCAAGATAAATGGTGTCACTGATGAATTGTAAATATACCTATTTTTGTGTACATTAATTTAGTTGTTTTCATTTATTTTTGTCGTTTTTACTTATTTTTATTCAATAAAATGCTCCTATTTTTGTAAATATTATACTAACTTGTTTTATTTTATTTTTCAGAAAATATGAAAAATCTGCCAAAAATTGACATGTCATGCCCGTGACATATTGGTCACGCCCGTGACCAGGGCGTGACACGTCAAACTCCAGTGAAATCTGCAAATTTTGAAGAGCAAAGATTGACACGCCCCCAGTCACGCCCGTGTCACCCGACACGGGGCGTGACCCAAGCCCGTGTCACTCCACTCGACGAATTCATCTCGACGATCGTCGAGTGTCGACACTAGCCGACACGCCTAGAGTCACGCCCGTGACCTAGGGCGTGACACCTCTTTCCGCTCGACGATTTTCAACTCGACACTTTCAGCTCGACATTCGTCGAGTGTCGACACCAGCCGACACGCCCAGCATCACACCCGTGACCTGGGGCGTGACCACTGCGCCTGGCTGACAAGACCTGCCCGAAGACTTTCGGCGCGCACCGCGCCCAGATCCACCTGCTTGACACGCCCAGCGTCACGCCCGTGACCTGGGGCGTGACCACTGCGAGACCGACACGTGTCCAGCCCGAAGTCCAATTTCCCGTCAAATCGCCGGCCGCCTTCTCAAATAGTACTGTCACGCCCCCTGTCATGCCCGTGACCAAGGGCGTGACCCATGTAAATTTTTCTATAAATTCAAAGGTTCTGCTTTGGATTTCTGTTCCTTTTTTGAACCATTTTGTATAAGGTGTTGTGCTGCTGGATTGCTTCCAAGTTCTATGTAAGGGATATTTCTCCCCCTCTACTTAGTTTTATTTTCGTTCCTTTGTAACCGGTGTTTTTACTTAATAAAATATTTTTTTCTCTTCTTATGGCTTTGGAATGGATTTATGCACCCTTCCCATATACAATCTTATTTATTTTTGTTTTAACTTAGTTTTTGTTCTCTTTGTAATGGGTGTGTGTGTGTATGAGTGTAAATGTTACTTTTATGTTTTCATAATTTCGTTACTTAGACTTGTTTAGATTGTGATTGTTATAGCTTTACTTTCATCCCTATAGATCCGTAAAATGTTTTCAAAGTATTTTTCCTTTTTTTACTTAGCTTTTTATTTCGTAAAACGTTTTCGTTCTTTTCCCTTTATTCGCACTTTTTTAGCATTTTTACGGAGTTATAGGAATGATAACATAATCGTTTTAATTTTTCAAGCATTTTCGTTTCTGATTTTATTTCAAAAACTTTTTCCTCTTTTAATTTTTTCGCTCTCTTTTTATGCATTTCTACCCCATTCTAGCGGTAGAAATGTATTCGTTTTAATTTTTCGATCACTTTCATTTTTCGTTTATTTGCAAAACTTTCTTCCCGTTTAATTTTTATTTTCACTTTTTATGCATTTCTACCGCATTTTAGCGGTAGAAATGCAATTGTTTTCAATTTTTAGATAACTTAGTTTTTTACATTTTTTGTACTTGCGCATTTATTTCCGCCTACTCGTTAAGAGTTAAATGGCGCTCGCTTATTTTACTTTCTGTAGAGTGCGTGAGTTTGTAATTTTCCTTTTTTCCGCCTACTCACTTGAGTTTAATGGCTGGATTTTATTTCGGTAGAGTGTGTTTACTTTCTTGTAGAGTGTGTGCGTTTTCATTTATGTCGAGAGAGCGTGTGCGTGAGTTTTAATTTCTGTCGAGTGTGTGCGTGTGTTGCATTTATTTAGTCCTACTCGTTTGAGTAGGACCCGCTTTCTTTCTCCCGCCCACGCATTTGCGCCGGGACTCGCAATTTACAGCTTTCTTCAGTCCTACTCATTTGAGTAGGACTTGCAATTTTCAGCTTTCCATTACTGCTTTATTTTATGGCTTTCATTTACTGCTTTCCTTTACTGCTTTCTTTTCTGCTTTTTCCGCAAGCCGTCCCCATTCCGATGAGTGGCTAATCGTTCTTAGCCCTCGGCATCGAAGAGCATTGGGACAGATAAAATAGCTTAAAATAATTAAAGGTCATATCTTTCTAATTAATTAAAAGTACTTAAGGTTTGCCCGGGGTTAACGACGCGTAGGACCACATATCGATGTGTGGGCCCTATTTCCGTTTTCCATACGCTCGCCGAGAGGCCGTGCGTATGGACAGATCACCCCTTGGCAAAGAGAGTTCCGCACTAACCCTCGAGAGAGGAGGCGCGCCAACTCTACCGGATTGGCTTCCCCACCCAATAGCGGGGTTCTTAGCGTAATGCGGGCGTTAAGAGGAATCCTTCGTCGGATGAGAGCCCGATCGAATAGTCTTAGCGTTCAGGTGAGCGATAGCCCTATAGCTAGGTGAGCTCATTTTAGTGGAACCTCCACGGCCAAGTCTCCGCCTTAATTAATTAGAAATTTAGGAGCTCTTTTTATTTAAAGTCTATTTTAGTTCAAATGTTTTTTCGGTGCCATCGAGCTAAGCTCTTCATCGGCACCACCTTCATGCTTTCATTTTTCTTTCTGCCATTTTCTGCTTTTTATTATATATAAAATATCCCGACAAGATAATTATCGGTAAAATAATAGTCCCCTCCAGGGAAGAGTAGAAATAATCGAACAGGCCCCGAGAACAATACGACCTCGATATTCCACCCGGAATATCCTGTACTACTCACGATAGGTGCACTTGCCTCCTTTCGTTAAAACTCGATCTAAACCGTTTTATATCCAAATAAATAAATACGCGCGCCCCGTTTTTTTAAATAAAATCACTTCGCCTTTTTCTCATATAAAACCGCCGGGTCGCCGCGTGATCGTAAATAATTTTGGAGTTTTAACCATCAAGTTTTTGGCGCCGTTGCCGGGGAGATTTCGGTTCGTTATTTTAAACCCTGGAACTCTATTAATTTTACCTATATATTTATATATATATATATAAATATGGCCAATATAATATAATGATAATAATAATAATAATTAAAAAAAACTATACAAAAAAAAATTACAAAATTATAAAAAAAAAATTTGAAAAACTTATGAAACTAAAAAAATTTTTTGCAAAACCTTAAGAACTAAAAAAAAAAACAACTATAAAAATTCAAAAAAAAAAAAAAACTAAACTCAAAAAAAAAAAAACTAAACTCAAAAAAAAAAACCTAAACTAAAAATCCAAAAAATGAAAAAAAAACTTAACAAAAATATTTTTATTGTCATTATTGTTTTTGAAAAAAACAAAAAACCAAAAAAAACACTATAAAACAAACAAAACTAAAAATTTTTTGAAAAAATGAAAAACTTAACAAGAAAAATCATAATAATAAATAAAAACCTTATATTTTCATTATTTTTATAAAAAAAAACTAAAAACTAAAAAACATACCTAAAAAAATCATCAACTAAAAAATAAAAAAAAACCTACTTAAAAACACAAAAAAATATATAATATGATATTAATAAATCTATATATATTTTCTTTAACTTCTTTTATTTTAATTTGTTTTATTTTCGTTTCATTTTGCTTCGGCACGCTTCCGTTATTGTGCGCGCCAGGGGATCACATATTTATCATGCAGTGGTCGCTAAGGCCTTAGCTACCTTCGACTCCCCCACGCACTTGCCCCCCCTACCGCCCGCACTCTTTAGGCCGAGTTTATCCTTTTTTTGTTTTTTCTGTTATCTTTTTGCTTTTTCTTCTAAATAATGCAGGGTTTCAACCTGCGCCTTCCCGGACTCGTCTAAGGGAAGCTCCTTCCCTACCTTTTTTCTTTTTGTACTTATTTTATTTTGTATATTATCTGTTCCGCATACTTAGATTGCAACATTGGGGACAATGTTGGGTTTAAGTATGGCGGTGTTTTCCTATACTGCATTTTTTATTCTGTACTCATCAAAAATACAAAAAAAATTTGCAAAACATAAAACCTAAAAATTTTTTCCCTTGTTTTTATTTTCATAAAACTTCAAAAAGAAAATCTCTTTCCCCCCATCTTCTTATTTGTAAAAGCTTGCATTCAGCCTGCCCGCGACGTTCGACTCATCGAACCAACCATTCAAATAAGAGTTTGTTCGCGAGGGCCGCAATCGAGTTTTTACTTTCCGTTTTTTATAAAAAACTCTCTTTCCCCCCTATCTTCTTTAAATAACACTTCTTTCTCTGCTCATTCTTGTAAATAACTTATCAAAATACACTAAAAATCAAAAAAATAATTAAAAAAAACCAAAAATACCAAAAAAATATAATAACTCTAAAAATCTTAAAAAGATAATAATTAAAACACAAAAAAATGATAAAATCCCTAAACAAAATCAAAAAAAAATGTTTTATTAATTATGTAACAAAATAATTCGAATATACCACATCTTAATCCTTTTTGCTTTCCAAAAATCTAGTTTCGAGTTAATTTATATGCAAATTTTATTTATTCTTTGCTTACTATTCGTTTATTAATTAAAGTTTGATAGATTTAAGTGTCTGGGGTTAAGTCTTAAAGAATTTTTTATGTCTTATCCTTATAATGGGGAACTTGTTTTTCACCACCACTTCTAATTTTATAAATAGAAGCTCGTTTTTTATGTTAGAAAATAACATCCATGGATTTCAATTATTTCTATTTCATGCTTTTAGAAACATTGGAACGTTCATTTTAAAAAGGTTGCTCTCAAAACTTTTTTATTAAAATCTAGTTTTCTTTTTGAAAAAATAAACCCACTTCCTTTTTTTTCATGTCTTACTTTGACATGATTACCCCTTTATCCCTTAAAAGATCTTATGTCAATGGGAATAAGATTTCGTTCCGTAAACATAGGCACCCAATAATTTAAAAAGATTATATATGGAGTAAGAGGATAAAATTCATTACTCCTACAAATATACATTGGGTTAATTTTATTCTTATGAAGTGGAAAAACAAAAATCATATTAGGAAAATAAGATTTCGTTTTCCTAATAATCCAAAAAAAAATGGAGGTTCGAGAAAAAATTGCCTCGCCTCAATATTCAAGCCTTCTTCATAAACCACCAAACCACTTAGCCTATTTCAATGATTCTAGACTTAATTTAAAATTTTTTGAGAGCATAATTTTAAATTGCATTATTTCCTTTAACTTCTTTTAAGCTAAGGTTTTTTATATAAATCCAATCCATCTTTGTTAAACTAACAAAAATAAATTTTTGCTTTCTATTTTATTTTTTCTAGAAGTCTTTTTGAAACTCTTCCTCTATTCATAACATTTCATATATTAGGATTTAATTCTTTAACCCCGGATGTTTATTTTGATCTTCCTTTTAATTAAGTCAAGCGGTAGCTAAACTTAGGATTTCTTTTATTCCTTATAAGTTCATCTCCAACTTTTGCTCTGGAATAGCAAAAGCTTAAGTATGGGGGTATTTGATGAATTGTAAATATACCTATTTTTGTGTACATTAATTAAGTTGTTTTCATTTATTTTTGTCGTTTTTACTTATTTTTATTCAATAAAATGCTCCTATTTTTGTAAATATTATACTAACTTGTTTTATTTTATTTTTCAGAAAATATGAAAAATCTACCAAAAATTGACATGTCACGCCCGTGACCAGGGCGTGACACGTCAAACTCCAGTGAAATCTGCAAATTTTGAAGAGCAATGCTTGACACGCCCCCAGTCACGCCCGTGTCACCCGACACGGGGCGTGACCCAAGCCTGTGTCACTCCACTCGACGAATTCATCTCGACGATCGTCGAGTGTCGTCACTAGCCGACACGCCTAGAGTCACGCCCGTGACCTAGGGCGTGACACCTCTTTTCGCTTGACGATTTTCAACTCGACACTTTCAGCTCGACATTCGTCGAGTGTCGACACCAGCCGACACGCCCAGCGTCACGCCCGTGACCTGGGGCGTGACCACTGCGCCTGGCCGACAAGACCTGCCCGAAGACTTTCGGCGCGCACCGCGCCCAGATCCACCTGCTTGACACGCACAGCGTCACGCCCGTGACCTGGGGCGTGACCACTGCGAGACCGACACGTGTCCAGCCCGAAGTCCACTTTCCCGTCAAATCGCCGGCCGCCTTCTCAAATAGTACTGTCACGCCCCCTGTCACGTCCGTGACCAAGGGCGTGACCCATGTAATTTTTTTCTATAAATTCAAAGGTTCTGCTTTGGATTTCTGTTCCTTTTTTGAACCATTTTGTATAAGGTGTTGTGCTGCTGGATTGCTTCCAAGTTCTATGTAAGGGATATTTCTCCCCCTCTACTTTGTTTTATTTTCGTTCCTTTGTAACCGGTGTTTTTACTTAATAAAATATTTTTTTCTCTTCTTATGGCTTTGGAATGGATTTATGCACCCCTTCCCTTATACAATCTTATTTATTTTTGTTTTAACTTAGTTTTTGTTCTCTTTGTAATGGGTGTGTGTGTGTATGAGTGTAAATGTTACTTTTATGTTTTCATAATTTTGTTACTTAGACTTGTTTAGATTGTGATTGTTATAGCTTTACTTTCATCCCTATAGATCCGTAAAATGTTTTCAAAGTATTTTTCCTTTTTTTACTTAGCTTTTTATTTCGTAAAACGTTTTCGTTCTTTTCCCTTTATTCGCACTTTTTAGCATTTTTACGGAGTTATAGGAATGATAACATAATCGTTTTAATTTTTCAAGCATTTTCATTTCTGATTTTATTTCAAAAACTTTTTCTCTTTTAATTTTTTCGCTCTCTTTTTATGCATTTCTACCGCATTCTAGCGGTAGAAATGTATTCGTTTTAATTTTTCGATCACTTTCATTTTTCGTTTATTTGCAAAACTTTCTTCCTGTTTAATTTTTATTTTCACTTTTTATGCATTTCTACCGCATTCTAGCAGTAGAAATGCAGTTGTTTTCAATTTTTTGATAACATAGTTTTTTACATTTTTTGTACTTGCGCATTTATTTCCGCCTACTCGTTAAGAGTTAAATGGCGCTCGCTTATTTTACTTTCTGTAGAGTGCGTGAGTTTGTAATTTTCCTTTTTTCCGCCTACTCACTTGAGTTTAATGGCTGGATTTTATTTCGGTAGAGTGTGTTTACTTTCTTGTAGAGTGTGTGCGTTTTCATTTATGTCGAGAGAGCGTGTGCGTGAGTTTTAATTTCTGTCGAGTGTGTGCGTGTGTTGCATTTATTTAGTCCTACTCGTTTGAGTAGGACCCGCTTTCTTTCTCCCGCCCACGCATTTGCGCCGGGACTCGCAATTTACAGCTTTCTTCAGTCCTACTCGTTTGAGTAGGACTTGCAATTTTCAGCTTTCCTTTACTGCTTTATTTTATCGCTTTCATTTACTGCTTTCCTTTACTGCTTTCTTTTCTGCTTTTTCCGCAAGCCGTCCCCATTCCGATGAGTGGCTAATCGTTCTTAGCCCTCGGCATCGAAGAGCATTGGGACAGATAAAATAGCTTAAAATAATTAAAGGTCATATCTTTCTAATTAATTAAAAGTACTTAAGGTTTGCCCGGGGTTAACGACGCGTAGGACCACATATCGATGTGTGGGCCCTATTTCCGTTTTCCATACGCTCGCCGAGAGGCCGTGCGTATGGACAGATCACCCCTTGGCAAAGAGAGTTCCGCACTAACCCTCGAGAGAGGAGGCGCGCCAACTCTACCGGATTGGGTTCCCCACCCAATAGCGGGGTTCTTAGCGTAATGCGGGCGTTAAGAGGAATCCTTCGTCGGACGAGAGCCCGGTCGAATAGTCTTAGCGTTCAGGTGAGCGATAGCCCTAGCTAGGTGAGCTCATTTTAGTGGAACCTCCACGGCCAAGTCTCCGCCTTAATTAATTAGAAATTTAGGAGCTCTTTTTATTTAAAGTCTATTTTAGTTCAATTGTTTTTTCGGTGCCATCGAGCTAAGCTCTTCATCGGCACCACCTTCATGCTTTCATTTTTCTTTCTGCCATTTTCTGCTTTTTATTATATATAAAATATCCCGACAAGATAATTATCGGTAAAATAATAGTCCCCTCCAGGGAAGAGTAGAAATAATCGAACCGGCCCCGAGAACAATACGACCTCGATATTCCACCCGGAATATCCTGTACTACTCACGATAGGTGCACTTGCCTCCTTTCGTTAAAACTCGATCTAAACCGTTTTATATCCAAATAAATAAATACGCGCGCCCCATTTTCTTAAATAAAATCAGTTCGCCTTTTTCTCATATAAAACCGCCGGGTCGCCGCGTGACCGTAAATAATTTTGGAGTTTTAACCATCAGTCACAAATGATGCTATTAGGCTAAGATTATTTCCTTTCTCTCTTAGAATTAAGGCTAAGCAGTGGCTGAACACCCTTCCTAAAAATAACATAACTACTTGGACGCAATTAACTGAAAAATTTTTGGCCAAGTATTTTCCGCCTGCTAAAACTGCAAAACTTAGGAATGACATTTCTGCCTTTGGACAAATAGACTCTGAGACCCTTTACGAAACCTGGGAAAGATTTAAAGAATTATTAAGACGATGCCCACATCACGCTCTGCCTGTATGGTTGCAGGTGCAGACGTTTTATAATGGGCTAAATCAAAGCACGAAGCAAATGATAGACGCAGCTTCTGGCGGTACTTTAAACCATAAGACCCCGGAAGCAGCTCTTGAGCTGTTTGAAGACATGGCCATGAACACTTACCAGTGGAATGTGCCTAGGTCCCGCCCAAACAAATCTGCAGGTTTCTTTGAAGTGGACAACGTCTCCCAACTCGCACTGCAAGTTGAAATATTAAGCAAAAAAATTACGGAGATGACAGCTACCTCCGCCCCTCAGGTATGGGAATCTGCAACTCCTCCCGCCGAACATTTGGATTATGTAAATAATATGCCTAGAACTGCTTTTAATAATTTTTCTGCTACGAATTATCATCCTACTGGTTTTAATTTTCCGAATAGTTATAATCCTGCGTTAAGAAATCATCCGAATTTTTCGTGGAGCAATCCATCGAATGCTGTACGCCCGCCACCGCAAAGTGATTTTTCTCCACCACCACCTCCTCAAAGTTTTCCAAAACCTCCAAATTTGGAGGAAATGTTTTCAAAATACATGAATGCTAATGACGCTACGATTAGAACCTTAACCGGAAGTGTTAAAAATTTAGAAAATCAGGTAGGACAGCTCGCTAAAATGATTTTTGAGCGACCCGTAGGGTCTCTTCCTTCCAATACCGAGCCCAACTCGAGAGAGCGAGAGAAAGCTATAACTCTTCGGAGTGGGAAGAAAGTTCCCGGTATGATAAGTGAAGAGCCCGAGGCAATCTCCGCTTCCGCTTTAAAAAATCGAAGCTCCGTTCCCGTTTTAAAAATTCCACCCTATGCCGAAGAAATCATCACTCCTATTATAGAAAAACAACTCACTCCTCCACCCACCTTTAAAAATAATCCATCCCCTCCATACCCTTCCGAACTTAATAAACAACAACAGGATGATCAATACACCCGTTTTTTAGAAATGTTTAAACAAATCCACATAAATCTGCCTTTCCACGAAGCCATATCCCAGATGCCTAAGTACGCAAAATACCTTAAGGACCTCCTAACCAACAAGAAGAAGTTAGAGAACCTTTCTCATGTCACATTAAATGCCGAGTGCTCAGCGGTTTTGACAAACGGATTACCGAAGAAAATCAGTGACCCGGGTAGTTTCTCTATCCCGTGTGTCTTTGGTGATCTCTTTGTCAAACACGCTTTAGCCGACTTAGGTGCGAGTATTAATCTTATGCCCCTCTCGTTGTTTAAAAATTTAGGAATTGGTAGTCTCAACCCCACACACATGAGTATCCAGCTCGCCGACAGGTCAGTCAAATACCCGTTAGGAATAGTGGAGGACGTCCTAGTCAAAGTTGACAAGTTCATCTTCCCGGTGGACTTTGTCATTTTGGACATCGAAGAAGACGTCGAGGTTCCCCTGATCCTTGGCCAACCCTTCCTTGCCACCTCCCGAGCTATCATTCATGTAAGCAATGGTAAGCTCTTCCTTCGAGTGGGCGACGATGAGGTAACTTTCTCTATCACCCCCTCGATGAAGAACACACTAGCTAATGATGACTCCTATTTTTTCATGGATACAGTAAGTGAAGAATCCTTCTCTCACACCTCTGCTTTTGAAGAAGAATTTTCCAATTTTTGTTCCTCTCCTACTCCTCCAACTGAATCTCTACACCTAAGTGAAGAATCCTCCACTCGCCTTTCTGATTTTGAAAAAAGAATTTTTTGATTTCTGTTCCTCTTCTAATTTTCCAACTGAATCGCTGCACGAAGCCGTCATGGCCGCTAGCAACACCCCTTTTAATTTTACATATAAAAAAGTGTACGAGGACATAGTTTTTGAAAAAGAACTAATTTCCAAAACCTCGTATGATGACCCCCTACCTTGGAACTGAAAGAACTACCAGAGCACCTTCGATACGCTTTCTTAGAAAAGGACTCCAAGCTGCCTGTCATAATTTCGGCCTACCTCACGGATGCACAAAAGGATAAACTTCTTTCAATTTTACAAAAGCATCGCCAAGCTATTGCTTGGCAGATATCTGATATCAGGGCATAAACCCATCTTTCTGCACTCATAAAATCTTAATGGAAGATAATTCACGTAACTCTATACAACCTCAGCGCCGTATAAACCCAAACATGAAAGACGTAGTTAAGGGCGAGGTTATGAAATTGTTAGACGCAGGAATTATCTATCCTATATCCGACAGTAAGTGGGTTAGCCCAGTACAGGTAGTACCCAAGAAGGGAGGGATAACGATCGTAAGTAATGAAAATAATGAATTAATCCCGACTCGGACGGTGACCGGATGGCGAATGTGTATAGATTACCGTAAGTTGAATGACGCCACCCGCAAGGATCACTTCCCCTTGCCGTTCATTGATCAGATTTTAGAACGACTTTCCGGACATAGCTTTTATTGTTTTCTCGATGGCCTCTCGGGGTATCTTCAAATCCCCATCTCCCCCGAGGACCAGGAGAAAACTATGTTTACTTCTCCCTTTGGCACCTTCGCCTACCGAAGAATGTGGTTTGGATTGTGCAATGCGCCGGCTACATTCCAACGATGTATGCTCTCCATCTTTGACAAGTACGTAGAAAGCATTATGGAAGTTTTCATGGATGATTTCTCCGTGTTCGGGAATTCCTTCGATAGTTGCTTAGAGAATCTTGAAAACGTCTTAGAGCGATGCGAAGAAACTAACCTTGCCTTAAATTGGGAAAAATGTCATTTTATGGTAAGGGAAGGGTTAGTTTTGGGACATAAAATTTCTGAAAGGGGTATTGAAGTAGACGTTGCGAAAATAGAAGTTATCGAGAAGCTGCCGCCAAATACGAACATAAAAGCTATAAGAAGTTTCCTGGGTCATGCGGGTATCTACCGCCGCTTCATAAAGGACTTTTCCAAAATCACCAAGCCCCTTACCCATCTCTTAGAAAAAGATGCCCCATTCATCTTTGATGACCTCTGTCTAGCTGCCTTCAATTTAATAAAAGAAAAATTAGTTAATGCCCCAATCATGATAGCTCCGGTGTGGGATCTTCCATTTGAGATAATGTGTGATGCGAGTAGTTATGCGGTGGGAGCCGTACTAGGTCAACGTATTTCCAAAACTTCCACCCCATTTATTACGCTAGTAAAACACTCACATCTGCACAGGAAAATTACACCACAACCGAGAAGGAGCTCTTAGCTGTAGTATTCGCTTTTGACAAATTTCGCCCTTATATTACTCTTTCGAAAATTATTGTTTTTACGGACCACTCGGCCCTCAAATATCTTCTCTCTAAAACGGATGCCAAGCCTCGCTTGATTCGCTGGGTCTTACTCCTCCAGGAGTTTGACTTAGAGATCCGTGATAAGCGAGGTGCCGAGAACTTGGCCTCCGACCACCTTTCGCGCCTAGACAACCCGTTTATAGAACAATTAGACGAAAATTCTTTTCATTACTATTTCCCTGATGAGAAGCTGTTCATAATTAACACATCTACTTCTCCTTGGTTTGCCCGCATCGCCAACTATCTAGTGGCCCGTGTGCTCCCAAAAGAGTTTTCATCTCAGCAAAAGAAGAAATTCTTTTCTGAGCTGAAAAACTATTTTTGGGAGGACCTGCATCTTTTTAGAATTTGTGCCGACCAAGTGATCAGGAAGTGTGTTTCTTTTGATGAAGGATTAGATATTATTAAACATTTGCATGAAGGACCGACAGGTGGGCACTATCAAGCTGCTCGCACCGCTCACAAAGTGTTAAACGCGGGTTTTTACTGGCCCACCCTGTTTAAAGACGCGCATGCCTTTGTGAGTAGGTGTGATAGTTGCCAACGGTCGGGGAATATTTCGAATAAAAACGAAATGCCACAAAATTATTTCCTAGAGTGCGAAGTTTTCGACCTCTGGGGGATTGATTTTGTCGGACCTTTTCCTTCTTGCTTCGGGAATAAGTACATTTTAGTTGCCGTTGATTATGTTTCACGTTGGGCCGAAGCCCAAGCTCTTCCTACGAATGACGCCCGAGTCGTAGTTAATTTCCTAAAAAAATTATTTTCTCGATTCGGTACGCCGCGCGCTATCGTTAGTGATAGGGGTTCCCATTTTTGTAACGCATAATTTTCAAAAATCCTAACTAAATATGGCGTTACTCATAAGCTTTCCACTGCCTACCACCCCCAAACTAACGGACAAGTCAAAGTAGTCAATAGAGAAATAAAAAGAATTTTAGAAAAGACTGTTTCAAAATCTAGAAAAGACTGATCAGCCAAATTAGACGAAGCTCTATGGGCCTACCGAACAACATACAAAACCGCCCTCGGCTGTACGCCATATCGGTTGGTTTATGGAAAATTGTGTCATTTACCCGTAGAGTTAGAGCACCGCGCCTTTTGGGCCTTACGATTTTTAAACTTCGATCCCCACTCTGTCGGCGATTTTAGAAAATTTCAACTTAACGAACTCGACGAGTGGCGCTCTTACGCATATGAAAATAACAGACTTTATAAAGAGCGGACGAAGCGTTTACACGATCGACATCTTAGGCACCCAAAAATCTTTAAGCCGGGCGACCAAGTGCTTCTTTATAATTCTCGTTTACGTTTATTCCCGGGTAAATTAAAATCACGTTGGTCGGGGCCTTTTACTATTTTAGAAGTCTTTTCTTGTGGTACTGTTTTAATTTCCCACCCTGATAAGGGTACTTTCAAAGTGAATGGTCAGCGTCTTAAACTGTATTTCTGTGATGATGTCAGTCTCAACCCTGTTAACTCTATCTTTCCGGTCCTGACATTTGATTAATCTGCACTTTATTTTACTCACAAACTTTGACCTTTATTCGAACTTTATTTTTAAACAATATTTGGGACAATCTTATTTTGATGTGTCGAGCTCAAATGACGCTTTAAACAAAGGGCGCTCTTGGGAGGCAACCCAAGTTATCTTTTTATGTTTTCTTTATTTTACACTTTTTGCCCCGAATGGCTTCGGCAAGCTGAACCTTCTGCGATCGTCTGCTCCAACGGTTCTGCTTCCATGACAAAGTCCACCAGACGACGTTTCCTGAAGATCCACAGCACACCCATGGAGGAACGATATCACTCAGCTTTCCCTGCAACATAAAACCGGGAAGTACCTGTTTTTCAATTCTGTCTTTCCTTTCTGTACTTTACTTTTCTCTCGTTCTCCGACCTCCTTCTCCATTGAGGACAATGTAGATTTTAAGCTTGGGGGATGAGTTCCTCCTTTTTTCTTTTTGTAAATATCCAAAAAATCCAAAAATTTAAAAAAATATGTATATATATAGCTGCATTTTGGTATTTCAATAAGTACCCCATGCTTATGTTTTGTTTTTCTCAAACTTCTTTATAAACAACGTCGTTAATTATAATTTTTCTAATCATTTTTTTAATCATATTTCACAAGTAAAATGTTGGTCATGCTGTGTTTCTAATTCACGGTAGCATGTTAAGGTAAAATATTTCTCTAAAACGTGCATTTCTATTATGGTTTTCCGTTCTTTATTTTCTTTACTTTCTCTAAAAATTTATCATCCACTATTTTCCTTTTCGTCTTTAGATAATTTTTGTAAGAACAAATTTTGAATAACGTAGTAGATATGAATGATCCAAGTCACATATTATTTTTATTTTCAAGATAATTTCATCAATCTTCTTTTATTATCTCGAACTTGTTTTTGGAAATTTATCGACTCTATGTTTTAAATAAATTTAAAAAAAAGCGTGAAAATGATTTAGGCCATTTTTGTTTGCGTTTGAGCTTTCATGCCAACCTAAAATCTTTTACCACTAGTTAGCCGCTGTTGAGCCTTTTTTCCAAATTCATTTCATAACTCCACACAGCATTTAATTTTCACCAAAGCCCAAAATCCTACCTATCTAATCACGCTAATTTTTTTGATAGGAAATTTTGTGTTATCTTTGGAGAAATTGTTGAAAAAAGTGTACTCAAAAGCAATGTATTGAAAAAAAAGAGAAAAAAAATGAATGAAAATAATACCAAAAAAAAGAGATAAATAATCATAAAGAAAAAAAAAATTTATTTATACATATTTTGTTTAAAATAAATTTATTTTTTTTGAAACTCGTTGTTTTTGTTTTGTGTGATTTTTAAGCCTCCATGTTTATATTTGAATTCCACTCCTATTCATATTCCTAAACGAAACGTTTCGGTCCTATTAAGTCTTTTTGATTCACGCCCTTTTTTTTTAATTTTATTTAACAACTAAGAAAAGAAGAAAAGTAAATCAGTTTTACTTATGGATTTAAACTTAGATTTTTGTTATTTAATTGATATAATTGTAATGCGTTGCTTGGATCTAGTAATAACTCAATACATTCTTTTCATTTTCATTGCCTTGCTTAAATCTATTTAAAGAATTTCGTCAAAATTCTGGATGATTTATTTTTATTAAGTAAAGTTTATAAAAGTTAAACCATACCAAAATAATTGTTTTAGATTTACGTTTTACATTCTCCCTACTTAGAATTTCGCCTAGTACTTGTGTAAGTATGATTAAAACATTTTGAATTAGTCACTTTTATGATTAGCTAGTCTTTATATCTTTGTTTGGGGACAAGCAAAACTTAAGCTTGGGGGAATTTCATAATACGGTTTGCAGTCAATTTCATTAGGATATTTTCGGGGTTTTAAAGCAAATCATGTCTTGTAAAGTACTTATTTTGATTCCCCTTTGTATATATTTTGTCGCTAATGCATTTTTTCTGCTTTTTGGAGGTTTTCACGGCTTTCAGCCGAATTTTGCTGTGACACGCCCCAAGGTCACGCCCTGCTAGGGCGTGTACCTAGGGCGTGTAACCTAGAGGAATGAAGCAATTGGTCCGAAACTGCATTCCGTGGAAACTTGGTGTACACGCCATCTGTCACGCCCGTGTCACATCCGACACGGGCATGTTCTAGAGGCGTGTCCCCAGGTTCCTAGGAATCGCCGCAGAGCGCTCGTTTTTCCCGCTCCACCGTCGCACCGAAAGTGTCACGCCCTAGGGTCACGCCTGACCCGGGCGTGACATATGGGCGTGTACTTCAGCAATTCCGCCCGTCACCTCCAGCATTCAATTTCAGCTCAACAAAGTGACGCCGCAAAGAACACGCCCCAGGTACACGCCCTACCAGGGCGTGACTTGTGGGCGTGTACCTCAACTACTTCGTCGGAATTAAATTCTAGCCCGAAAAAGTCGCTCCGAATGTGTCACGCCCAGGGTCACGCCCGACCAGGGCGTGACAGGGGGGCGTGACCAGACCCAAAAAATTCTATAAATAGAGCCCAACTCTAAGGGTTCAAGGACAGTTTTTAGATTGAGAGGGGAGGTTCTGTCCTTTGTATTTTTGAACTTTTTAAGCATGTCTTTTCATTTCTAGTTCGTAGCCCTAGCTTTATGCTTTTCCTGTATTAGCTCCTAGCTTCTTTCTGTAGTATGATGCTAATAATAGTGTAGTTTACTTTCCATGCACTTGTAATCTCTAGTTTTCAAGCTGTAAGATCTATGTTTCCATTAATAAAAAGTGTTGTTTTCTTTTACGTTTCTGCTCTGTTTTCATTTTCTTCTTCTACTCATCCCCCCTCTTCCACCTCACCATGATTAACTAATCCTCCATGTACTCGATCTTAATGATCCGAGATTCAAGTGATTAGGTTATGATGCTTTGAATCTTACCTTTTCTTTTTAGGGTTTAGCTTTGAATTACTCTTGATTTATCACGGGTTGGAGGTATATCATCGATATATACTCTCCACCTTTGCTTTCATTCTGGGCTAGCCGAGAGGCCGAAAGTTTGAAATGAGCACTCAAGAGTAAAGGGAGTTGTTCGCACCCCTCGAGAGAGGCAGACGTTCAAATCTCCTGGATTGGAGTAAAATCCAATCCGGGAGATTTGAACGTCTGCCTCTCTCGAGGGGTGCGAACAACTCCCTTTACTCTTGAGTGCTCATTTCAAACTTTCGGCCTCACGGCTAGCCCAGAATGAAAGCAAAGGTGGAGAGTATATATCGATGATATACCTCCAACCCGTGATAAATCAAGAGTAATTCAAAGCTAAGCCCTAAAAAGAAAAGGTAATATTCAAAGCATCATAACCGAATCACTCGAACCTCGGATCATTAAGATCGAGTACATGGAGGATTAGTTAATCATGGTGAGGTGGAAGAGGGGGGATGAGTAGAAGAAGAAAATGAAAACAGAGCAGAAACGTAAAAGAAAACAACACTTTTTATTAATGGAAACAGAGATCTTACAGCTTGAAAACTAGAGATTACAAGTGCATGGAAAGTAAACTACACTATTATTAGCATCATACTACAGAAAGAAGCTAGGAGCTAATACAGGAAAAGCATAAAGCTAGGGCTACGAACTAAAAATGAAAAGAAATGCTTAATAAGTTCAAAAATACAAAGTACAAAACCTCCCCTCTCAATCCGAAAAGTGTCCCTGAACCCTTAGAGTTGGGCTCTATTTATAGAATTTTTCGGGTCTCACCCCTTGACTGGATTCTAAGGACCTAAGACTGACCCAAAAGCCTCAGCAGGGAGGTCCCACCTCACACCCGGAAGATCTCTGAGAGCTTCCCCTCCAAAGCCAAAGCTGGGCTAGGAGCTCCTCAGAAAGCACTAGAATTCCGGAGACAATGATGGCTTGCTTTCTAAGGAGCCCTTATGGGTCTATTTATAGCATTTTGCTGTCCTGAATTTACTGAAAAGCCCCTGGTTGGTCTGGCAATAGCCAAAACCCGCTGTTTTTCTGAGGGTACTGAAGTAATTTCTCCTGAGGGCAATTAGGACATTCTTCCAAAGACCCTGGGCCCCACTCGGCGAGAGCTGATGCCGAGACCTTTCGGCCCAGGGCGTGGCGCGAACGTTCTCGCCCCAAGCGAGAACTCTCGGGATTGAGGCTTGGTTTGGGCGAGAGCGCTTCCGCGCAGCCCGCGCTTGGCGCTCTCGGCCCACGGTTTCTCTTATAGCATCCGGCGAGAGCGTTTCTGCCTTCTGTGGGCGAGATCCTCCTTAGGGCGGGAACACTTTGGCTAACCCTCCTGTGACCATTGTGCCTCCTTGTCTGGCTCAGCGAATATGGGGTTGTACACAATCCCCGCTCTTTTTGAGCTAGCGCCGCGCTCGAAAAGACATGTTCAACCCAAAATATTCGCTGAGCACGTGTCAACGTCAGGGAATCTTTCGGTGGGCCGTACGACGCCTATAAATATGAGTGCCGATAGACGGTCATAACACTTCCCTCGAGCCGTCATTCTCCTTCTGAGCTCTCGCCCTCTCTCGCTATGCCTTCCAAGCGTGCCGATAAACCTCTTCCGCAGGATCTGCAGGACCGCATCAACGCGGCGCAGGCGCGAGCTAGGGCTAACAGTGCCCTTGTCGCCCCATGGCTAGCGAGACAGTCGTCAGTTGCTGAGCCTTCTCTGCCTAAGAAGAAGAAGAAGAAGAAGGCGAAGGTGGTTCAGCGGGACCTATCCCGCGAGAACAGGAGCCCGCCCACCCCGACCCCTAGTTGCGCGGACGGCATCTCGCCGCGGAAGGTAAGCTTGATATACCAATTAACAACCAGTTGCTCAATTGTTGAACTTAATACCTCTCGCAGGAGACGGTTCCTGACGCTGCCGCGTCCCCGCGAGAACGTTCGGATCCACCCTCTAGCCATCATGACGATCATCCACAGGTTCCCGAGGCGCCTCCTCCGCCAGACCCGAACACCGCTGGTAAAGGTTCCCTTCTTGGCTTCGCCTGGTATTTCCAAACGCTGACCTGATTTCTCGCAGCGTTGGTTTCTGCACCTTCGGATCTCGCCACCCAGGATGGTGGGGCGAGAGCTGCGAATCAGCCTGCCCATGTGGTTGACTCCTCCCTATCGGCGAGAGGAAAAAGTGTCGAGATCCCTGTGCCACCGCTAGACGTTAGTCCTCCAGCGGCTGAGGAGACCCGCTCCCCCGCTCTCGATCAGGCCGGGATCACCATCCGCAAAGTTTACCCCCCCGGCAAGGGAAAGCCAATCCACCTCCTCTTTGGAGCTGAGGGGGGGGGGGGGGGGGCTGGGCCTTCTCGTCTGCCGTCGACCGGGGGGCCTCGTCACTCTGAAGGTATACGGCAATTTTATCGCTGCTATTCTTCAGCTTCCGCTAAAATGGGGCTTCTTTCGACAGGGGACATGGACTCGCGGCCTGGCGCTGAGGTAGAGGAAGAAGAAGAAGAAGAAGAAGAAAGAGAGGGAGAAGACGGCGAGAGCTCTCCCTTCCCTTCATCTGACGAGATGGAGGAGATCCTGACCGGTGCCGGGAGCGCGAAAAGACGAGGGAAGAAGGTTGCCGCCATTCTGTCGAAACTCATCCGGCGAGAACGGGTCCGCGACCTTGCGGCCCGAGAGTTTCGCCAGTCAGTGGAGAAGAGGCTGGAGTCCTTGGAGCGAGACTTCCTTCTAGGCGAGATGGACCGGCCCGGGGGAGCTACCGCTGGGTCTTCACCTGAGAGATGCATCGAGAGAATCCGGGATCTGTCTCGCCGGGTTGACCTGGGATGCAGCGTTCTGTCATCCTACTTCAACCCGCAGGCGCCCCCCCGGACCAAGTTGCAGGACCGAGGCAAATGGCGTTGGGAGCAAGGGAAATGGCGCTGGGAGCCGTACTAAAGCGCGAGACCTCCCCTCCTCTTCCCCTGGCCTTCCCTTCTCTAATGTACCCTTACTTTTTCGCTTGGAGTTGTAACTAATGTTCCCGCACTTTATTCGCTTATTATATTATTATTTTTTTATCGTGTTCCCGCTCAGCGAGAGCAATGGCTCTGTCTTCAATATTTTTGTATGCGTATGAGTTATCTTCCCAGCTCTTTGGGGTGGCGAGAGCCACCTTGCTGCCGCCTACTTTACCTGCCGTATGACACTTCGCAACGTTAGCGTCAGCTGTTTAATCGGTCGCTGTCAGATTCGGGCGGGAAAAACGAAGCGTCGCTGACCTAGGACGCGGCGGCTGTACCTTCGCCGCCTTTCTGAAAACAGCCATCATTACCACGATTTTCTATAAATAGGAGGCTCACCTACCACATTCATTCCTCTGACTCCAGTCTCTCTCCTCTTTGCTATTGTTCTCGCGGTCTTCGCAAAGCTCTCGCCCTTTTCTGTCTTCCACTTCCGTTCTCGCCCCGTTCTCGCTCTCGCCTTCTCCCCGTAGATCTCGCCTTCAAACCCTATTGCGATGCCGGGTGGTGGTGAAGGACGATCCAACTGCGTGGAAGCCTTCCAAAAGCATCTCTTCCCTTCCTGTACTCTCACTCTGGAGGAGTTCAATCTGACCAAGACCCAGCACGTTCTTGCCGGCTTCGTCGCGCGGCCCCCGGGCAGTAATGACAAAGTCAACACTGCAGGGGAGGGGGAGCTCGCCATCCCTATTGAACACTTCGAGGTGGGCTTCCGCCTTCCGCTGTGGCCTGAGATGCGACAGGCTCTCCGGTACTACGGGGTGGTTCCCGCGCAGCTGAACCCTAATTCAGTTGCCATTCTCGTGGCATTCATATGCTACATGCGTTCCGAGAGGATCGAGTTCAGCTTGCCGATCTTCCGCAAGCTGTTTACCTTCCGCGCGAAAGGAGGCGTGGTGTTCTTCTCCGGGCAACTGCTGAAGACGATCGGTCTCGCCAACAAGCATCATCATTGGGGCGAGAAGTTCATCTACGTCTCCGGCGACTTCGGGAACGTACCCCTAGCCCCCATCCAATATGAGGATGCCGCCTACAAGCCTCCGTCCTTGGGCTCCCGCGAGAGTGCCCTCCTTGAGTTCTTCGGAACCAAGGACTTCGACGTCCTCCACCTCCGGCGAGACGTCGATTCTCTTTCCCCTGTACTTCCGGGAGAAGGTAGGGTCTCGCCTTCATTTATCTTTTTCTTGCCTTTTCCAAGGTTAGAACTTATCGCTATTGTTTTCGCAGGAGAGCGCGAGATCCCTCTCCGCCAGCCTTTCGACGAGGCTCGCGCTAGAGAGAGCCAGCCCCCTAAGGACCCGCTGGCTCTTGCGAAAGCCGCCGCACAAGCCTGCCGAAAAGAGCCGGGCCTCCCCCCCTCAAGCGGTGTTGTGAAGCGAAAGCCGGGTGCTTCCGCACCTCAGCCAATCAAGAGGCCCAAGACCACGGATACCGAGAAGGGCAAGGCTGTTGTTGTACCTCCCGTCCAACCTCTCCCCGCCGGCCGCTCCTTCGAGGAAGTCCTGGACGCAGTGAGCAGGATTGCGGCCACCAGGGGCGGCCCCGGGACTCCTGCCGAGAACCCTCGGACCCCTGGCGCCGCCGAGAGCGAGGGTGCCGCCGCCGGGACCTCCGGCCAACCCCTGTCTGACGAGGTGCCGCGGGGTCATCGTAACTTTGGTCTCGGCGTGAGGTGTCTGGACGCGGAGAACAAGCCACTGCTGCAATGGGACCCTGACGCCAACAAGGTCACGATCTCGTCCCTTTTGCCGAGCTGGGCGGAGCGAGACGAGGTCACCGGCGAAGCTTTCGCTTTAGGCTATGGCCTCTACAGCCGGGAGGACGCTAGCGTCTACGACAGGATGTCGACCCGGCTGTTGGCATACGACTCCACTCGCGCTTTAATGCGTGGGCTGGAGCTTGCGCACATGTGCGCCCGGCGGAGCATTACGATAGACCGCAACTTCCAAGACATGTTCAAGGCCAGGGACGATGCGGTGGCCCAGGCGGCCTCTCTGGCCAAGGAGCTGGCCGAGACCCACCAACTATTATCCTCGCGCCAAGCGGAAGGGGTAAGCGAGACCTTTCATAATCACTTGTTCTCGCAATCCTAACCCTTCTCTTATGCTAACCTCCCATTGTTCAGGATTCCGCTCAAGCCGCACTTCGCGAGGAGCTGTCTCAGGCCCGATATGACAACGTTCTCCTGCGAGAGCAGATCGCGCGCCTCGAGGCGAGTGCAGCCCCTCTGCTGGACGAGAGATTGAAGAGCCAGTATTACTCGGCTTATGACATCGACAAGCTCCTTCAGGGGAACGCGCAAGCCACCGTAAAGTTGACGCTGGAGACGCTGCGCGACATCAACTGTTGGGACGGAAGGGGCAAAGACATTACCGCTCCACAACTTGTCCCATGGCTCTTCGAGCCCATCCCAAAGCCCCCTGGCGCCCCCAATACCCCTCCCTCGGATGTCCCAAAGTCCCCCGCAGCGGATGGCGAGACCTCCGGGGGGAGCTCCGGCGGAAGCTCCAGCGGAAGCTCCAGCGAGACTTCAGAAGGATACAGCTTGTCCCCTTGAGGGTCCCCTTCTTGCTTTTGTTCTTCACTTCTATGTAAAGCGCGAGACGCTATCATTTTGTACCCGTATATAGTATTTGTTAATGCAAATGTTTTTTCTTGCGAACATTTTTTGTTATTTGCGAATGTGTTTGATGTGATTGTCGTAGTTGAATGCTTTCGGCGTAGGCTTCCGCCAAGGCCCTTGGCCTTCTTAGGAAATTCGTAGCGATGAATCAGCAAGAACCCGCGGTAACCGGCCAGCCGGAAGCGTGACTCTCGAATCCTTAAGACGGGACCGTCCCCTCTAGACTGCGCGAGTCCCCACTAGCCCATCGTATGACGATCTCGCCTATTTGTTCGAGAACACTGAGAGGAACCCTTTTGGCGGAAGCCTCCCCACCTCGAGTTCCCTTCAATAGGGAATCTTCTGCCGAGACCTATCCCTGCCGAGATCTATCTCTGCCGAGATCTATCTCTGCCGAGACCTATCCCTGCCGAGATCTATCTCTGCCGAGATCTCTCTCTTCTTTTTCACTTGTCATTTGGTATTCCCAACGTGCTTCCTGCCTTTCATTAACCAAGCCAACCAGACCAAACCTATTCCCCACAGGCGAGCCTTCGGACCTGCCAGCTAGATGAGAGCCTGCGCAGCGGGTCTACCTGGGGCCGAGCCGAGCTCGGGGTGCCGATGAAGATCTCAAACCAAAACCTATCCCCCACAGGCGAGCCTTCGGACCTGCCAGCTAGATGAGAGCCTGCGCAGCGGGTCTACCTGGGGCCGAGCCGAGCTCGGGGTGCCGATGAAGATCTCAAACCAACCAAACCTATCCCCCACAGGCGAGCCTTCGGACCTGCCAGCTAGATGAGAGCCTGCGCAGCGGGTCTACCTGGGGCCGAGCCGAGCTCGGGGTGCCGATGAAGATCTCAAACCAACCAAACCTATCCCCCACAGGCGAGCCTTCGGACCTGCCAGCTAGATGAGAGCCTGCGCAGCGGGTCTACCTGGGGCCGAGCCGAGCTCGGGGTGCCGATGAAGATCTCAAACCAACCAAACCAATCCCCCACAGGCGAGCCTTCGGACCTGCCAGCTAGATGAGAGCCTGCGCAGCGGGTCTACCTGGGGCCGAGCCGAGCTCGGGGTGCCGATGAAGATCTCAAACCAACCAAACCTATCCCCCACAGGCGAGCCTTCGGACCTGCCAGCTAGATGAGAGCCTGCGCAGCGGGTCTACCTGGGGCCGAGCCGAGCTCGGGGTGCCGATGAAGATCTCAAACCAACCAAACCTATCCCCCACAGGCGAGCCTTCGGACCTGCCAGCTAGATGAGAGCCTGCGCAGCGGGTCTACCTGGGGCCGAGCCGAGCTCGGGGTGCCGATGAAGATCTCAAACCAACCAAACCTATCCCCCACAGGCGAGCCTTCGGACCTGCCAGCTAGATGAGAGCCTGCGCAGCGGGTCTACCTGGGGCCGAGCCGAGCTCGGGGTGCCGATGAAGATCTCAAACCAACCAAACCTATCCCCCACAGGCGAGCCTTCGGACCTGCCAGCTAGATGAGAGCCTGCGCAGCGGGTCTACCTGGGGCCGAGCCGAGCTCGGGGTGCCGATGAAGATCTCAAACCAACCAAACCTATCCCCCACAGGCGAGCCTTCGGACCTGCCAGCTAGATGAGAGCCTGCGCAGCGGGTCTACCTGGGGCCGAGCCGAGCTCGGGGTGCCGATGAAGATCTCAAACCAACCAAACCTATCCCCCACAGGCGAGCCTTCGGACCTGCCAGCTAGATGAGAGCCTGCGCAGCGGGTCTACCTGGGGCCGAGCCGAGCTCGGGGTGCCGATGAAGATCTCAAACCAACCAAACCTATCCCCCACAGGCGAGCCTTCGGACCTGCCAGCTAGATGAGAGCCTGCGCAGCGGGTCTACCTGGGGCCGAGCCGAGCTCGGGGTGTCACAAAACATTCAACTATGTTATGTCATGAAAAATTCGACACTAGTTAAAGGAGAATCAATCGGTATAATATGACAAGTTTAATTTTGAGATACACGGTTACATCCTTCCCCCCTCAGGGGTAGAATCGTTTTAGATCATCACCACTCCACGTGTGGCTTAAGGCTCTTCCCTCCACGTCCTGGAGGTAGTATCCCCCTGTTCCGAGGACTTCCTTTACAATGTATGGACCTTCCCAGTTCGGGTGGAGCTTACCCACGGGAGCCGATCTTCCCGCCGCGTCGACCTTTCTCAGCACCAGATCCCCTTTTGCGAACTGTTTGACCCTGACATGCTTATCAAAATGCTTGGCCATCCGTCGCTTGATTTCTTCTTGCCTGATAGCCTGCCACGTCTCGCAGTTCCTCCACCATATCTAACGAGAGGCGCTTCCCCTCTTCATTCTCCACCCTCCAAGTCTCGTCACCTTCGCCCGCGGCTGTGACTCGCGGGGACCGGACCTCAAACTCCACCGGTAGGACGGCTTCACACCCATGAGAGAGCTTGAAGGGGGTCTCACCGGTGGCCGTTGTTCGGAGTCGTTCGTAGTGCCCACAGGACCGATGGGAGCTGTTCCACCCAATTTCCCTTCAAGTTTTCCACCTTCTTCTTTAGTAGATTTACAATGATTTTGTTTGCTGCTTCCACTTGACCGTTACTCCGAGGGTGATGGACGGAGGCAAACCGGAGATCTATTCCCAGTTGAGCGCAGAAGCTAATGAACTCCTCGCTGGCAAACTGGGGGCCGTTATCGGTCACTATTGCTTGGGGCAACCCATGTCTACAAATGATCTCCCCCAGATGAAATTCCTTATAACCTGCGAGGTGACCTTGGCTAAAGCTTTAACCTCTAGCCACTTCGAGAAATAATCAATCATGACCAAAAGGAACCTCCTCTGTCCACTAGCCGGAGGAAAGGGCCCGACTAAGTCCATTCCCCAGATAGCAAATGGCCATGGTGCCGTGATACTCCGGAGTCTTTGAGCTGCCAAGAGTTGAAGGGGTCAAAGAGCTGACATTTTTGACACCTCCTTGCAAACTCCATGGCATCCTTCCTTAGGGTGGGCCAGAAGTACCCCTGTCTGACCACCCTAGCCTCCAGTGTCCTTCCTCCAGAGTGACTGCCGCACTCGCCCGAATGCACCTCCCTTAAAATCTTCGGGATTTCTTCTTCGGTTGCACATCTGGCTAGAAGCCCTGACAACATCTTACGATGCAGACCCCCCTCCATCATCAAGTAGTGAGCCGCCTTGCGCTTGAAGCTTCTCCCCACCTTGGTCCCCTCAGGCAGTTCACCGGTGGTTAGGAAGGCCACAAATGGATCTATCCACGAGGGTTTCTGATCCACAAGCATCAACTCTCCTTCCTCGATAGCTGGTCGGAACAGCTCCGTCAAGGTCCCTCCTACCTGAGGTCCGAACTTGGCCAGTCGATCGGCGGCTACACTTTCTTCCCTTGGAATATGTTGAATTGAGAAAGACCGGAATCCTCCGATGATCACCCTTACCTTGGAGAGGTATCTGATGAGGGTTTGCTCCCGAGTTTCAAACTCTCCCTGGATTTGCGATGTCACTACCTTTGAGTCAGTGAAAACTTCTACCTCCTGAATCCCCAGCTCCTTTGCCAGGCGAAGGCCAGCAATAACGGCCTCATACTCCGCTTGATTGTTGGTCACTGGGAAATGTAAAATGACTGCTTGCTCTATGGTTACCCCCCGGGGACTTGTCAACACCACCCCTGCCCCTAGGGAGTGCCTTCCTGAGGCCCCATCAACCGTCAACTTCCATGCTTCTCGCGGTTGCTGCTCTTCCCCCTCAACCTCAACAACGTAGTCTGCTAGAAAGTCCGCCACCGCCTGTGCCTTGATGGAGAGCCTTGGTACAAAGGAGATGTCGAACTCGCTTAGCTCAATGGACCACTTAGCCAGCCTCCCCGAGTGCTCCACTCCTTCGAAGATCTTGCGAAGAGGGTGGTCGGTCACCACCCTAATCGAATGTGCTTGAAAGTACGGCCGGAGCTTTCTGGCCGAGATGACCAAGGCATAAGCGAGCTTTTCCAGGATGGGGTAGCGAAGCTCTGCATTTCTTAATATCCGGCTGACGTAGTAGATGGGAAGCTGCTTCTTTCCTTCTTCTCTTACTAGGACGGAGCTTACCGCCTCCGCCCCTACTCCGAGGTACAAGGTCAAGTCCTCCCCATCCTTTGGGCTCTGAAGGAGGGGAGCCTGAGATAGTTTCCTTTTCAGCCCTTGGAAAGCCTCTTCGCACTCGGCCGTCCATTCGAACCTTTGATTCCCCTGCAGCACTTTAAAGAATGAAGAACACTTGTCTCCTGCCCGGGAGAGGAACCTGCTTAGCCCAGCCAGCTTGCCTGTCAAGCGCTGAACCTCCTTGACGTCGCGGGGTGACTCCAAATCCAGGATGGCCTTGACTTTGCCGGGTTGGGCTCCACTCCTTCCGGAGTCAGGAGATGCCCGAGGAACTTCCCGCGGCTTTCCCCGAAGACACACTTCTAGGGATTCAGCCTCATTTTAAATCTTCTCAGGGTGGCGAATGTTTCCTCGAGGTATTGCAGGTGCGAAATTATGCATTTGCTTTTGATCATTAGGTCGTCGACGTAGACCTCCAAGTTCCTCCCCCTCTGATCCCGGAAGACCCGATCCATCATGCGCTGATAGGTAGCCCCTGCGTTCTTTAACCCAAAGGGCATCATCTTGTAACTGAAGCACCCCTCCCTTGTGATGAAGGACACATCCTTGGTGTCAGGAGGGTGCATCCGGATTTGGTGATAACTTGAAAAAGCATCTAAAAAACTGATGACAGAAAAACCAACGGCTGAATCAACCAGCGCGTCGATCCGAGGCAGGGGATAGCAATCCTTAGGGCATGATTTATTCAACAAAGAAAAGTCTACACACATCCTCCATTTACCACATCCTTTCTTCACCATTACCACATTGGAGATCCAGACTGGATACTGGATCTCTGAGATGAAGCCCGCCTCCAGGAGCTTCTTGACCTCCTCGCGAATGGGCTCCTCCAGCTTGGTGGCGATGGCTCTCATCTTCTGACGGATGGGGCGGGCGCGGGGATCCAGGTTCAGGCGATGGCAGGCTATGTCGGCGTCGATGCCCGGCATGTCCGCCGCGCTCCAAGCGAAGACGTCAACGTTGCTTTGAATGCAAGCTCGCACCTGCTCCCGGGCCTCAAGACTCAACCCCCGCTGACCCGCACCCTTTGCACCTCTCCTGCTTTGGTGAAGACCTCCATCTCCACACTTCTTCAGCCGGTTCCAACCGCGGCTGCTCCCAACCGGTTCTTGCCTCTTCCTCCAGCTCCAGCTCTCCTTTTTCCTCCTCAATCTCCATCGCTTCTACCCCCCTCTGCTGCTGCTGCTCGGCTCCTATGCCTCCCGGGACTTCTCCCTCGACTTCTATCGCCGCCTGCTCTTCTACTTCCACTGTCCCTTTCGCGCTTTCCTGCCCATTGCTCCTCCGTACCACCCGCACATCCCCTCGCATCTTCTCTGTCTCTTCCTCTTCGTCTTCCTCTCCAGCTTCCTTTCTTACCTCCTCAAGGACCATCTCCTCTTCCTCCACCACCTCCTCTAGGGCCGCCATCTCAATTTCCAACTCTTCCGCCTCCGCCATCCATGAAATAGTGTTGACTGCCGTAACATAACATTGCCTTGCCACCTTTGGGTCTCCTCTGACCCTGACCTGCACCCCCCATTGTTGAACTTGAGGCACTGATGGAACGAGGAGGGGACGCAGCGAAAGGCGTTGATGAGGGGACGCCCAAAGATGGCATTATAGCTGCTCGGGGCATCCACGATCACGAACCTGCAGTTCCGCGACACGCCCCCCAACCTTACGTGTAACCCTACTCCTCCTTCTACCTCCTTCCTCTCCCCGGAGAACCCAAACAGAGGTCCATCTGATGCCAAGACTCTCTTCCCTTCAACCCTCATCTCATCAAAAGCTTTCTTGAAGATGACGTTAACCGAGCTCCCATTATCTACCAGTATCCTTGAAACGGTATAGTTCTCCACTGCCGTCTGGATCACCAGGGCGTCGCAGAATGGGTCTTCATAGTCCGGCATGTCCGCTGATGAGAAAGTGATCTTTTCTTCTGGTGGAGGAACCTGGGAGGTTGAGGCTACCCCTCTCCGGTACATGGTTTGAAGGCTCCCCTTACGGGTTGCCTCAATCCCCACTCCTCCATGAATCACCCTGATTCCTCCCCGGGTCCCTACATCCACCCGGTCTTCACACCTGTCTTCCGCTTCACCCTGCTGCACCTCCACTATCCTCATCGGTGGATCTTGCCTCCCTGCTCCTCTGGCAGCCCTCAACTCTAAGAACTCCGGGCAGGTGGCCGTTGCATGCCCCTCCTCCTGGTGGAAGTCACAAAATAGCAACGCCTCCCCGCCCCTTCTCCCGTCTCCCCTTCCTCTTCTGCCTCCTCGAGCTCCCCTGGCTGCTCCTCTCCCTCTTCCTACTTCGATTGCCTCCTGCGGTGGTGGGGGACGATCCCTCGGCTCCTGCCTCCACGCCGGTCGATCGAACCTCCGGGGCTCCCGTAGGATATCTCTCCCCTGATAGCCTTCTCCTGGACCTTGGGGGCGACCCTCCTTGGGCCTCCAACCCAACCGGTTGACTGGCTCCCGGGCCCCCCAACCCTGCTGCTGCCCAAACCTTCGGGGCTCCTCCCTTCTCCTATCTTCCCTCAGCTCCCTCTGCTCTCTTGATTCCTTCTGTCTTCCCGCTGCTGGTTCCTTCCCGTCCTCTTCTGCTAGCTTGGCCAACTTCCTGGCGAATGCTGGGTTTGCTCTCTCGAAATCAATCTCCTTTGCCGCCCTCTCCATGAGCTCCTCAAAGGAGAGGGGGGGCATCCTCTTCAACTCCATGCTAAAAAATCCCGGTCTCAGCCCCAGGGTGAAGGCCAGCATCAGCGCGTACTCTGGGACCTCCTGGACCAAAAGGATCTCCTCCTGGAACCGGTCGACATAGTGACCCAACGTCTCATCCGGCCTCTGCCTCACCACAAACAGACACTCCGCTTCCTTCTTCCGCTTCTTTGAGGTTGAGAACCTCAACAGAAAACTTCTCCGCAGATCTTCAAAACAGTAGATTGACCTTGCTGGCAACTGGTGAAACCAGTCCCTTGCCTTCTCCTTCAGCGTGATCGCAAAGAGGCGACACTTGAAGGCATCTGTCATCTGTCTTATGGACACAACGTCTTCAAACCACTGTACGTGCTACACCGGGTCATCCTTCCCTGAGTAGTAGGACATGTCGGGCTCCCGGAACCCCTCCGATACCGGAGCCGAGATGATGAGCTCGCAAAATGGGCTCTCGCCCCTGCCTGGCGAGAGGGCATGTCTCGCGGCCTCGGCTGGCTCGCCCGATCCGCGAGACCGTGCCCTGGGAAGAGTTCCCGCACCGCCGCCTCCTTCTCGCCAGGCTCTGTCAATGCCTCCTTGCCCGGGGGCTGGCTCTGGCCTGGGAATAGCTCCCGCGCCGCCATATCTCTCTCGCCAGCCTCGCCCGGGACCTCCTTTCCTGGGCGCTGCCCTGTGGCGTTCTCGCCCAAGAGCGGAACCTCTTCTATCGGGATCTGAGGGGTGGCCCACTCGCCTCTCGCCGAGAAGGCCAAGCTGATCGTCTGCAGAACCTCTCGCCTGAACTCATCCAGCATCCTCTTCGTTGCTTCCTCTCCCCGGGTGGGGGAGCCTCCAGAACCTGACCATTCACCTTCACCTCCAGCCATGGGACAAAACTTAAGGCTTTCTTGAATCGGCTGCCTTCCACGCTCACCGCACTAGAACTGTTGAAGCCAAATATGACCTCAACTGAAGTTCGAAGAAAAAGGGGTGCAGCCAAAACCTACTTCTCTCAAGTATCACCCCTTGACTGGATTCTAAGGACCTAAGACTGACCCAAAAGCCTCAGCAGGGAGGTCCCACCTCACACCCGGAAGATCTCTGAGAGCTTCCCCTCCAAAGCCAAAGCTGGGCTAGGAGCTCCTCAGAAAGCACTAGAATTCCGGAGACAATGATGGCTTGCTTTCTAAGGAGCCCTTATGGGTCTATTTATAGCATTTTGCTGTCTTGAATTTACTGAAAAGCCCCTGGTTGGTCTGCCAATAGCCAAAACCCGCTGTTTTTCTGAGGGTACTGAAGTAATTTCTCCTGAGGGCAATTAGGACAATCTTCCAAAGACCCTGGGCCCCACTCGGCGAGAGCTGATGCCGAGACCTTTCGGCCCAGGGCGTGGCGCGAACGTTCTCGCCCCAAGCGAGAACTCTCGGGATTGAGGATTGGTTTGGGCGAGAGCGCTTCCGCGCAGCCCGCGCTTGGCGCTCTCGGCCCACGGTTTCTCTTATAGCATCCGGCGAGAGCGTTTCCGCCTTCTGTGGGCGAGATCCTCCTTAGGGCGGGACCACTTTGGCTAACCCTCCTGTGACCATTGTGCCTCCTTGTCTGGCTCAGCGAATATGGGGTTGTACAGGTCACGCCCCCCTGTCACGCCCTGGTCGGGCGTGACCCTGGGGCGTGACACATTCGGCGCGACTTTTTCGGGATTGAATTAATTCCGACAAAGTAGTTGAGGTACACGCCCACAAGTCACGCCCTGGTAGGGTGTGTACCTGGGGCGTGTTCTTTGCGGCGTGACTTTGTTGAGCAGAAATTGAATGCTAGAGGTGACGGGCGGAATTGTTGAAGTACACGCCCATATGTCACGCCCGGGTCAGGCGTGACCCTGGGGCGTGACACTTTCGGTGCGACGGTGGAGCGGCAAAAACGAGCATGCTGCGGCGATTCCTCGGAACCTGGGGACACGCCTCTAGAACACGCCCGTGTCGGATGTGACAGGGGCGTGACAGAGGGCGTGTACACCAAGTTTCCACGGAATGCAGTTTCGGACCAATTGCTTCATTCCTCTGGGTTACACGCCCTAGGTACACGCCTTGGCAGGGAGTGACCTTGGGGCGTGTCACAGCAAAATTCGGCTGAAAGCCGTGAAAACCTGCAAAAAGCAGAAAAAATGCATTAGCGACAAAAATATATACAAAGGGGAATCAAAATAAGTACTTTACAAGACATGATTTGCTTTAAAACCCCGAAAATATCCTAATGAAATTGACTGCAAACCGTATTATCACATGACAAGGTCTATCTTTGACGTACTTGACATTTGGGGCATCATCGTACTAAATTCAGTGAAAATAATTTATTAATGGTTTTGAAATTAATATGTGCTAGTGTCTTGTGTCATTGGTCAGCAAGAGACACACTATATTTAGTTAAAAAGCAAACTGGTGTAGAACAGTCTATACATATGAAATTTAAACAAAATATATTTCTGCTTCGAGTGCCGGATAGAATCGTTTTCATATTGTCAATGGATTTTAAGAAGCACTTATCATCATGAAATTCAACTATATATCCTTTATCGCAGAGTTGGCTTATGCTTATAAGATTGTGTTCCAATCCTTCAACATAAGCTACATCTGAGAAGGATACACTACTGTTAGTGATCATACCACAGCCTTTAGTGATTCCTCGATCTGAACCTCCAAAGATGACCTTTGTGTTGGAACACCCTATTACTAATTTGGGTCAGGATCACTATGTCTCTAGGATTCTATGTTTTGACCTTCTGTATAGATTATAGGTCAATTAGAATTGAGTCTAAGGGATCAGGAGTCTAGGTTTGGAAGCTGCTCTGAAGACCCAAGTTTTTCTGGAGACTAAGTCCAAATCGTCGAGCTCAGCACGACGTTTCGTCGAACTCCGGTCGACGATCGTCTAGCTCAACTTTGGCAGATCGTCGAGCTCCATTCGACGATCGCTGAGCTCAAGCCTCTCAATATCATCGAGCTCTGGTCGACGATCGCTGAGCTCAACTTCTCAATATCGTCGAACTCCATTCGACGATCGCTGAGCTCAGGTCGACGATTTTGACTCTGTACTGGATCTTTATCTCTGAGCTCAGTTCGACGATCTTTGAGCTCAGATCGACGATTTCTTTACTGCTTGCTTTTTCCAGTTCGCTGAGCTCAGCTCGACGATAGCAGAGCTCAGTTCGACGATTTCAGTTGATCTTCAGAATTCAAATTCAAATCAAGATAGAAGTTATTCTGCATTTAAGTCAGAAGATCTGCCAGCCGTTTTCATTTAATTCTGGAGCAAGTTTCAAGGGATTTTTCAAGGAACAATTCAGTGGACTTTCCTTCAGAATATTTTATGCAATTAAGGCTGTAATTAATTCAGACCAACGGCTATCTTTGACAGAGCAATTTTCCTATTGAGATTCAGAGAATAAAAGAGAGAATGTTTTTTGAATCAAGAATACAGTTAAGAGAGATTGACAAGAATAGGACATCTCTCAATATACAGAGACTCTGAAAAATTTTCTGTCAACAATAATTCTGAAGAACACTCATCAAGAAGAGATCAAGCTTTCAAGCATTTTTCAGATCTCTTCAGCTCTCAAGTGTTCAAGGCCAACATCACTTCAAGACTCCAGACAATCAACATTTCAGCTTGCTGAAATCATCTTCTGCTGGAGATCTATCTTTGAAGGCCTATCACCCTCAGCAAAGCTCATCTTCCTGAAGACTTCAAGGACTCAGGGGGAGCTTTGACAACATCACTGAATCCACATAGTCTTCTCAGTTGCTTGAGAAAGAGAAGACTGCCATCACTCTCTCACCCCCATTCTGTAAAGGGTTTTTCAAACTCCCTTCAAAAGTTTGAAGTTGGTTTTTGAGCACCTTGTCAAAAGCTCATTGGTGGCAAGACACCTGATCAAAAAATCTGTTTTGGTTTTTGAGCACCTTATCAAAAGCTCATTGGTGCCCAGGACACCTGATCAACTCATCCTGCAGTGGATTCCTACCTAGGGTGGTAGAAGAGTGGATGTACCCAAGTTGGGGAACCACTATATTTCCTTGTGTCTTCTGGTTGTGCATGTTTTTCTTTGTTTCTGGACTAGATTCTTTTGTGCATAGCTTAGTTTTGTGGTTTATTTTATTTCTGCTTCCCTGCTCACATTCATTACAACAATTGTTGTAAAGCCTTGCAAAATATTTTCTTTGTGTTTTAAAAAGCACCATATACTCTATTCACCCCCCTCTAGAGTATATCAGATCTAGTTTCCCCTTTCACTTTGGCCCATTCACGACTAGAGAATAGTTCTGAAGTAGGCTTCTTGTCCCGGTTATGTGCCGAGAGCATCCACTATCCAAATACTAGATAGGCGTTTTGGTGGCCTTTGGACATACTTGCAATTATAAATAAGTTTACCTTAGGAACCCAAACACGTTTGGGTCCTTGGCCTCTTGTTAGAATACTCCCCCTACGAGTATTAGCATTATGAGCGGTCATTCTCATATTACTAACATGATGAGTTGCAAAATTCTTGGGATTAAACCAGTAGTCAATGGCAAAGTGACCAATCTTGCCACAACACCAACAGTTGAACCTGTTATATCTTTGCCTTAGATTCTCCTGTTTGACCTTTTGAGATGGTGGTCTGGCAGGGGCAGCATTCTTGGAGGAAGAAGTTTCATGGTGATGGCAATCACATGATTTCTTCTCCTCTAATGGCTTTTCCACAACGGGCTTTACCTTTGGTGCTTTCTTGAAGTTATGAGCATGATTATAAGGGTAATAGCTCTGAAGAATGACTTCTTCATAAGGTGCCTTAAAGACACTCTCACCAAAGTTTCTGGGGCAAGTCCATCCTTGGTAATGGGACTTGGGCTCTACATAAGTAGGCCTGGAGAAGTGACCGTAAGATGAGTCATGATCAAACTCATTTGTTGGAAATATGACCTTCTTAAAAGAAGTCTGATCTTGAGGGGCTTTCCCCTTCTCTTTGGCCAAAGCCTTCTTGGCGGACTTATTTTTTCTTTGAGCCTTATTCCTCCTAGAGGATTTACTATGAGCTTCCACATGGCCTAGCCCAACACCCTTGGCCTTAGCTGAGAATTCAGCAACGAGTGGAAGAACGGTCTTCGGCTTCAAGAAACTTTCAACAAGTTTCTTTTCGGCTTCAAGTTGTGCTTCCAGTTATTTAATGATTTTCTCCTTAAGGTATAGGTGATCGAGAGCCTTCTTATATTCTACAATGGCAGCATTGACATTTTCTCTGAGCGAGTCTATCATAGCGACTTCCACTCTCAAAGTGCTCTCTTCAGCTTTCAGAGACTTTATCTCTTTATCTTGAGTTTCCACGACTTGTCGACATTTGTCGTAAGCCATGATTAACTCCTTGTACTGGGCCATGAGTTCAGACTCATCGTCAGAAGATCTGTCCTCACGATCATGCTCAGAAACATCAGAATCGGAAAGAGGAGTGTGAGAGTGTACCTTTCTAGTGAACTTGGGCTCTTGTTCATCATCAGTCTAAGCCATAAGCCTGAAGTAGGCTTCTTCTTCTGAAAGTGCAACTAGATCTGATATACTCTAGAGGGGGGTGAATAGAGTATCTGGTGCTTTAAAAACTTTTACAAACTTTTACAGCAATTGTTGTAATATGTGTGAGCAGGGAAGCAGAAATAAATCTAATCACAGTACTAAGCTGTGCAAAAACTAAGCACAAAAAAATCAAGGCCAGAAACAAAAATGAAAGCAAGCAGAACCAGAAGACACAAGGAAATATAGTGGTTCCCCAAACTTGGGTACATCCACTCTTCTACCACCCTAGGTAGGAATCCACTGCAGGATGAGTTGATCAGGTGTCCTGGGCACCAATGAGCTTTTGATAAGGTGCTCAAAAACCAAAGCAGATTTTTTGATCAGGTGTCTTGCCACCAATGAGCTTTTGACAAGGTGCTCAAAAACCAGGTTCAAACTTTTGAAGGGAGTTTGAAAAACCCTTTACAGAGTGGGGGTGAGAGAGTGATGGCAGTCTTCTCTTTCTCAAACAACTGAGAAGACTATGTGGATTGTTGTCAAAGCTCCCCCTGAATCCTTGAAATCTTCAGGAAGAAAAGCTTTGCTGAGGGTGATAGGCCTTCAAATATTGAACTCCAGCAATGGATGATTTCAGCAAAAGGGACTGAAATGTTGAGTGTCTGGAGTCTGGAATATGTTGGCCTTGAACACTTTGAAAACTAAAATAGATCTGAAGATTTGAAAACTTGATCTCCTTGGATGAGTGTTCTTCAGAATTCTTTTAGACAGAAGATTTTTGAGGTTGTCTCTGTAATATGTATTGTGTGTGCTCTGTTGTGAGAGATTCAAAAATCCTATCTTTTATTCTTTGTTACAGAATAGAATATTATTCTCTGTCAAGGATAGTCGTTGGTCTGCATTGATTGCATCCTTAATTGCATAATCTCTTCTGGAGGAAAGTCCACAGAAACATTCCTTGAAAAATCCCTTGAAACTTGGTCCAGAATTGAATGAAAACGGCTAGCAAATCTCTGAATTAATTGCAGAATAACTCCTAACTGATTTGAATTTGAATTCTGGAAGTTATCTGAAATCGCCGAACTGAGCTCTGTTATCGTCGAGCTGAGCTCAACGATCTGAAAACACACAACAGCAAGATAATCGTCGATCTGAGCTCAAAGATCGTCGAAATGAGCTCAGAGATAAAGATCTAATGCAGAGTCAAAATCGTCGAGCTGAGCTCACCGATCGTCGAATGGAGTTCGACGATATTATGGAGTTGAGCTCAGCGATCGTCGAATGGAGTTCGACGATCTGTCGAAGTTGAGCTAGACGATCGTCGATCGGAGTTCGACGAATCGTCGTGCTGAGCTCGACGATCAGACTTAGTCTCCAGACAGAAAAACTTGGTCTTCAGGGCAGCTTCCAAACCTAAACTTCTAACCCTTAGACTCAATTCTAATTGACCTTTTAAGCTATACAGGAGGTCAAGCAAAGGTTCCTAGAGACATAGTGATCCTGACCCAAACTAGTAATAAGGTGTTCCAACATCTTCTTCACTCGACTCAGATGAGTCGGAGTCGCTAAGAGTCTTGCCCTTCTTTTCTATTAGGCTCTTTTTTGTTTTATTCTTATTGTAAGAAGATTTCTTTTCTTCTCTTCTTCCTCCCTCCTTTTTCTTGTGGGGGCAGTCAGCGATGACATGACCTGGCTTATTACAACAATAACAAACAATATCAGTAGAAATATGTTTGTTAAGTTTAGAAGTATACTTGTCATGGCTGCTTGAGCATTTGTGGTGTCGATCAACTTCATGTCGTGATCTTCTGTAGGAGGCATCCTTGCATTTCCATTTCTTCTTTTTGTTCAAGAATTTCTTGAACTGACGTGAGAGTAAAGAGAACTCTCCTTTAGATAGCCCTGAGACTGAGGTACTTGGCTTCGAGGTTTCTTCTTCACTAACTTCTCGTGCTAGGGCAGGAGAGGCATCCTTGGACTTCTTTGAGGTGTCTGCCTTTATAGCAACAGACTTCTCCTTGGACGAGAACCTGCTCTTCTCTTCTTCAGCTTTTCTCGTATTGAGTTGCGGCTCATATGATATAAGCTTCTCGAAGAGATTTTGCGGGTCTGTCTCTGCTAGCTTTCCAAACTCCAGGATAGCACAGACCTTGTTATCCCATTCCTTGGTTAGGGATCTCAAGAAATTATCATTTAGTTCTCTGTTTGTGAAGACCCGGCCATAGACCCTTAGGTCGTTGACTATCTTGAAGAAGTTCTCAAAAGTGTCAGCAATGGTATCTTTGTGTCCTTGTCGGAAGGCTTCATATTTCTGATTCAAAATGGATCTTCTATCATCCCTAACTGCTTTGGTACCTTCCATCAAAGTGACAAGGGACTGCCACATCTCCTTAGTAGACTGGCAGTGGATCAAGTTCTGCAACATGGAGTCATCGACTGCACTTGATATTATATTCTTGGCCTTCTTATCTAAAGACACAAGTGCAATCTCGTCTTTATCTAGATCCATCAAATTCTTTGGAACTTTCTTCGTAGGATCTATTGTGGAGACTGTCATGGGAATGTAAGGACCTTCTTCAATGATCATGAAGATCCTTGGATCCAAAGCTTCCATGAAAAATCTGATTCTTTATTTCCACATGGGAAAATTATTCTTGGTGCACAATGTAATCTTGGCAAAATCTTTAGGCTTGTCCATGCTTGGAAAATTTTCAACAGACAACTAGGAAGATCTGATCAAGGTGTTAACCTTTTAATGATCAACCTGGCTCTGATATCAATTGAAATTGTTCAGTTGTCTACCTAAATCACCTAGAGGGTGGTGAATAGGTGAGTTGTGCGTCTTTTTGCAGAATAAAAGTTTAGTGATCTATACACACAATTATCTACCAAGCATTCACAGACGACAAAAGATTTATAGTGCTTCCCCAACCTTGTGTACATCCACTTTCACTCACCGATCTAGCAAAGCACTAGACTCGGCTACTCCACTATCTCGGATTGAAAACCAATCCTACACCTCGGAACAACGTTCCTACAATCTCGATCCACAACACAGATCTACACTCGTAAGGTAAAAAATTCCTACAACTCGGAGACAAAAAACTCCTACACTCGGAGAGAAATCTCCTACAAGAATAAAATTGAGAATATATGAAAATACAAACAGTAGTTCTCAGATCTGGAATCTGTCGGCCTAGATCTTCCTATTTGTTCTTTGCGGTTATATCAGAAGATATTGAAGAGGAGGCTCAACAAGATCTGGATCTTGAGAACCTTTGACTTACACGATCTGAGAGATGATGAGGAGTTGAAAATGATCTCGATCTGTAAGTCCACTTTGCTATAAATCTACTTGCACGAAAACCCTAGCCGATATGCACGATGAAGGTCGGCGGCTTCCATTTTTAGAAAGAGAAAAGGATTCAGAAATTCTTAGAATAATTCATGACAGCTTGTTAGGGTTAGTCAATTTTGACAAGACCTTATATAAGATCTCCCTAACGGTCAAAATTAACCTTAATGACGTACATGTGGACCAATCACGTCACGACATTTGAAATTCCCGTCAAATCCGGACTTAGCAATTTTCTGGAAAAATCCGACTGTTTTACTCGAGTAAAATATTACCTACTCGAGTACTTCATAACAATACTCGAGAGAATAGACTGAGACTACTTAACTAGAAGACTTAGAGAAAAATTAAGAAAGAATGAGTAATTACTCGAGTACAAAATTATTTACTGGAGTGCTAATATAATTACTCGAGACGTGGAATTGAACTACTCGAGTGGTGAAATAGACTACTCGAGTACTGGATATACTACTCGAGAGGTAGAAGGATTACTCGAGTCAAAGACTTGGAAAAATTTCTGGGAGAGAATACGGGATACTCGAGTACTGGAATTAGATTACTCAATAAGAGATAAACTACTCGAGTATATGAATATTATTACTCGAGTAAAGGACTTAGAAAAATTTTGAGGGATGAAAATTTATCACTCGAGTATTAAAACTGGACTAATCGAGTAATAGATAGACTACTCGAGCACATGAACTTGACTACTCGAGTGAAGTAAAACAACACGAATTCCTGTCTTCTGTAACTCGAGACAAAAGACTAATCTACTCGAGTACTAATATGACTACTCGAGTAAATGACTTAAAAAATTTTTCAGAGAGGAAATTTTGTTAACTCGAGAATAAGAGAGGATCTACTCGAGTAATTGACTTGGCTACTCGAGAGATATATTTTGACAACTCGAGAGCTAATTCCCTTACTCGAGTACAGATATACTTACTTGATTAATTACTAAGTATTTCACTCGAGTATATAAGCTACTACTCGAGTAAAAGACTTAGCAAAAATTTCTACAACAGAATTTTCTCTTCTTCAATAAATTCAACAACATTTCTTTCTCCAATCAATCCTAATGCTTGAAAATGAAGTGTATCCAAATAGAGAGCCTACACATGAGTAAACATCATGGATCACACAATGAGGGATTAAATTGTATGGTCCTGTGTTTGGTGACCCAATGTAGACTGACATTGATCTATACTTGGCAATATAGTCCTGCAAACACATAACTCAAACAAGACATCAAATACAACTTAATTCATCTTAGTTCAAGGGTGACTTCACCAAATCTGGGTCATTGTGGATACAATGCCCAACAATAAGTTATATGCCAAGCTAAGTAAGTGTGAGTTTTGGCTTCCTCGGGTTTCTTTTCTGGGTCATGTGATTAATAAGGATGGAATTTTTGTGGACCCTGAGAAGATAGTTGCTGTCATGGATTTGAATAGGACTGCCACTCCAAAGAGATAAGGAGCTTCCTAAGGTTGGCAAGATATTATAGGAGGTTTGTGGAGGGTTTTTCTTTGTTGTCTGCGCCACTGACTAAGCTTACGTAGAAGAACGCAGCTTTTGTTTGGAGCAATAAGTTTGAAGCTGCTTTTCAAGAACTAAAGAGGAGATTATGCACTACTCCGATTTTGGCCTTGCCTACCGAAGGAATAGAGTATGTTGTGTTTATGGACGCATTGCACGTTGGACTTGGATGCGTATTGATGCAAGAAGACAAAGTTATAGCGTATGGGTAGAGGAGGTTAAAGACTCATGAAAGGAATTACCCTATGCATGATCTAGAGTTTTCCACTGTGATTTATTCCCTGAAGCTGTGGAGACACTTATTATATGGCGCATTGTGTAACACTTACAAAGATTATACGAGTTTAACGAATGTGTTTACTCAAAAGGAAATGAATTTGCGCCAGCGGGAATGGTTTGAATATGTGGCAGATTATGATGTAGAAATCCAATATAATCTGGGCAAAGCTAATCTGGTAGTCGATGCCCTGAGTAGGAAGTTAGCAAAAATTTTTAATCTTTCTGTGGATTCCCTGTGCTGGAACCGAGATTCGGTTCCACCTAGAGTTCGGACCTAGGGTGCAGCTAACACCTACTTCTCCCAAGCCGCCCCTTGGTGAGAGACTTGAATTTGGGGAATGAACCTTGGCTCGAGCGTGGAGGTACCACCTCACACCCGGAAGACCTTTGAGATCTCCCCCTCCCTAACCAATACCGAGGTAGGTGCCTTGGAGGATGAAGTAAGAAGATGAGGATTGGGGAAAAAGTGATCCCTCGCCAAGGCATCCAAAGGGTCTATTTAAAGATTTTTGGGGATGTACTGCAAATAGTGAAATCTCGTTGATCTAAAATTACTGAAATACCCCAGGGCTGGTTTGCCAACAGCCAAACTCTGCTATTCTGAACAGATATTCGCAGACCACCAGGGGAAAAATAGCAGACCATCAAGTCGGGCGAGCTGCTCAAGCCGGGCGAGCTGCTCAAGCCGGGCGAGCTGCTCAAGTCGGGCGAGAACCCTCAATCCGGGGGAGAACCCTCAAGCCAGGAGTGAACCCTCAAGCCAGGAGAGAACCATCAAGCCGGGGGAGAACCCTCCAGCTAGGCGAGAACCCTCAAGTCGGGCGAGTCACTCTAGCTGGGTGAGAACCCTCCAGCCGGGAGAGAACCCTGAAGCCGGGTGAGAACCCTCAAGTCGGGGGAGAACCCTCTAGTCGGGCCAGAACCCTCAAGCCGGGCGAGACCCTTCAGTTGGGTGAGAACCCTCTAGCCGGGCGAGAACCCTCAAGCCTGGCAAGAACCGTTAAGTCGGGCGAGAACCCTCAAATCGGGGGAGAACCCTCAAGCCGGGCGAGACCCTCAAGGGGCTGAGGCGAGTGCCGGCTTCCCGCCGCACCCGCCCTGTGAAGGGTATACCAAGCACTAGCAAGCTAGGCAAATTTTTCCTCCCCCTACTAGTATATTATGCATATTAACAATAAATTTGCCACCAAGAGTGTAAAACCCAATAAAAAGCTTATAAATGTGTAGCAAGCCTCACACCTGCCGGGGGACCCCATTCTGCGAATACAGAGTTTTACACATTCCCCACTCTTTTCGAACGAGTTCCATGCTCGAAAAGAAACATCCAACCCAACGTATTGGCTGAGTGTAGCTCTCTCATATCCGAAAATACTTGGCCTCCTCGAGCGGCCAACCTGCAAAGACAACTAATGGTAGCCTGGGTTGCGAGATCCCCTCTGGACAAGAGCTTACTACCAAGGCACATTCGACCCATCCATCTAGTGGGAGCCTGGATGAGGAGATCCTCTTGGTGTTGGAACCTTCTCTCCATCGAGCCACATTTGACCAATCCAGCTAATGGGAGACTGGATAAGGAGATCCTCTCGGGGTTGGAACTTACTCACCACTGAGGCCCATTTGACCCATCCAGCTAGTGGGAGCCTGGGTGAGGAGATCTTGTCGGGACAAGAGCATACTCTCCACCGTAGCACATTCGACCCAACCAGCTAGTGTGAGTCTAGGTGAGGAGATCCTCTCGGGACAAGAACTTATTACCGAGGCATATTCGACCCATCCAGCTAGTGGGAGCCTGGATGAGGAGATCCTTTCGGGGTTGGAAGCTTCTCTCCGCCGAGACACATTCGACCCATCCATCGAGTGGGAACCTGGATGAGGAGCTCCTCTCGGGGTTGGAACTTAATCGCCATCGAGGCACATTCGACACATCCAGCTAGTGACATCCTAGGTGAGGAGATCCTCTTGGGACAAGAGCTTACTATCGAGGCACATTTGACCCATCCAGCTAGTGGGATCCTGGATGAGGAGATCCTCTCGGGGTTGGAACCTTCTCTCTACCGAGGCACATTCGACCCATCCAGCTAGTTGGAGCCTAGATGAGGAGATCCTCTCGGGGTTGGAACTTACTCGCCACCGAGGTACATTCGACCCATCCAGCTAGTGGGAGCCTAGGTGAGGAGATCCTCTCTGGATAAGAGCTTACTCACCACCGAGGCACATTCGACCCATCCAGCTACTGGGAGCCTGGGTTAGGAGATCCTCGTGGGACAAGAGCTTACTACCGAGGCACATTCGACCCATCCAGCTTTTGGGAGCCGGGATAAGGAGATCCTCTTGTAGTTGGAACCTTCTCTTCGCCAAGCCACATTTGACACATTCAGCTAGGAGGAGCCTTGACGAGGAGATCCTCTAGGGTTGGAACTTACTCGCCATCGAGGCACATTCGACCGATCCAACTTGTTGGAGCCTGGGTGAGGAGATACTCTCGGGACAAGATCTTACTAACGAGGCACATTCGACCCATCCAACTAGTGGAATGAGGAGATCCTCTCGGGGTTGGAACCTTCTCGCTGTTGAGGCACATTTGACACATCCAGATAGTGGGAGCCTAGATGAGGAGATCCTCTTGGGGTTGGAACTTACTCGACACTGAGGCACATTCGACCCATCCAGCTAGTGGGAGCCTGGGTGAGGAGATCCTCTCGGGACAAGAGCTTAATACCGAGGCACATTCGACCCATCCAGCAAGTGGGAGCCTGGATAAGGAGATCCTCTCGGGATTGGAACCTTCTCTCTGTCGAGTCACATTCGACCCATCCATCTAGTGGGAGCCTGGATGAGGAGATCCTCTTAGGGATGGAACTTACTTGCCACCAAGGCACATTCGACACATCCAGCTAGTGGCAGCCTGGGTGAGGAGATCCTCTTGGGAAAATAGCTTACTACCGAGGCACATTCGACCCATCCAGCTATTGGCAGCCTAGATTAGGAGATCCTCTCGGGGTTAGAACCTTCTCTCCGCCGAGGCACATTCAACCCATCCAGCTAATGGTAGCCTGCATGAGGAGATCCTCTCGGGGTTGGAACTTACTCGCCACCGAGGCATATTCGACCCATCCAGCTAGTGGGAGCCTGGTTGATGAGATCCTCTCGGGACAAGAGCTTACTCTCCAAAGAAGACACATTTGACCCATCCAGCTAGTGGAAGCTTGGGTGAGGAGATCCTCTCGGGACAAGATCTTACTACCAAGGCACATTCGACTCATCCTTCTAGTGGTAGACTGGATGATGAGATCCTCTCGAGGTTGGAACTTACTCGCCACCGAGGCACCTTCGACCCATCTAGTTAATTGGGAGCTAGGGTGAGGAGATCCTCTTGGGACAAAAGCGTAAGAGCCACCGAGGCACATTCGACCCATCCAGCTAGTGGGAGCCTGGATGAGGAGATCCTCTCCGTGGTTGGTTCCCTCTCGCCACCGAGGCACATTCGACCATCCAGCTAGTGGGAGCCTTGATGAGGAGATCCTCTCGGGACAAGAGCTTACTACTGAGGCACATTCGACCCATCCAGCTAGTGGGAGGCTGGTTGAGGAGATCCTATAAGCGTTCGGAACCTTCTCCACACCGAGGAACATTCGACTCATCCAGCTAGTGGGAGCCTGGATGAGTAGATCCCTCGGGGTTTGTTCCCTCTCGCCATCGAGGCACATTCGACTCTCCAGCTAGTGGGAGCCTAGATGAGGAGATCCCCTTAGGACAAGAGCTTACTACCGAGGCACATTCGACCCATCCAGCTAGTGGGAGCCTGGATGAGGAAATCTTCTCGGGGTTGGAACCTTCTCTCCACCGAGGCACATTCGACTCATCCACTAGTGGGAGGCTGGGTGAGGAGATCATCTCGGGGGTTGGTTCCCTCTCGCCATCGAGCCACATTCGACCCATCCAGCCAATGGAAGCCTGGATGAACACATCCTCTTGGGACATGCGCTTTACTACCGAGGCACATACGACCCCTCCAGCTAGTGGGAGCCTAGATGAGGAGATCCTCTCGGGGTTAGAACCTTCTCTCCACCGAGGCACATTCGACTCATCCAGCTAGTGGGAGCCTGGGTGAGGAGATCCTCTCGGGTGTTGGTTCCACTCTCCATCGAGGCACATTCGACCAATCCAGGTAGTGGGAGCCTGGATGAGGAGATCCTCTCGGGACAAGAGCTTACTACCCAGGTACATTCGACCCATCAAGCTAGTGAGAGCCCGGATGAGGTGATCCTCTCGGGGTCGGAACCTTCTCTCCACCGAGGCACATTCGACTCATCCAGCTAGTGCGAGCCTGGATGAGGAGATCCTCTCAGGGGTGGAAACTACTCTCCACCGAGGCACATTCGAATCATCCATCTATTGGGAGCCTGGGTTAGGAGATTCCCTCGGGGTTTGGTTCCCTCTCGCCACCGAGGCACATTCGACCCATCCAGCTAGTGGGAGCCTGGATGAGGAGATCCACTCGGGATAAGAGCTTACTACCGAGGCACATTCGACCCATCCAGCTAGTGGGAGCCTAGATGAGGAGATCCTCTCGGTGTTGGAACCTGCTTAAGAACGTCTGTATGAGCCGCGGTCCACACTCACCGCACCAAAATGTTGGATCCAAGATTCGGTTCCACCTAGAGTTCGGACCTATGGTGTTGCTCACACCTACTTCTCCCAAGCCACCCCTTGGTGAGAGACTTGAATTTGGGTAATGACCCTTGGCTTGAGCGTGGAGTTCTACCACTGATGCAATCTTGCACAATGAAACCAAATAAATCTACAGACAAACAAGTTTGCCTCTCCTTGATCCAATCTTATACTCGCACAATCATTCTATGCAGCGCCACGTTAATTAATTTTATCAATTATATGCTAACGTACTGGTAGCCAAACCGCTTAGAATCGAACAAAGGCTATAGGCCATTATTCTTTCCATCTAAAAGGACCCACCCGTCTGAACGAGCGGTGTTGTACCAAAAGAGATCTACCAAATAAATATGATTTCGAAAAGGTAGATCTCTCCCAACAAAAGAAAATGAAGGTTCTCCAATCCCTTTTTGAAAAATAATTCAATCAAGAAAAGCACAAAACCAATCGAAGAAACCAAGATTAATTAATGATTCAAAATTCAACGCCAAGAATCTACAACCACATGAATTAATCTAGTAAGAGAAACACACAATAGGTAGAAAGGATTCTTTACCCCATCGAAATGCATGATTCTGATTTCTCTACTTGGATCGTTCTTCAACGGCTCCGCCGGAGTCATGCCGGTTGGAGAGAAACTCGTCCTCCTTCGTCACTTCACGCCGGAGTTGATCCACAAGGGGAGATCTTCTTGCCTTGGTTGAATTTCTTCAAAGGGAGGAGTTCTTTGATTTGTTGCTCGTAGTGGAGAGGAGAGAGGATTAGGGTAGAGAAAGGAGGAAGGAGGATAAGGAGAGGAGTTGTGGCCAAAATCCACAAAGAGAGGGAGAGGGGAAGTTAGCGGCCAAGGAGTAGAGGAGGAGGAGAATTCTCAATTTAGAATTAGGTTTCTTTTCATTCATTCACTAGTCAATATGACAAATATCATGGCCTTTATATAGGCTTACACCACTCTATCTCATTTCATTCAAAATTTCAAATTCAAAATTCAAAATTGAAAATATGATGGTTATATGCACCCATCATAGCACATGAAATGAAATAATTAAAATAACACATGATGGTTATAAGCACCCATCATTACACATGAAATGAAAATTAATATATGAAATAAATACATAAAATAAAATTGCTAAAACAATAAAATTATTAAAAATATATTATAATTATTTAATTTATAAATATATATTTTTATATAATGGCGGCGGACGTCGATCCCATCCTCGAGCTTGCGGCAGCGATCGTCCCAATCGACAAACTCTCTTAGACGGGGATCAATGGCGTCCGTGTCAGCAACGTCTCCATCAATCTCACACCCGGAAGACCTTTGAGATCTCCACCTCCCTAGCCAATGTTGAGCTAGCTTCCTTGGAGGATGAAGTAAGAAGATGAGCATTGGAGAAAAAGTGATCCCTCTCCAAGGCACACCAAGGGTCTATTTATAGATTTTTGTGGATGTCCTGCCAATAGCGCAATCTCGTTGCTCTAAAATATTGAAATATCCTGGGGTGGTCTGCTAACTAGGGCAAAATAGCAGACCATCAATCTGGGCGAGCTGCTCAAGCCGGGCGAGCTGCTCAAGCGGGTGAGCTGCTCAAGCTGGGGGAGCTGCTCAAGTCAGGTGAGAACCCTCAAGCTGGGGAGAACCCTCCAGCCGGGCGAAAACTCATACGAGGAGAGAACCCTCCAGCTGTGCGAGAGCCCAAGTCGGGCGAGACCCTCCAGTCGGGCGAGAACCCTCCAGTCGGTCAAGAACACTCAAGCCTGGCGAGAACCCTCAAGCCAGGGGAGAACCTGTTAGGTATTGTATCCACACTAACCCAGATTTGATGAAGTCGCCCTTGAACTAAGATGAATTAAGTTGTATTTGATGCTTGGTTTGAGTTATGTGTTTGCAGGAATCTTATGGGAAGGGTAAACAAATGTCAGTCTACAATGGGTCACCAAACACAGGACCATACAATGTAATCCATCATTGTGTGCTCCAAGGTGTTGACTCATGTGTAGCCTCTCTATTGGGACACACTTCATATTCAAGCTCTAGGACTATGTGAAAAGACTTGATGTTGGTCATCCCTTAGAAGAAGAAAAATCTGTCAAGAAAATTTTCCTAAGTAAAGTACTCTAGTAGTTCTTTACTTACTCGAGTAAGTTATTGAGTTCATACTCGAGTAATAATACTCCTACTCGAGTAGCTAAGATATATCCCAAGTAGTCAATTATGGCTCTCGAGTACTTAAGACAACTACTCGAGTAGTATCTTTTCTCCTCTCGGGTTTTTCAGAAAATTTTCTTCTCAAAGTTTTCTAAGTTAAATACTCGAGTAGCTCTGTATAATACTCGAGTAGTTTTATTTTCTGTCTCGAGTAGCTTTATCTTATATACTCGAGTAGTTCCATTTGTCTCGAGTAATCTAAGTCATGTACTCGAGTAGTTCATCTACTACTCGAGTATTCATTGTTCATACTCGAGTAGTGTAGTGTTAATACTCGAGTAATCCAGGATTTCATTTCAGAAAATTTCTCTGAGTGAATTACTCGAGTAGTGATCTTATATACTCGAGTAGTTCTATTTGTCTGGAGTAGTTCATCTTCTATACTCGAGTAATACAGTTTTCCAGTTCCAGAAATTTTCAATGTCTTTGTCTCGAGTAGTTTCTATATACTCGAGTAGTTCATTCTTATATACTCGAGTATATACTCGAGTAGTATTTCTTTTACTCGAGTAATTTACTCCACCTCTCGTGTAAGTACTTAGGTACTCGAGTATGTTATTCTTGTTACTCGAGTAGCTGATTTTCTTTTTCCTTTATTTACTCGAGTAGTTGACTCCATCTACTCATGTAATCATCTCATACTCCCTCGAGTAGTTTTTCCTATATACTCGAGTAGTCATCTTCTACCTACTTGAGTAATGCTGCATGTACTCGAGTAATCTTGTATATCTCGAGTATTTTACTTTGACTTTTTCGAAAATTCGTTAAGTCCACAATAACGGTCTTATTCATAAACTTTGACGGATTGGTCCACGTGTCTCTCATAATAACTCAATCATGTCTAATCTTTTTCTGATCTATAAAAGCTCTTGTCTAAACCGACAAACCCTAATTTTTTTCTAAGAAGATTATTCTAAGAAGTTTTTGCAGTCGTACTCTCAAGAATTTATGTTTCCTCTTTCTCTCTCCAAAAAACGAAATCCGCCGCCGCGCCATCGCTGATTCCAGACTGGCTAGGGTTTCATCTTTTGAGGATTCAGATCAAGAAGGCTTTCCAGATCGAGATCCGCTCAACTCCGTATTTTTTGATTCGATCGATTGTGAGAAGCCAAGAAGGTTCAGATCCATTCTTCTCGAGATTTCTCTTCATCATTCTGATAAATCCGCAAAGCCTAGAAGAAGAAATTTCAAGTCGACTGTAGCAGATCAGAAAAAGAGGAATCACTGTTTGTATTTCTATACAATTTTATTTCATTCTTGTTGGAGAAATTTCTCCGAGTGTAGGAGCTTTTGTCTCTGAGTTTGTAGGAAGCTTTATTCTTTCGAGTGTAGATCCATTTTGTGGATCGAGATTGTAGGAACGTTGTCCGAGGGTAGGATTGATTTCAATCCGAGATAGTGGAGTAGCTGAGTCTAGTGTATTGCTAGATCGATGAGGGAAAGTGGATGTACCAAAGGTTGGGGAACCACTATAAATCTTGCCCGTCTGGTTTGTTGGTAGATAGATCTGTGCATTGGTTTGTATTTTTTCTGCAAAAACGACGCACAATTCAACCATTCCACCCCCTATAGGTGATTTAGGTAGGCAAAAAACATAAACCTTTAGAAACCTTCGGCTGGTCGAGAACCCTCAAGCTAGGTGAGACCTTCCAGCCGGGCGAGAACCCTCTAGCCGGGCGAGAACCCTCAAGCCGGGCGAGAACTCTCAAGCCGGGCGAGAACCCTCAAACTGGGGGAGAACACTCAAGTCGGGCGAGATCCTAAAGGAGTCGGGCGGGTGCCGGCTTCCCGGCCCACCCGCCCGTGAAGGGTACACCAAGCACTAGCAAGATAGGTAAATTTTTCCTCCCCCTACTAGTATATTATGCAGATTAACCATAAATTTGCCTTCAAGAGTGCAAAAACCTCTAAAAACTTATAAATGTGTAGCAAGCCTCACGCCTGCCGGGGACACCATTCCGTGAATACGGGGTTGTACATGCTAGTGGAAGAATTTCTCTTGATGGATATATCGGTGGGGAGTAGCGACTCGAGCAGCAGTTTGGAAGTGTTAGAGCCTTCGTGGATTTCACCAACGAGACTACATCAAAAGGATGATCCTGATTTGTTTCACCTTTTATAATAGAACTGTGAAAGGGGAATTGCCAGACTTTTTGATTGATGATGGGGGTACCATGAAGTACCGCGGCGGATTTTGTATCCCTAATGTTAAAGATATTCGAGTTAAGTTGTGCAGTGAGGGTCATGGTTCCATTGTTGCCTACCACCCTGGTTCTACTAAGATGTATCAAGATCTGAAGCAGATTGCCTAGTGGTATAGAATGAACGGTGATATATCTATATTTGTGTTAGAATGTTTCACGTGCAAGCAAGTTAAGGCTGATCATGGAAGGCCTGGTT